>OX418219.1:11848425-12239701 GCA_948455865.1 Conomelus anceps
AAGATAAAGAATTCTGAGGGATTCAACCCAAAATTACCGTACGTTTAATCGTAACGTGCGGCAATTATGAGGCGAATTCCCCACAATTCTTTAGCCTGGTAACACTGACAGAGCGCTCCATTAAAAGAGCGGAACTAGGAAAACCCAGCTTAGGTTACAATAGATCTGCCGAAGCAACTCGATAATCTGCCGTGAAAAATAATACATAAAATAGTATAATATCAAAACTGACACTGTATTTTAATTAAATAATAGCCTGACGAAGCTTCTCTTTAGAAGTGGAATGCATCCCTCCAGTATCTCCAGTAAAAGTGAGTGGAAATATATATTTAATTAAAATACAGTGTCAGTTTTGATATTAGATTGTTCATAAAGTATTTCGTCATGGAAAACATCACATACATAAATTGATACTTACTTCAGCCATCTGAAAATCCATTCACTAGCTGACCTACGCTTGTATTTGTTTTCATCGTGATCTGGATAATAAACAACATCGTTGTCAATCAACGAAGTACTTTCATCAACACTCTGGTGTGTTCTCCTGGGGGCGTGTCCTATAACAGACAAAAAACTCGCATCAAAATCATGAAGTTACTCCACACATAAACCTTTACACTTGAAAATAACAAATATAAATTTAATTTCTAACAATAAACCAAACTTTTTTTAGAACCTCATTATAACCACAACTTACGGATTTGAAAATTGTACGTAATAGGAAGAGTCCCGTTTAAAGAAAATAATTTGTATAAATTGTAGAATAACTTAATACGGCAAACACCAATGAAGATACAGAAGTTAAGTACACAGTATTTAAAATTACCTATTTATGTACTGTATTACATTCATGTAAGCATAGAGTATCAAATAAACACAGTCTTGAATAGGAAAATATTATATTCATGTAGCATACCGTATCGAATAAACACAGTCTTGAATTGAAAAAGATTATGTCAAACACAGAGCATTAAACTTTAGAATGAGGAATGCAGAGCGCTATAATGAGGTTCTACTTTAATAAAAAAGTGAATGTTTCTCGCAGAAAATAAAATTATTACATTATGAAGGAGTAAAAAAAATGTGCTACATAAAACATGTCCATTTCAAACGTCCTTGGGGAAAGTGATAGCTGCGAGCCGTAGCAGGTATCTGTTCAGTCAGATAAGATAAGCTACTAATTCCTCGGCCCTCTCTGAAAGGATGACCGATTGGATTGGCCAGCAAAAAATACTCTGTTCTCTGCTTCAACATCACGTCTCGGTGGTTCGAAAACTGCAGGTCCAACTCATCAATCACCATTATCCAATTCATTTCCAACGCACAGGTCTCAGACCTTTGTGGGTTCCATCCTCCTAGATAAAACTTTTATTTGTATTAATAATAATTAAAAAATGATAATATTAACAGTTATTTAAAAATAACAATTTTATTTTCAAGTATACATCTGTTGTTTTTGTAACGATTTGATGTTTCTTTAATTAATGTACAATTGAACGAAGGAATGAATGTCACAAATATATTTTATACTTTTGTATGTAATACGTGATGTAACAGCATAATTAAATTATGTTTCATGATTTTTTCACAAAGGGGATAGAGCCATTGTTGGCGAAAGATAAATATTGACGACAATGAAGATAAATGATATAAGTAGAATATTAAAATCCTTAATATAAAGTAAATTCGTATGGCTTTTCGTGGTGGGGAGACCCTTACGGGTAGTTCCACCTCGCCGCTTTTTTTAACGACTGCTTTTTTTTATATATGCAACCGGGACCGACGGCTTAACGTGTCCTCCGAAACACGGGAGTGGCTCGAGAAAAATATCTTGTACTCAACTGGGATCGAACCCAGGACCTTTGGCTTATCAGACCAGCGACAAGCCAACTCGGCTACGCCGACTCCCCTTAATATAAGTTATGAATTTATAAAAACCAATGCAAATGTGAGATAAAAACAGAAATATATGAGTTTAGCTGTTAGCTTGTAGCTAAAGCTATAGCCGAAGTATAGTTGAAGCTATACGCTTGTAAGAAGAATACTATATTCGCCTCCATTGTATCTTCTTCTTTAAGGTTGACCATGAAAAACCCGTCAAATATATGTATGTATGTATGTTCCCAGTAAACTCCGAAACCGCTGAACCGATTTTTATGAAATGTTCAGGCACAATGTAGAATAGTTCCGAAATGATTCCTGTGAAGTTTAGGAGTTCAAAAGTCCTCGCTGGACACAAAAAGGAGAAATATATCCTTGAAGGAACAGCTGATGGAAGTCAACAGTTTTTAATCAAATGACAGGTCCCTTTGCGGCGTTATTTACGCTGTCTGGAACGCAAAGACTTTGCATGTACCGTGTAGTTGGAGCCTTGCAGTCATGTAGGAAACATATGACTGGGTATGATGCAATGGACAGTAATTATGTCGGGTTGACATGTGTTACCCAACCTTTCTGATCAGCTGGAAGAGCCCTATGACTAACTTCTTCCCTAATTGTCCTAGACGGTTGGAATCTGAAATGGAACCTCAGTGGGAGGTGGCAAATAATAAAATCAAATTCCTGGATTTCTTGTTCCATGACAAACTGCGTTGTTAATATTAACTTTTCAAGTGAATTCAACGACTTGCAGTCAAATTTTTATTAAAATAAGTAGTATTTCACTTACTCTGTAGGCCGAACGTTTTCGAGTTGTTAAAACCCAAGATGGGTTTTAACAACTCAAAAACGTTCGGCCTACAAAGCAAGTGAAATACTACTTATTTTAATAAAAATTTGACTGCAAGTCGTTGAATTCACTAGAAAAGTTAATATAATAAAATCAAGGAGACTTTTTTTGAAATCGCAGCAACGCGCCTGCTAGTAAATTAATAAATCTGATCTTACCCAAAGTTTCGGCCCGTCCAAATGGCGAAGGATCCTCCACGTGAACAACAGCATCGGTGCTCATTCCGTTTTCAATAGACATGGGACTTTGTGGTTCAGTTAAGTTTCCTTCAGTTACTGGTCGAACTTCTATTTCTTCACTCAGCTGAAAGAAATGAGGAATACTTTAGTACGCCAAATTAATCTATCAGTATGACGAGGTATTTTACTACAGTAGTTGAATCACATAGGAAATTCAACTGGGTACAGTAATAAAATAATTGCTTCGAATCAAGATATGATATTTATTTTGTTTTTATGGCTTCATTGGAATACTCAAGTCAACCATTTCCTGGTTCTCCTTGATACGTTCTCTTTCCGCATTGTCCATGACTTTTTCATTCGTTTTTGATCCTCTCTGTCGTTCTTAGTCTATAAATATCCTTTGTACAGTTTGTCGGTTGTCTATTTTATAAGATGACATTATTATGAAAAATCATAATTAATTGGTTAGTTTTGAAATGAAAACTCGCATAGTAAAATTGTGACCAATGTTTCAAAAGTCGTATGGACACTATACAAGGCGCTATTTTTTTTTTTTTTTAGATTTCGTCTTGGAGACTCCAGTTACTACAGCACAGTTGCTATAGCACACATTTCACTCGAAGATCAGTGATTTGAATCTTGAAAATTGGCCCGTCAAAAATTGACCAAAGATTACTTTTCACCTCTTGAATGTCCTTTGTGCAACGAAATTCTCCTGATATAGGATTAGTTTGGGCAGTGATTGAGGATTAAATATTGATTAGCATTTGTGAAACACTCCAAACATCTCTTTATTTCAGAATTATCGAATACTAATCAGTGAATGTAATAAAAACTTGAAGGAAAAACACTTTTAAGTGGAAATTGTGACTCACGTTATGGCGTAACGGCCGTTTCACTCTGTTGTAAAGAGCATCGTCAGACGACCCATATTACACACGAGTCACAATTTTCACTTAGGAGTGTTTTTTTAATGTTTTTGATATATACTAGTGGAAACAAGATGAATCTTCAACATCACAGTGAGTGAAAGTATTCGAATCAGTCTGTAAATATGATCTTACTGTACAATACTTACCAACGGCAGTCCAAGTCCAACGCGAGCCCAATTCACTCCTGCCAACCTTTCTCTGAGAATATCAGCCACCGGTGATACAAGATTGAGTGCAGGGAATATGGGATAATCACACTGGGGACATTTGTAGCCAGCAGGCGCTGTTGTCTGCGGCAGAGCCCTGGCTGTCTTGTCAAGACATGCCCAGTGCACTATGTCTGAAATTATCAAATTTATTCATCATTATGTTCAATAGTGTAAATGGAAATACAACAAACAAGCCAGCGGTAATGATGTTATTTACTTAGAATCGAATTCATTGACATTGTTTGCTCAGCCAACGCTTCGTGTTGATGATTGACATTCTTTATGAGTTTAGTGGCGATTGCGTTGTTGCCTCTTTTTACTCATACATTCTCACGCACTCTTTTTACACTCATTTGTCAAATGTACTTCTATACTTTTTGACGGCATCCTAGATGGCAATTCATTTGTTTTAAAAATATTACGTCAATAAAAGATCTGGACTAGAACTATCTGGAAATAATGCTCTTTATAAACAGGAGACGTCGCTTAAGCCAGTCAGTTTTGATTCAGGAATCGAGTGACAAAAAAGCTCTAGTGAGAGCAACTTCGTGTCAGTACAAAGTTCTACAGACTACATCCTACATTCTTTGTACAGTGTATTGTGACTTTAAACAGTACAGAGCTTTTCGGTCATTAGTGTGAGGATAACTGTGACAGTAATTGTAATGAGATTATTAGTGATAACCAAACTTCTTTTGGACTAGTGCGAGTAAGTGCATAGTTTATTATTGAGTTATTGAACAGTTTATTGGAAATTTATTATTAATTTATTGGTCGGCCTATTTGACAGTTATTAGGTAGTTGGACGGTGATTAATCTTGTTATTATAATAGTATTTGTAAGTTGACAGTTTTTGAACTGTGTGCCTATTTTATTGATTTATTGAGTGATAACTACTAATTAGTATTAACTTTTTATGTGAATTCAACGACTTGCAGTCAAATATTCATTAAGAATAAATAGAATTTACTTACTCTGTAGGCCGAGCGCTTTCGAATCTTTGAGATCCGTTTTTAGAGGCGTCCTCCTTGATCATCGATGTCAGTTTTTTGGTTAGATGAGTTGTAGTTTTTGTAAAATGTGTGGCTTGAAAATATTCCTTGTAACAAACAGGCCGCACATTCAAACAACGTTACAAGGAACATTTTCATGCCCTGACATCAAAAGCTAAATCGAATTTTGCCGACCACATCATTCAAACTGGACACACCTTTACTGACATCACTACCAACCTACACATTCTATATATAAAATGTAAAAGACACGAGCTCAACACCTTGGAACAATTTGAAATATACAAACACACCACACACAATAAACAAAACATCCTCAACGAACAACTAAATTTTAAATCACACAAACTTTTCGATCACATTTTACAAAAACCACAATTCTTCTAACCAAAAAACTGACATCGATGATCAAGGAGGACGCCTCTGAAAACGGATCTCAAAGATTCGAAAGCGCTCGGCCTACAGAGTAAGTAAATTCTATTTATTCTTAATGAATATTTGACTGCAAGTCGTTGAATTCACATAAAAAGTTAATATTAACAACGCAGTTCGTCATGGAACAAGAAATCCAGGAATACTAATTAGTCCATGCTGTCAATAGTATGTATAAAGTTTGAAGTGTTGCCAGCATTATTTTAGTGTTAGAACCACTAACAATGAATAATAAGACGAAATTGTCACAACCACATTTATTAAAAATATTGAGTAACTAGTTTCGATTGTTAGCCTATACCATTATAAGAGACATTATAGATTGATAATGGTATAACAACCGAAAGTAGTTTTATTATTATTATGCATTGACACTTTCAATTTCATGAAATGGAAAACAGGATTAAAGCTATTGAAAAATCTAAAATTACAAATTTGTTGTCAACGGACTTACGATAGCACAAGAGGCGAACACAATCCTCAGACTTCAGGTCTCTCAAACACACGTAGCAAACGGCCTCATAGTCACTGTCTTGCAACCACTTCAGATATGATTGCACAATGCACTGAAACAGATTTTCTATGTTATTACAAACAATTAAATTGTATTTGTAATTCTATTGGAAACAATATGAATTGCATTGCCAGCATTATAATAGAGTCAGAGTCGGCGTAGCCGAGTTGGCTTATCGCTGGTCTGATAAGCCAAAGGTCCTGGGTTCGATCCCAGTTGAGTAAGTTACAAGATATTTTTCTCGAGCCACTCCCGTGTTTCGGAGGACACGTTAAGCCGTCGGTCCCGGTTGCATATAAAAAAAGCAGTCGTTAAAAAAACGGCGAGGTGGAACTACCCGTAAGGGTCTTCCCACCACGAAAAGCCATACGAATTTACTTTTAATACTTTGATCACATAACTCCAAAGAAATCTGACAAATAATAAGGTAAAAAAGTCTTGAATAAGGTAAACATGGTTTAGTTTTTTAGTGAGTCCGGAATGTGCTATTTTCAAGCACAATATCCGCTCCTACATTCAAAATAAAATCAAATAGAATACAAAATACTATTCTGCCAAAACCACAAATCTTGCTTAAACATTGAGCAAATTGAAACTGAAATTGTACGGTTGAAACATTTAATAACTATTATTTATTTGACCATTCACTAGCATTCTGATAATTCGTCAACATAGAGAGCATTCAATCTGATGAGTAAGTTAATGAAAATAGAATAGTCTCTCACATAGCTGATGAGTTACTGTATTTCAATTCAAGTACTACAGCTGGTCACTTGGCCACTGCAGACTGTGGTGCGGAAGGGAAATTTATGAATGGCGACAGGCTGCCGATGTTATGGTAGAGAGTCAACAGCCCCTGGTGCTCACTAACAGCTACTGCTTCCAGTTACGTTAACTGTCTCTCGTATTTGAGTTCTCACTGCCTGGGCATCCAACACTATTGCTGGCTATTCAAAAATAGATTGATTGCATTCCTTCTTGATGTCCAGGTACGAGTGGTGGACAATACAGCACCCTAGTTTTACTCAGCTTACTGCATTTTTGACACTCATAAGGATTAGGATTGTTGCAAACATAGTGTAGTTTTTAATGAAAATCTCAATTAGATCCTGATTCGGTCCTAATGGAAATGATACTAGAATTAAAAATATTATTACCTTTGGGTGATTGGTAACCAAGCATGTTTCGCATACATTCACTCTGTGTTCATAACAGAACATATTAGTCACCCTCCTTTTAGGGCATTTGCAGAGACCCATGTTGCCAAATTATAGGTTAAAATTTTATCAATTATTGTCAGGTTATCAGCATCTTTTGAATATAATGTTCTTTATATGAAGCACCTGAAACACAAAGTCAAATGAGTGACTCAATATAATTATGATGCAACCCATTTGATATGGTATACATCAATTTGAAAAATATCAAGTATATAGACCCATTAAATGAAAAATAATTTTTCAACTAGATATAAATTAAAGGACTATATTCGATATAATCAGTGATTAAAGTACTGTAGTTTGTTATCATTACAATGCCAGCATATCCTCAAACAATGAAATAAGTTATTGAGAAAAGCATCTGTTTATAATGAATGAAGCAATTCATTAGAAAAACACATAGGAAAAATCATAATATCTTATTCTATTAAACGAGCAAGGAATTGTATGTATGTACGTATTTCCAGTCACTATCTCAAAAACGACTCTAACGATTTTGATAAAATTACGAATATAAGAGCTTTTTGGTGAAAAAATACGATTGCGCTAGGTCTCATTCCTGTAAAAACTCGCTGAAGGACACAAAAAGGAGAAATCTATCCTTAAAGGAACAGCTGATAAAAGAGAAACAGTTTTTAATCATATGGTAGGCCCATTAACGGCGTTATTAACGCTGTCTGGAACGCAAAAACTTCCGCGCGTACCGTGTAGTCGTAATCTGAGCCTTGCAGTCATGTAGGAAACATATGACTGGAAAGTCAGAGCTCAGCTTATTATTCTATTATGATTTTATTTTCCAACTAGCCTACATTGGAATAAATGATCAGATAGACACAATTAGTATTTACTAATTATGATGTTTGAAATTTAGCAGTTTAAAAAATTGCAAGTTGATTCAAAGAAAACCAGCTTGATTCAACAAATTATTGCCCTAACTAATGATGCGATAGTTGATTCTCTCAATTAGTATTGAATCAAAGAGTAAGTCCCAATTCAATCAAATTTGAAATTAAATTTGCATCTTGATAATAGTTTAATGTTGATAAGACTCTAAAATTATATGAAAACATAGTAGCCTACTTTAAAAAAAGCATAGGATGATATCTTAAAATTTATTCCAATATAGGCTATTTGGACAATAAAATCAAAATAGAATAATATGAAACTGATAGTTGATGATATGATTAGCGTACTTGGATTTCAGTGCTAACATTTATTTTATTTAAATTGTAAAAATATATATGTAAAATATATGTAATATAGAAAAAACTGGCTTCTCAAGCGCTCGCCACTTGGGTGAGTCATCCCTGCGCCGCCATCTTTGTAGTGGACGAGCGCATAACAAGTGGCTTCCCCTCGGCGACAAGAAGCCCCTTCTATTGGTCTTATGTGTTCGCTGATTTAACCATACAAAAAATAACATTATTTGTAATTTTTTCATATTTTTGGATATTTTGTATTACAGTACAATAACTCTGGGTCTAGGCAAGCTAGGAAGATCGGAAAGCCGGAAATACTATAAAACTCATGAAAATTTGGCTAATTATAATAGCTCAATTTGAAAAATGTTTTTTTTTTAGATTTTAATGTCAATGATGTGGAAGAGAAAGATATTACCTACAATTTGAGACCAACTTTGCATTTTTATTTTGAGTAGTTACTAGGTTCTTAAAAAATCGACATTTTCCAAGTACAGTAGAAAGCCTACATTACACTTCCAAGAAGAATTACAAATTAAGCTAAATGTTACAAGTATGAATTTGGGTCGTTTCAATGAGCCATTAGACAAGGTGTGAGAAGCCGTTCTTGAGTGAGGGGTTACAAAGTGGTATCCCATCAACCCAACCACCACCTATCTTGAAAAATTACAGTTCTAAGAGCTGGTAAACTCGAAATTCAGATTGTTACTCAAAACACATATAAATGTAGTGTCTAAATTTTTACCAATTGGAATTAACATTATTGTTGATTTGCTTGTGCACTAGCTTATGATGGAAAATGTAGAGATGAGGTGGGACCGCTTCATAGCATAACGCGTCATTAATCCCCTTCCCACAGCATTATCTTCGATCTTCAAGATACACATAATTGCCCCAAACATTTAACCCCCTCCCACCCCGAGCGGAGCTCGGTCTCCCGATATTGGATATTAAAATAGTAGTTGTAGTAAAACAAATAAAATGGTAAAAACAAAAAAGTATTGGGAGTTTTAGGTTATATCGGCATTTTTGTTTAAATATCAATATATAAATCATTGTGACCCTTGATAATATAAAATATTTACGTACCTTACAGCTACCTATGATAGTTAGAGTATTTAATTAGTTTTTGAAGTAATTTTCAAGTTTAGTAAACTTATGATGTGGAATTCCTGTCTTCTTGACATCTGACACACCGATTGAGTACCAATATTACAAAACCAATTTTTCATTAAACAACAATAATAATGATAAAGTCTGGGTAATTTGAGAAGTTACGATTTGAAAAATCAATTTTCATGTGAGGTTAATCGGAATTTAAATTATATATGTTCCTCTTTACAACTTAAACCAGAATTTCGAAGTGGCAAAGAAACTACATACTAATCACCAGCTGTTGCCATTATGTAAACGAAATCAAATAGCCGCTGCTTGTTGACAAGTTGACATGTCAGTGTGCGACTGTGTGAGTGTGATTGAACATCAACAAAAATTAATTCAGTTTACATCAACAAAGTGAACAAAAATCTTCAAACAGTTATGTTTACGTAGTTGGTTGTCTTCCTTGATGAAGAAATGGTGAGTTCGACTTATATAAATTTGAATGTACAGTAACCAATTTTCTATTATTAGCCTACCTAACTGATTATTTCCTTATGAAGTCTTTATGAAGCTTTTAGGTTTGGTTTGCTTCTATTATTGTAGATTTTAGTAGTAGAATTAACACTAAAAGGGTGCAATACTTTTCGATTATTTTACCCTTTTTTCCTAATTTGTCTCAGGGCTATCTTTACCTGTGGCCCCGTACCGTTTATTGCATCTGCTCAGCCTAGCTACGAGCCTATCTGTTGTGAGTCTGAGACTTGTGCATGGGTAATGAGGGGAATGATGCAATCATGTTGCGAATGGAAGTGAATTTTGAAAGGGATTAAAAATCACTATTTTTGGCTGAAAGGAGTGAGGTCCACTAGACATTTCATCGGATTTGGGGATGGGAAGTTTAAAATTAAAATTGAGACAATTTGAGAGGCGGTTTAATCCCTGATAAAAATCCGATAAACCCAATGATGGGTGTTAGAGAGGGGGGGGGGGGGACTCAAAATACTAAAAACTTTAATATCGAGATTTTTCAAATTTTGTGTTTTGTTTTGAGCTGAGTGGAATGGTTTATGCTATATTTTTGATAACTTATACTGAGCGATTGTGGGTGGGAAAATTGACCTGTTCTAAAAATGTATTTTGTGGATAATTTTTGCTTATTTTCTATTGGAAGTAGAAAATAACTTTATAAGAAGAAGGTTGACACTGAACTACTCTTTAAATGTTAGTGGTGGGTGGGGGTAATGAGAAAATTGAAAAAACTCAAATATTGGAAAATTCTTCTTTTAATCAGGTAGAGCATAAAACCTCTGCAGTCTTCCATTCTAGAAATTTGTAAAATTAATCCTTTGTAGCTAGGGGGGGGGGGAGTGGAGGAGTTGAGCAAATATTAAACTTTTGTGTTTATGGATAATTTTTGCTTTTCATGATTGTAGGTTAATATGCGGCGTGGTGGTTCGGAACCCACCTAAAACTGTAGGTCCAACTCATCCACGCACAGGTCTCAGACCTATGTGGGCTTCATCCTTCAAAAAAAATAATAAATAAATAAAATTAAGAGCTGCTAAAGATGCACGGTACCCCTTCATTAGGTATAAGGGGTGGTTTCTAGGGGGTTCTAGTTTAGGACTTTGCAAGTATTGATTTTTGCGGTTTTTATTATCAATGAAAATTGAGTCAAAAGTGATCTTGAACTTTTTTTTCGAAAATATTCGCTTTTGGATGAGAAGTGTTTGGCGAGTGAGGTCCACTGTTCACAAAACTACTAGTATTTTATGAGTAGAGTTTTCGCTTTGAAATGCTATTGACAACAATCTATCAGTTGTTCATTAATTCTAATATCAAAAATCTTTCGGTTATAGTAGTTTGAAAATCATTATTACTTTATAACAGAGGTTCAATACTTTATAAGCTTATTTCGTCCAGCTACTGAAAGCTATGTTGAGTTGCGCTGCTGGGACTGCTTTCAAAACTAAACTACTGTAATATTTTTCAATAAACGCCCTGTAACTGGCAACACACTGGCAGCTTGGTGGCTGCTCATACATTGAAAGCCATTAGTTCGGCTTTAAAAGCTGTCACAGCATAGCGCAACTCAGCACAGCTTTTAATGTCTGGGAAAAGGTAAGTTAAAGTAGTTTACTTATTTGAGACCGCATGATTTTCCAGTTCTCAATCATGCTACTCGAAGAAAAATTAGAGAGCCCCTGGAGGAGCCTCGTCTCAGGACATCTGCAGCTGCAGATCATGCTTTTGCGGCCCCGTTTCGACTTCCTCTAACAATAGCCACATTACCAAACTTTATTATGTTTAAGAATAGTCTCCTATATTTCCTTAAAATGAAACAAAATTGAAGATTTAGCATAAGAGTCTTTTGTTTGTTTTTTATATTGTCTTGGGTGCACTGGTTTGTTAAAAAATTGATTTGCAGTGAGTTGACAAACAGTTCAGGGTACACGTTCTGAAAAGTTGTAATGATTCTATTTTTTTTATGTCATAGCTTTAGTGAGATTTTGTTTAAATCAAGATGGATGATGGTTTTTTTAATGTTATTATTCCACAGTGAAGTGTTTTTTTGTTTGCTAAATATTGAAAAACATAAATATACGGTAACAAATGTGAATAAGGAGATATTTTGGTTTATTTTAGTTTATTGAGAGATATTTTAGTTTGTTGAAAGATATTTTCAGTCAACAGTAAAATTATTTGGTTAAGCGACTCACCCCTCAGCACAAGCTTGGCTTAGAGAGGGATGAACCATTTTTTATTATTTAAAACCATTATTATTTTAACATTCTATATTTATTTTGTCTTGAATATTCTATGATTTTATTTTTTTCATCTATGGGATTTTTATTTGCTTATTTATTTAAAAAAATAAAAGTTAATTTATTTTATTGTACATAATTTGGAATGCCATTGTGTTTTATATGCAATTGCATTGTACATTTTGATTGGTTAAATAAAAAAATTATTATTATTATTGAGCCTCTGTTATAAAGCAGTAGGCTAATGATTATCCTATTACTAATAGACAATTTTTTGTTATTAGAATTAATTAACAACTGATAGATTTTAATAGCATTTCAGTGTGAGAACTCTACTCATAAAATTAAAATAGTGATCTTCACTTCAATTCCCTTCTACTAAGTTCACATCCATTCATAGCATCATTGTATCATTCATCACATTACCCTCGCCCGAACCTCAGAATCATGTGGGCCTCATCAGCAAGAAAAAATGTTGAAAGAATTTAAAAACCGAATAAAAATCATTGTTTGATTGGTTTCCCTAATAAACTTAGTAAAATCATGATTTGACACTACTGGCAAACTTGAAGTTATCGAATAGGTGATAAATATTCATTGTATTCCGTTACAAATAGCTTTCTTGCATGCCAATGTCATTGAATAAGATTAATTTCTTCACGGTCAGTTTGAGCTTTTTGAATTATATACAAACTACAAAACTATAGATATATACTGTATGAAATATACTGAGCAGGAAGTGGTTTCTATATTTCATTTGTGTATATAATTTTGTTGTTTGTGCCTTTTACGGTAGTAGAGAAAATGGTCTACCTCGAAAATTACTTCCGATGATCATGAATAGTTTGTTTTTACTCTGCCGCCTAATCAAAATTGAACCACAAAAGTAAAGACGACAGTACAAATTGATTGGCCGCACGCTGAGCGTGGTGTTAGAGCGACACCGATTGCTATGTCATGATGCTATCAGTTTCATTATCACTTACTCGGGGGTTCGGGACCCACCTAAAACTGTAAGTTCATCATTTATAACATCATTATATCATCTACCTCAGTACCCACGGACACGTTTCAGACTCATGAGAGCTTCATCAGCAAAAAATATTGTAGAGTTTTAAGGAATCACTCATAGCCGGGACCTGCATACAATGATTGTGAATTAATTTTTTTTTCAAGTGCCTTTCACTTTAAAAATATTTTCTACTTGGTTATTTTAATATCTATTGAATTAATGCAGAGTCGTAGCCGAAAATTTCTCAAGGGGGGCTTTCGTCAGCCAGACCCCCCATCATAAACAATACCAATGAAATACACTAAAAAATTTTACTTGATGAATTATATTATTTTTTTATAAAAATAATATTGAAATTTATATTACTTTATGATCTGCTTTCTGCTAACTCAACCAAAAATAATATTTAACTTATACTACTTACTGAATGTGAACGACGAACTGTATAGTCTACCTTTACAGTAATATAGACCTGTATCTTAAAGTTTTAAGAATGTAACCTCTAACAATTTTGAGGAAATACTATTTATTTGAGGAAATACAGTACTGTGTATGACTTTTTTGTTCAAAATGGTGGTCCGGGCGCCCTTCCCCTCATCAATCACCATCATTCAACTCATTACCCACGCACTGCTCTCAGACCTAAGTCATCCTAAGTCAGGAGGACTTCATCCTCCAAACAAAAAATGTTGAAACTTATACCCCTAAAACCGTATATTGAGCGTTTCCAGACATAAATCTTTCCGTTGCAACGTATATTATGGATAAAAGTAAATTCTATCTAGTGCTTGAGAGCTTTAGTCATCGCCAATTGGGGGAGAGTTCGGAACCCCCTTAAATACGCCTCGGCTTGTCACATAGGCCTTATTCACATCGAAGTTCGTAATTTAAACTTACAAACTTAAGGTTAACGATAAAATCGACTGACTTGTGTATGGACCCTAAGCCCATACATTAAAGTATTGAGGAAGAGGTATCCTCTGATAATAATGAAGATATAATATAAATAATGACTTCCGTACAAAAGGGAAGTCCGGGGATTCTCCCTCGGAAAGAAATTCACCTCTCTAAAACCTATTTTAAGCGTTTCTTAACATAAACCCTATTTTAACCCACATTACTTACGTCATTTTTCTAAGGATGAAGCCCACATGGGTTTGAGACCTTTGCGTGAGTAGGGACACAACTGTCCCTACTTTCGTGTGTAATGAGTTGGATGATAGTGATTGATTGATGAGTGAAACCTACAGTTTTAGGTGGGTTCCAAATCACCGGGAAGTGATTTTACAGCAGAGAACAGAGTCTTTTTTGCTTTTTTGCTCAAAATACAAAACATATTATTATTATTTTATAAATTCCCATATTATACAGTAGAATTCATTCAACTGGGTAACACAATATTGTTAGATGAATAACATTGTTTCTTGATCGTCTTTTTCAAAGCGTGTTTACTTTTGGCTCACAAACAACAAACTGGGGGAAATGAGAATGAGGTAAGCGGAAAAAAGGACTTTTCCAGGACAGGAGTTGATTGATTGTTAGGTGGTTGTGAATTATAAATGAGATTTCCGATGGAATTATTCAACGGTGAGGCCTATGGCTTTTGTGGGGATCGGTGCTATCATATATTGATCTAGGCTGAAGTCAGCACTGTAGCTAAACCTGTTGTATTGTGTTCACACCCTCATGTTGTGTCTATCATTTGTCATGGATGCCGACTAAAATAGCCTTTTCATTCCATTTTCTGCAGCTTAGCTCGGCTGTGGAGCTGATAGGCCGCAGGTGGGGAGGGGGAACTATGGAACGCTTTTCCAGCTAGAAAACTATCGGGCGAGCTCATTGTACGGCTGGCAGTTTCCCAACTTTCCTCATCGACTGTGCTACTATTTTTGTGGTCAGTTCAACAATATATTCCGTGAATAACTCTACGTTGATTATACACTACTCTTTGCCTTATGTCATTTGAGGTAGGCCTACTATACTTCAAAGGATATTTCTGCAAAGGACAGTTTTGAAACAAAATAATTAATCTTGACTGAACTGAAGTACTCCCACCAGCGAACAAGGTGTTTATCCTTATGCTGGTTGGTGCCAATTCAATCCATATTTTTTCTATTGCAATGAATTAGCGATGATCATTCTGAGCAAGTTTATTTATCATTGCTGTTTACATTGTAATATATTTTTTTTCATTGTATCTTCTTTATGGCAATAAATCAATTCAATTCAAATTTATGATCGATTTTATTAATCTCTTGGCACTTTTTTGAAAGTTTCAATCCCAGCGCGGCGGGCTGGCAAAAAATCGTTTTCCTTTTTCTTGATCTTAAAAGTATGTTCTTTTCCAGTTTGACTTGATATTGATTGTAATATGAAATAGGTGTACTTTTTATTGCTCCCTGAAAGTGTGCCCTATTTATTCAAATGTTTCCTTCTTTATTGAACTTGCACGTAATTGGGTATGACAGAACTTTTGAAATTTACGTAATGGGATACTGCTGTTTCTATTGTATACATATCTATTTTTTTGAATCTTGATCAAGTTTTTTTAAATTTTGAACAAGTTTTGATGTATTTAAGACTTTCAGATTATATTCAAATCCTTACAAACTATTCATACTAGTCTACACTTTGCTCTTGTATTTTTCTACATTATCGTGGTTTCAAAAATCATGTTTCGGGATTAAAAGAAAGTTCAAAACACCAAAAATGAAATTTACTTAATTTTTTGTAGATTGCGTCTTGGAGACTCCAGTTAAGAGTATAAGACAAGTCAGGTCAACAATTATACAATCTTATACACTAGTTACCATAATTTTTCTACTTAAATTAGTTGAGGTGAGGCTTAATTTTGATGAGAAAGGAAATCTTGTACACTATAAAAAGCTTTATCAACTAAATATTTTTTCAATTGTTTTTTAAAAATATTTCTATATTTTGATGACTCTTTAAAAAATGCGGTAGCTTGTTGTAGAATATAACTAGGTTTTAGTTTGAATAAGCTACTATTGTGACTCACCAAGTGATAATCTCCGCGGCTTTTTTTATTATAATCATGTATGTCAAGATTTTGGTTAATATCACTCTTTTTTACATATAACAGTTACATTTTGTTGGTATAGTTCCATTTTCTTCTCCTCAGTGCTTTAAAAAAACTAAAGTTTGATAACAACTTTTGTGTGATGGTAATTTCGCTCTAATTTTGTCAGACTGGATTCGCAGTCTTCTCAGTAGTATCGTCAGAGACTGTCTGAGTATTTTGACCGTATCTGATGGAACATAATACCATTGCCAAATGACCATCACACTAAAGTGAGTCTTTATATCCACTATAAACGTTATTTACTTGTCATTAATTAAATTTTATTCAAAGAATTCTAGTTACCATTTTTTTTCGGTTTAATTTATTCAATTTTAGGGTATGCGAATCTTTTATGACTTTCATTTGCCAAACATATTAACTATATTTTGTTTCTACACAGTAGTTATTTGTATAACCAACTCTTGTTTCTATAGAATACGTGTTAATTATCAAGTTCTCATCTATAAATGTTATTATTTAAGTGTTTGTTTTCACTTTTAGTGATTTTCTAAATTTCTATTGTTGTTATGTTATTCCAAATTATGTAGATGTTTCTGAAATAAGTTTTCTTCGATTGTGTAAAAAATTTATTAATAATATTTTAAACTCAGCAATAAATAATTTAATTTCTTTGCTCTTAAAATTTGCCAATTTGCTTTACAAGTTTTGATTTTATATTCAAGTTACGTAGCCTAAAGTCTTAGAGCTGAAATTTAAAAGGGGCAATGCGGCTTAATTTCAGGAATATCATGTTTATATCGCATATACTCGTAGTTTGTGTGTATAAACAATGTTCAATGTATGTATAGTTTCTTTAGCCGGGTTCGGCTGCCAATGTCTAGATTCCAATAACTGTCATTGTCTAGACTCTAGACTCTAGAGAGCGGACTTTTAGGAATTAGGTGGTTTGCAATTCGCAATATTATAGTCCAGCGTGTTGAACAATGCTGTAGTGAAGTTTCATTCCCAGTTTCATTGGATTTGAACTAGAGCTAGTTGAAAACTTTTTCAATATGATATTCGTACGGAGATAGAAAGTTAAAATTTATTAACCTATTTAAAATCGCATATTTCAAAAATGTTTTAATCATTTTATTTTATATTTTTCAGATGAATCGCGAGAAATTAAAGTTCATTACAAATCAGTTTTTGTTTCGCTAACTTTGTTGCACTCATCATGATGAAAAGATCGCTTGGTTTTGGAAGCTACGATGGTGAGTGTGTTTGAAAATGATTATTATACATTTTTAAGTTGCGAAACTCGAAACTTGTTAGGTTGAGAAACTCAACTTCGGATAATTTTCTACACGTTAAGAGAGATAAAAAAGAATGATTGCATTATCCACGTGAAGATTGTTTTAAATTGTACGTAAAAGAATATTCAAGGAAAAATTCAGAATTATATAAAATTATAGCTCTGGACGTGTTTGATTCGTATTGAAAAGTGCCTCAAAATTTATTTTCAAATTGTCTTATCTTTCTAAAAAATAACGGCTCAAAAAATATAATATTTTAAATAAGGGATCTAGCCCAGTTCAGTTCTCTTCGTCTTTCCATATTCATTAATAATTTTTTGTTATGAGTATTTGAGTTTATTAAAATAATTGAAGTTAAGTTTAATAGTAATTCACAACCATGCAGTCAAATGCATTCAATATTTGACTGCATAGTCGTATAATTACTGGTGAAACGCGTATTTCGTCATGGATACCAAATTCCAAGATTCTATAAATTTTTTCTAGCCTGTTGCCTGATCTAATTCATTGTATTTTCAGATTATATACTTTTTCATGTTGTGCTACAGGCAGTAGCTGAACTATAAATAATTTCAATGTTGCTGATGACTAGACTCATACTTATTTGTTTATTTTATTGTCCATTTATTTCTTAAACTGATCACATTACTGGAAAAGTGATCAGTCAATTACCAAGTAATGTATCTTGTTATTTTTCTTATGTTAAACAAGTAAAAATCCTCAATTATCAAAGAAAGAATTATCACTTTAAAGCAATAATATTGAAAATTAAATGAAATTTTTCATATTGAAAATATATTTTTTTTTTTTTTTTTTTTTTTTTTTGAGGATGAAGCCCACATAGGTCTGAGACCTGTGCGTGGGTAATGAGTTGGATGATGGTGATTGATGAGTTGGACCTACAGTTTTAGGTGGGTTCCGAACCACCGGGAAGTGATTTTACAGCAGAGAACAGTGTCTTTTTTGCTGGCCAATCTAATCGGTCACCGTTACGAACGGGACCTACGAGAACGCAGCTTATCTCTCTGATTGAACAGATACCAGCTACGGCTCGTGGCTATCACTTCCCTACTTTATAGGCTACAGTATTATAATATAAATTTATTGAGATTAATATCCTTTAGGATTTTTGTGATCTGTAAATGAAGAAGTATTCTCAATAGTTATTAGTTATTTAATACATTTTTTTTAGGTATACCTCCCTTCAAGACACTACAATAAATAGGCCTAAGGAATTTTGTGTACTTCATGTAAAACACAATTCTCCATCATAGTATTAGGTATCTTGACGCAAAGAGCACATGATTACACTATATTAAATTTTACTTTTTTGATTAAGCAGGTGACCATTATTGTTCTTGAAATTACATTTTATTGAATGAATACAAACGCATGGATAATACTGCGCTTACCGCTTAGCGCAGTTGGTTGGGGCGTCGCAACTTCAGCTTGCTGTCGATTCAGCGGTCGTAGGTTCGAATCCCGCTCCTCCGTCTGGCATCTATGTGTGTTATCATTCACCTCATTACCCACGCACAAGTCTCGGACTCATGTGGGCATCATAAAAAAATAAATTATTCAACTTATATGTATTTTTCCATAACGAAATTATAGAAACATTTTGCGCATATTAAAGCTCGATTTGTTTTTCAGCTTATCCGAAAACCATTATTGCTCAAAATGATGTTTACAATAAGATGTCGCATCATTACCGGAGGCTCTACAGTGCTAAACCGTGTATTGATACCGGCCTCAAAAAACAGAGAAACTCTTCGAAAGATAGAAAACTGTAAGTTATTTGTCAACTTATTAATTTATTTTACAATGTATCATATGAAATCATACAGGAATCCTGAACTGTGCTCCTCAATCACTATGCAATTGCCCAAATCAATGTCTAATTATTTTATTTCAATATATAGGGAAGATTTATTTGATCAAGAGAAATAATTTCATACAATTATTGAATGGAAATTTAAAACCACAGTTGTAGGAAAAATGTTTTATGTATTTCGAGTATTAAGCTTCTTTATCACTTTCGCGAAATTACCGCACTCCACTATGCTGTAACTGTTTAGCTTGAGTGATGAAGTCGCTCATTATGCCCTTGTGTGCATAAATAACTATTTTAGTTTTTTTTTCATTAATATTCACTGAATCAGCAGACATCTAACAGAAAAGGAGTAGCATAATATGAACATGTCCACCTTCCAATGTTGGAGAAAACCTTCGGTAATTTATATTCCATTCTTGAAACATAGCCTGTCTGTCAAGCTAGGACAAATTAATTTAATCTATTGAAATAATTATATCTATTGAAAAAAATTATTTTATTTTGTTTCTTGCAGCAGCGTTGAATGGGATAATTGTAGGAATAGGAAAACAAATTCTAGTCAAACAAATTTGAAGTGCTGTCCAAAGCAGAAAGAATCTACTAAAAATAATTACTCAAGAATGGTAAGTCATCAGTTATTAATTACTATTGTATTGAACTGGTTTAATTCAATGTTTGCTTTCAATGATATGTAATTCTTCCATTGTATTGATAAATTATACTGCATTATATTTTGTCATTGTTAACCAATGAGGCTTCACACAACTGAGAAAGATTTTTAAATAATTGCACTAGATTCGCTCCACAAGAAGATTCTCTTACTTCAGTGAGCATAAGTTTACTGAATAATTATTCAAGATAAACGTTCACAAAACAGATACCTAAACCAATTTGAAATCATCGAAAATGCATTTCTGTTGAATATAACTAATCAATTGTTTTAGAAGAGAGTAAATTTTGTGAGAATTTGTTCCATGAATATTTTATGGAAACAACCTGAATTCAAGATTTCAAGAGTGGTTTATTTGATTTAGTTCTTAGAATTATTCTACCTAATGACGTTTTTCATGTAACATACACTTGAATTCCTATTTTTTTATTAAAATATATTTATTTAGTGTATAATATAGATTAATATTTATATTTATACTAGCTGGCCCGACGCGCGTTGCTGCATTCTTATAAAAATTCTCCTTGATTCTATTATTCGCCACCTCCCGCTGAGGTTATATTTCAAATTAAGAAAGACGTTAGTCCTAGGGCTCTTCCAGCTGATCATAGAGGCTTCGTTGTTTTCTTAATCACCACCTCTGAATGAAGAAACATTTCAGATTTAAACCTCCTACGGGTAGAAGCTAGGTTTTTTATTTTATTATTCGCCACCTCCCGCTGAGGCTGCTTTTCAAATTTCTGGCTGCATTGGTTAACAGATGTCATCAACCTGGCATAATTACATTTCATCATACCCAGTCGTATGTTTCCTACATATTGCAAGGCTCCGACTGCATGGTAGCCTACAAAGTGCAAAGTCTTTTGCTGTTCAAAGACAGCGTAAATAACGCCGCTAAGGGGCCTGCCATATGATTGACTTCTATCAGCTGTTTCTTTAAGCTGTTTGGCCGGCAAGTTCAGTAGGTTAGGTCTATAAAATGGATTAATTAATAATAATTATTAGCTCCCCTATTAAAATTTATGGTCAGAAACCATCCCCAATATTCACACAACATATTCCCAAAGTTTCATGCCGATCTGTCAAGTAGTTTTGAAGTCTATAGGGAACATATATACATACATACATACATACAGACAGACATTCATTTTTATATATATAGATTTGTTATAAAATATGTGTTTTGTCAATGGTAAATTAGAAGACAAAACTTTTAACATCATTACTTGTTTGTTTTTTTTCATTAAGAATCTTGCAAACTAAGTTGTTGGAAACCAAGGAATCAAGTGAAGGAATTAGCAGTAGGAAATTTTGAAATTGCTGTTTTGTTGAAGGTGGATAATCAAATTGGTGTGGAGAATGAACTTTCATTTGTGGGATTGTCTTGCCAAAGCACTTCATTTTGTACAGTTAGAAAATATTCAATACGATTTCATTTATTGTCAACAACACAATATTACTCTTATATTTAAACAAAAAGTACATATTTAGTAATAATAATGAACATTTACATAAAATGAATTGAAGTTTTGTAGAGAGAATTTTATTATACTGACATTTATCTTCATCAACTCTGGATGAAGGATGTACAGATCTTGAAGTTTTGTTTAAAATCCATCTCTTGAAGGAAGTCATGGATTTTTTTGAAAACTACTAATTTTACCTCATTGAAATGATTTGGTTGCATATAAGTCTCACATTTTGATAACTTGAGTCTTATCTCTTGGAGAAAGGGATAGGAATTCCAAGGAAAACAACTATTTTCACCATTTTATTGCAATGATTTAGTAGCACATGTTTAATATATTGTGTATCCATTTCAGGATGCTAAGCAAAAAGATGTCCTCGACTGTGTGGAATACGTGCCTTTCCATCCAAGGATACTGAAGAGCGATGTGGAATCAAAAGTTCGCTCTTTGTCAGTTTATCATCCGCCCAGAAAAAAAGGCCAGCCTCTTACAGTAGAAATATGTGATAAGAGTGAAAAGGTAAATTTAAAAGTGTAAACTGAAAATATTATTATTTATTTATAAACTTACATTTGAGTTCATCTCAATTTTTTCATTTATTCAGTTCATTTACGTCTTTTTCATTATGTTTTTATGCAAAATTATGCAAAAAGTACCCATTTTCCCAAGTTTCTCTTACTCCAGGATAGGCTATTGCTAATAATTTCATGTATTATCAGGAAATTTAGTTATTTTGCGAGTGTAAAGCTGTTGGAATTAAATTAGTAATTTTCTCTGAATAGTTCTTAATTAATTCTTAGTTTCATGCTTAACTCATGCCCAACAAAAAGTTTCTACATCGCCCTAAAAGTTTCTTAAATATTTCATATCGCCCTCCAAGGTAAACAAAGCTGTTCAATTCAATTAAATTAAAAAAATAGTTACTAGATTGCTAAGCCAGCACTTGAATTATCATGCTAGCTATTCTTATTCCCATTACACTTTCTGGTACTCTATATGCAAAGGAATTTCGCCACAAATACTAAGCTTTCTAACCTTTACTTAACTGTTTTATTAACTCAGAAGAATGAAACATTTTTACCAAATTTTCGAGGCCATGTCAGTTTTCCTCTCAGTTTGCTTCAACTAAACTATTGATCGTTACTAAACGATTTTTCTCATGAACCTTGTTTTCTCAGATGTAGTGGGAGTATGACATTCTATTGACTTTAATCATAGTGTATTATGCACACTTCAAATTTGTGTCGAGTTGTAGTTTTTTAACTTTACTGAGTTGTAATTGAATTTCCAGCAGGAAGCATGTCCTAGAAGTGGTCGTGGTGGAGATGAGTATGAGTGGACGCGGGAAAATACAAGCAATGCTTCCAAGCTTAGCAGCTCTGTGAGTATTATTCTTTATCAATAAATTCAAATTTTGAATTTGGTAGTCTACAATTTGCCAATTCTATACTTTAATAAATTAACACTTGTTTATTATAATTCTTTATATTACAATGTAAGTGTCTCCTCTTCTATAATATTCAACTTTTATTTTATTATAATTTATGCAAAATGTAATTGATATTTGATGTTTGCCATAGGTCTTTCAAGACCTGGCAAAGTGAGGTTATTGCAATCAATAAAAAAAATCTTAGGGCCGTATTTATGAACGTTCCTTCAGTGTCTCTTGACTAGTGTTTAATTTCAAGTGAACTTTCCAATTAATATTCTCAATATAAAAAAGAATTAAACATTTTTGGACTTGAAGACTGTTGCAACTTCACATTCAATTTAATTGTTATGGAACTCAAATGAAGAGGAAAACGTCCTTCAGGCGCTGACAAAACATCTGAATGATGCTTATAACCATATTTTATATATACTTATACTAAAAACAATGATTAATATTTCTGATAAATTCGCTCTTGATGAATAAATAAATATATATAATATTAAAACTGACACTGTATTTCACTTTTATATAATGTTTACTCACATATATTGGTGAGGCTTGAGGAACACAACTCATCCAACCATCCAAATCAACACAAACTTGCTGCTTTTAACTCCATGATCCATAGACTCCTAAATGTTCCACTATCACAAGCTGACCACCAAGAAGAAATCAATAAAATAAAATATTTAGCACAACAAAACGGATACAACACCAATCTAGTAGACAACATCCTGAATAAAATGAAAAATAAAAATCCAAAACCTGCTAACCAGAACAGATTTGTCACACTCACATTTTCAACAAAAAATAATACAAAATAGCTTACATCTTCCAAAAATCCGGATTTCACAGCATTCAGAACAACAAACAACCTGAAACACCAGATCCAACAAAAACCAGCTCACCTAACAAACTGCACAATTCACAAAATTCAACAAACCAGGAATATATTAACTCAAATGCAACTCATGCCCCAAGTACTACATAGGACAAACAGGCAGATCATTAAACACAATATACAAAGAACACATCAAAGCACTACATTCCGACTCAACATTTGCAGATCACTTAATCAACCCATGACACTTACACAATAACATCCAAACTGACTTAGAAATTCTACACACATTCCAAAAACGCCACAAACTAAATACACTGGAGCAATATGAAATATTCAAACACCATAAACAAGATAGAACCAACGCCCAAACACAATTCAAACCAAACGCAATTTTCAACTACATAATGGCTGCTCATCCTAACCTCAACAAAGCATGACCTCTGGCGGCAGACTGATGAAGCTTCTTTTCAGAAGTGAAATGCATTCCTCAAGCATCTCCAATATATGTGAGTAAAACATTATATAAAAGTGAAATACAGTTTCAGTTTTAATATTAGATTGTTTATTAAGTATTTCGTCATGGAAAACATCACAAATATATATATATATATATATATATATATATATATATGCTGTAGTGAAGTACTGCTAATTGGTAACACACCTATCAAGTGTTACCTTATTCTTGAGAGATGCTCACATTTTTTCAGTTCTACAAATACTTTTCACCAATACTTCATGATAATCGCCATCACAAAATCAAATACATGCTGTGTAATAGTGTTAGATAAATTGAAACAGCGTGAATACTACAATTCCACAGCATGTGTTTGATTTTGTGATGGTGGTTATCATCGAGTATTGGATGCTCCTCCTAAAGTATTGAAGTATTGAAAGTACCCTTAGTTATTAAAATCAAGTGGACTAACAAAATGTGGTTATACCTTATACAAAATGTGTAGACACAAACTATTTCAACTATTCTTATCTACTTATTACTGTTCTTTTAGGATTCAGCTTATACTGAGGAAGGGGATGGCATGTGGTCGGGAGGGGAGAGTCGCGGTGGAACTCCGCAGAGTCCCAACAGCTGTTGGTCTATGGATGTTCGGTAAGAATCGATTTAATTAATAATGGAATGATGAAGAAACAGTATAATATACAGTAAAGAAAATAATATAGAAACAGAGTAATTGACCGCTCGCTGAGCTGGTGCCAGAACGATTGTGATGTTCAGTCACGGGCGCCTGGAAGTGTGCTTGGAAGGGAGGGGCGATGACATGAAGTTATCAGATTTTTTATCGTTTACCCGGTGGTTCGGAACGCACCCAAAACTGTAGGTCAATTATTCATAAAATCATTATGATGTTCAGTCACCGGCGCCTGGAACTGTGCTTGGAAGGGTGGGGCTGCAATGACATGAAGTTATCAGATTTTTTATCGTTTATCTAGTGGTTCGTAACGCACCCAAAACTGTTGGTCAATTATTCATAAAATCATTGTATTATCATTCACCTCATGCCCACAGAAGTGTGCATGTTATTAAAGATGTGCGGGGTAGAAAGAAACAGATTTTTATTGCCTGACTTCTACTTAACATGAAACACAGTTTAGTTTAAATAAAAAATTGAATGAAACATAATTTTGTTTACTAGGATTTTGTTAAAACGTTTTTTCCAAAATGCATGCTTTCTCTTCCTGCGTACTCTGTAACGGAAACTTAACAACAGAGTACAATCTTCTATGGCATTAGAACGTCGAAATGATATAAGAGCTATCAATACTTTGAGGGTGGGGTTAATGTTTTCTCAAAGATGTGATATTATGTTTGTTGATTATCCCAATTTATAAGACTACTGCGGCAGCTGCAGTGGTGTAATCGGCTAGAGCGCTTATTTTTGATAAGATTCACTGATCGCCACTTCTTCAATCACGGGTTCGGTTCCCGTTCAGCCTGGAATATTTTGTGTAATCATTAACCTCATTATTTACGCACAAATCCTCTCTCTTGTGGGCATCATCAGGAAATATAATATTATGTTCAATGTGCTCTTTCCATAATTTTTTATTGAAAGAGCTCCTCGATTGACTCATCTGATTTCTATTCTAGATTTGGTGTACTCCACTTTTTTATAGCAACTTGACGCATTGAATCAAGTAGTAAAACTGTAGTTTTCTATCCATAACAGGTCTGCTGACGGTCCCTACATAAGCTTTTTGAGAGCGATTACTGATGAAGTTCTTCGAAAAGGGATATTCACAAACAAGGCATTAAAAAAGCTTTTCCGAGAGCATATAGAGAAGAACATTCACAGGCTTGATTTGGTGAGTGTATTTTACTGATGACATTTTCATGATTGTAGAATGTGTTTCCCTGTATTCCACTGTATTTTAAACCAATGTTTGTCGCTGTTGTTGCCAATTGCTTTTTTTTGTTAAATTTTATTTTTGTTGGTTGCCAATAGATGAAAAATTTCAAAATAAATATTTGGGAAGTAGTGTGCATCAAATGGGGGCATTATCGAAAATCAATGTATTAAATTGATTTCAATTTTAAACTTTTCATTCAACATCCTATGACGTTAACCCCGTGTTTACAAATGTCAAAGCTGGAATTAGAGTAGTTCGATATTTAAAGAGAAACGTTATATAAATGAAGTCGAACTTCCAAATAACAAAGTCCTCTATATAACGAATTTTTATAGTGTACCTTGACATCGCAATCCTACCAAGACAACCTCTCAATAAAGAAAACATTTTAGCCTTGAGGAACTGTATTTCATTCAACAGATTAAATACAATAGAGAATCAATTTGGAGCTACATTTTCATAAATTAAAATCCAAAGTTGAATAAATAGTTTTTGATATACTATACATCCATATAAATACAATACTCACTAAAGCTGGGCATTCACGTTCCAACTTGCAGTACCACTTGCAGTACTGCTAGATGGATAGTCGACTCCACTCACGCTCCTACTTGCAATCCAACTTTATTCCTAGTCAGCTGTGAACGTCGCTCTCGAGCCGAAAAATGTAACCGAAGTTGCCCGAAGGTCATGCACTGATTGAGATAGGTTGGACGATTTTGATCCGACGCCCCCACACACGTTCCAACACCGTCGACATTCGGAAGTCGTCCATCTACAATTCCAGCCATCCAACAAGCCCATTCACGTTCCGTTTTCGGATCCAACCTTGAAGGTTGGACTGCAAGTGGTACTGCAAATCGGAACGTGAATGCCCAGCTTTACATTGAGCTTTTTTATGAATAACGCTTACTTTGTTGTTATTGTGATTAGTGATTGGGACTTGATTTATTAGGAAGCTACAGTCAATTTAATTGGTTAGAGAATGGATTGTTCTCAAGCTATCTTATCTAAAAATGATTATTTATTGGTTCATTTCATCGTGTATTACAGTACTCAACAACTTGTACAATACTCAACTGTGCCACATATTCGACCAAATAACAGACCCAGAAGATCCATTTGGGCATATTCTTTCCTATTGCTTTTTTAATCTTTATTATTTTGTCATATAAGTATTTAGCAACTTGGTATTTTCTTGATATTGTAAAGTGTCTTATTACAAGAAAACAGTGATCAATTTATTTGAATTTGAATTAAAGACACTCAGCATGAGTGGAAGGAGTGTTATTGGTAGATTTGAAGTGAAGAAAATTGCAAATGATTTCTTTTTTAATTTTAAAATACTCATTCAGTTTGAGAATTAATATAAACTTAATAAAACAACTTTTGAATGGAAATTAACTCACGTTATGGCGTGACGGCCGTTTCGCTCTGTTGTCTAGAGCATCGTCAGACGACCCAAGTACACTCAGTACACAGTGAGTGTACTGTGGGTCGTCTGACGATGCTCTAGACAACAGAGCGAAACGGCCGTCACGCCATAACGTGAGTTAATTTCCATTCAAAAGTTGTTTTATTAAGTTTATATTACATATTAGTGGAAACAAGATGGATCTTCAACATCATGAGAATTAATGATTGCATAATATGTTTTATTCATCCCAGAATTATATTTGTATAATAGTTATTGCAAATAAAATATTTCATTGATTGAATTGTTGAAATAGTCACCTATTTAGATTTATCAAGCAATCAGTCTCATAATAACTGTTCTTACAGAAAAGGATGGAAGGCGAGGTTGAAAAGCTGCAAAAAGAACTTGGAATTCCTAAGGAGGACAATATGAACGACACTGACTTTGGCTTGGGTAGTGTCAATCCTGAGTGGTACAATTCCTCCAAAGACAGCAATTCGTCCAGCAAAGATAATCTTGCAGTTACGGAATCACTGGAACAACTAGCGCTAACGTCAGAAAAAGAAAGCACGGATGTTAAAGACGACGAATCAAGTGAAACAAAGAAACACCAGTCATCGGAAAACAGAGAGAAAAGTAGCGACAACAGTGCTAAAGTGTCTGCGAAAAAGTCACTCAAAGACAATGACAACGATAGTAGCATAGGTTGTGAAATAATGAGTGACTATTCAGGTAGTGGGGATGACAAGTCTAGCTAGTCAATAGTGAGCATTTAAATAATTTGTTGATAATAACTCAAACTAGTCATTGTCAACAAATGTTGACGTAAAAGTTCAATTACACGGATTACAAGGTTGTAGAATTAGCGCCTTCTTGTTTAAACAGGAAAATGTCTTTCATATTGTTGAAATAATGGGAAATTATCAATTACTAGAGTAGAAAAACAGAGTTGGAAGAATTATTTATGGATGAATAGGGGGAAAATAAGTGGAAACTGTGATCATATATGTTGTATTTTGAATAGCGTGAGTTTACTTTGATGTGATTTTCATTTTTTTATTTTCGATGTTTGGTTATAAATATATTTAATTTGAAAAGTTAAATGGTTTTCATTTATTACTTGGAAAATAATGTACGTGGAATGTTTTTAAAGGAAAGTATTTGATACAATTCAAGTACTTGCTGTATTTAAATCACTGAATTATTCCTTTAGCGAACTATTTATAAGATTGTACATATTGTTGTCCTAGCAGGATTATTACGAACCAAAAATTGAATTGAATTTTATTGCCAAAAACAAAATACATGTGCAAAATGAAATAACAGTATAGATAATAATACACAAATACAATAAAAATAAATAAAATCACGTTTCTTAACATCATTATCAAATACAAATTTTTTTTTCTCTTTTTCTTTTCTCTTTTTGGCACTGCCAACATAAGAAGCCTTGTGTGTTGGCAGTGAGTTGTAGTACATATTCATATTCACTTCTCATCAATTACAAAACATTTAGAATTGACAATAATTAAGAATTTTCACATGGATTAGAAAATTAAAAATATACATTTGTTAACACTACGAAAGAAAGAAACCCAACAAAAGTAAAGTGAAACGTTTAAGGTGATGATTTTTTTTTTTTTTTGGCTATCATAATATTCTATTTTATCAAAAACCAAATAGAAAACCAGACAACTCCTTATACAGTCAGCTTGAAAAAAACATATTGTTCAATCCATCTTTCTATATTGCTGTGTATTCTGGGTGAAATTTTCTTGTTTATGAAATCATTTGGAATTTTATTTATAATGTAATTACAGTAATATGGGAATTGATGCCTGCAGGTGGTGAGTTTAATAAGATCGGTATTATATCTATTGTATGGGCGTGTATTGTATGGTGTATTGTGTAATTCAAATTGAAACCTATTTTTATTAATGTAGAAAATGACATTTTTCAAATAATTCTGCCTCAGGGTTGGAACCTTGAATGCTGTAGAAGCTCAAGGTTAGTACTGTATATTACATTCTAGCTTCGATTCTAGAGCGTAGAGTATAGCTGCGAAAAAAATACATGCTGTGGAATAGTGCAAAACAAACTGGATGTATTATTGGTCACTCTAGTATCGAATCTTCACTGTTCAAGCTACCTAACCTAACCAGTCGAGTCATGCAGTGAAGCATACCGGTCGCTTGATTTAGAGTAAATATCTTAGCCTGCTTCACTAAAGTACAGTACTTCATTCAAGTATCTGCTTAATAACATTTCGATATTCGTTTTACAA
This sequence comes from Conomelus anceps, assembly GCA_948455865.1. Taxonomy (NCBI): domain Eukaryota; kingdom Metazoa; phylum Arthropoda; class Insecta; order Hemiptera; family Delphacidae; genus Conomelus; species Conomelus anceps. The sequence goes on from OX418219.1 coordinate 11,878,391, forward strand.
GAATAGAGTTGAAAGTTCATGTAGTCAGTTCTGAATTGTTTACAGATTAGCAAATCCATTTGCAAATGAATTATTTCAACAATGTGTTAGTACAGTGAAACGGTTTTACTTCTGATATTGAGTGAGCTTGCCAGTACCGTACCATCAAATTTGAAATTACTGAAGTGTTTTAGTACTTGTTCATTAACCATTAAGATACCGTAATGAATGTGAACGCCATTCATCATTTCTGATGCAGCGAATCGAGTTTATAACTAGTTATAATAATAGGCGAAGAGGGAAGAAGTTATTTAACAGTGTTAACAGTGATAATTTCGGTTTTAAGAAACTATCACTTCGGCTATCACTTTAACTTCATTGGCTAGAAATGTTGAGAGACCCAAATGGTTAAGAGAACTTTAGCCTGGAATAATGTAAGTAAAAACTACATTTTCTTATTTATCCTAATCTTATTGAAATCTGTGATATTTTCCATGACAAAATACTTTATAACAATCTTATATAAAAAATGACACTGTATTTCTACTTAAATTAAAACTCACTTAAACTGGAGGAATACAGTCTCAGTTTTGGGGAAGTGATAGCCGAGTGCCGTAACAGGTATCTGTTCAATCAGAGATAAGCTACGAAACTCCTGGGCCATCTTTGTAATGATGACCGATTGGATTGGCCAGCAAAAAAGACTGTTCTCTGCTGTAAAATCACTTCCCGTTGTTTAGGAAACCACCTAAAACTGTAGGTCCAACTAATCAATCACCACCATCCAATTCATTACCCACGCACAGGTCTCAGACCTGTGTGGGCTTCATCCTCCGAAAAAAAGTTGAAAAAGTCTGTTTATTGGTCATACAGCTACCATTGCAAATGAGGCATAACAGAGCAGAGAAAGCATGGCGGCGAAATCAAACACACTGAGAATGGTAGCCCCGGTGTCTAGATTCTACTTCCTTACCTTGACAAAGGGTGCTTGCACAGTGGAGCATCCAATTTTCAATAATCACCATAGTAAATTAAATACATGCTGTGGGATGATGATACTCACCCTGCTACATCCATCATACACCAATCCATAGCATGTGTTCGATTTCGCAATGGTAATTATTATTAATCTCGAGTATTGGATGCTTCACTGTGCAAGTTGTACAGGCATTTCTAATAACATTGACTTGGAAAACTCAACTGCTAGTGTACAATGAATACTCTTTTATTAAAGGGTTAAGTAAATTGTAGCTGCTATCACAATGTGTGTTGGGCTCAATTAAAATAATACTCAATAGTGTTCAATCACTGTATTTTCTATAAAATTATAAAAAATAGAACATATAAACTCTTAACAAAGTTACACTATATAAGAATAAATTATCAACGAGTTCGTGATATTAATACATAATGTTTGTCAATGCTTCTAGAAAAATAAAATTCTTATTTACTTAACTTATAAGTAATAACATTGATAAAATTGCAGTATAAACTTCATAAAAAAGTATAAAACATGTTGAATTCTTATACCATTAGGTGTTTGTTGTTAAAATAATAAATACTGATAATACTCTACTGATAACATTGATATCCACTTGTGCTAGAGAAATAATTTAGCTGAAAATATAATAAAATAAATTAAGAACGAATATAAATACTAGCTTACATTATTTTTCGAGACGACAATTTTCCTAATATTATTACACTACTTGAGAATAAAGTCTTAAAAAAACAAATGAAATTAAATAAATAAGAACGAATACAAATACTACTGTACCTGTCTTAATTTTTCTAAACGTCACCTTTTTCTTAAACTATTTGATGACAATAAATAACGTCCAATAACTGGGCGTAAACTCCTACGCAAGTACATTTTGTGAATTGTTAAATTCTACAGAGATTTTTCGGAGGTATAAAAAACGCCTTTTTGTTCATAAATGTCCGTTAAAACTCCCAAGAGTCCAACCATTTCAGTCCGTACATAACACTTCCTGGATCACCTGCCGAAGGCCCCTCCATTCCATATGCAAGGGGTGCAAACAGGTAGAAACTGTTGGGAAAATAATTGGAATTACACATTTAAAAACGGAAAATTTATTTATAAAAAAGATTCATAATTTCTAATAAACATTGGTAGTTAATTTTAGAATAGCAAAAAATAGGAATACGAAATAGTGAGCATCAACTTTAAAGAACAAAGTGATAGCCGAGTGCCGTAGCAGGTATCTGTTCAATCAGAGATAAGCTACGAAACTCCTGAGCGCTTTTTGTAAGGGTGACCAATTGGATTGGCCAGCAAAAAAGACTCTGTTCTCTGCGGTGAAATCACTTCCCGGTGGTTTGGAACCCACCTAAAACTGTAGGTCCAACTCATCAATCACCATTATCCAACTCATTACCCACGCACAGGTATCAATCCTGTGTGGGCTTCATCCTCCGAAAAAAAGAAAAAAGATTATATAGTATCAAGTTACTTATGATTAAGATTTTTACAATATTTTGTTAGGTCTTATTATTTATTAATTCATATAGGTAAAATATTATATTCTTGTACAGCTGCTCTTTATTTCCAACTCATAGTCAGCATTTTTTGCTCACTGGGTTATAATTCAAATAGAATGTTCATTGCTACAAAAAAGTCACACGAGGAAATATCGGATGTGACAAAAATGAGTTAACTGTATTTTGTCTAGTCCAAAACAAAATAATAAACCCCGAAAACACTGTAGTCAAGTAGTCAGAGTTTAGAGATAATAAAATATCACACATAGAATCGAATTCCTTGATGATTGATTGATGCAAGACTTGTTACATAAACGATGATGGTTCATGTGCGTTTACACGAAATAACGATTCTTTTTTCTCCACCATTCCCAGGATGAGAGGAAATTTTGTGCTTAACTCAGTCATGCTACGTACTCTACGAAGTAATTAACTTCAACCCAAAGTTTCAACTAAACTTAAAGGCCTACTAACACAGTTGGGCCGTCAGAGTGAGTAATAAAACTTGAAACTATCTGAAAGGTTTCTTGCAACTTACATGCTTACATCCTATTGATCAAGTGTACACCAAGCACTTCTGTTGGCCATCTTGCAAATTACATTGAGCATGAGATGAAACAAAACTAGTTAATTTTTAATTCAAATTCAAGTTAATTTTTAATGAATAAATATAAATACTCACCTGTATCCTATAACGGATAGAACAATGCCATTCATTGAATGGAATAGTGTATTTCCATATTTCTCAGGTAGTATGTGAATAATCGATTCCAGAAAGAATGTAACGAGGATACCTAGAACATGAAATTAAATTCAGACTTCGAACAATTTTAAATTGTTTTTACGATTTACAATAGAAAATTGTAAATATAATCAAAAAAACTTGAACAGAAGCAATTTTTTTGATTCTAATTGATAACCTGTTGTTGAACCTAACCTAACCTGTTTTTCCAAAATTATTCACACTAAGTGAATGAATACGCAATATTACTATCCTGACTTCATCAAATTTATTCTTATATTGAGACTAACGCAATTACCAGAGCAGATTAGAGAATTCTTTCACAAAGGATTCACATGAAAAATGTTAGTAAATAGTATGAATCTGAACTATTTGGTGGAAAATCCTGATATATTGATAGCGGACGAAACGCGGTTTTTAAATTGGTGTTTACAATTCAAAAAGATACATTGAAATAAACTTCTCCAACACAACTAACTATTCATGCAGTCCCATGCAGACTCGTAATGGATGAGTCTCTTCTTCAGGTTACTTTTTCAGGAAGATACTTGAAACACGGTCATATGTTTGAAAAGCTTACAAGATTACCCGAATTATTAGATTTATAACTTATCTCGAAATAGCCTACATTTTTTTCCTTACCACTCAACAGTTTTAAGGCCACTATAATTTGGAATAAGCCTATCCATAAAGAGAAATCTGAGCACGGATGCGGGTTATACCGCTATAACAATAATCAATATCAGGAAAAGATCATTTTAAGCTTTTATTCTTAGTGCTAGCTTCATTATTAATGTAGGAGCTCTACAGTGAGAAAAAATGTAATTTTCACGCAGAAGTACTTGAGATTAAAAATCATATGTAGCCTGATTGCATGCAATTTTTGAAATCTACTAAACTTTCATGAATATGGGATTATGATTAAAATATATTGAATACCTGAAATCATTGAGCTGTACAGTAATGCAGGAAAATAATGATGGAAGTACAGAACTCTCCCCATTGCCCAAAATGGAAGATAATGCAGAGTCCAACCAACAAATAGCCACCCACAGCTATGGATGAGTCTCTTTTTCAAATCTGAAACCATAGAGACATTGATTTAATTGGATAAAAGTTTTAAAGCTACCAGTTAGGATATTTGTGAACTGAGTGCTTGCACAGTGGAGCAGCCAATACTCGATAATAATCACCATCGCAAAATCAAACACTTGCTGTTGAATGGTGTTTGACAGATAGGAGCAGCGAGGATACCAAAAGAATACAAAATGCCTAAAAATTAAAAAATCACATGAAAATTTAAACAAAATTGCATTTATTGAAGTATAAAATAGTGATGTTGAAGATCCATCTTGTTTCCATTAATACATAATAAAAACTTAAAAAACACTTCTAAGTTTTTATTATATAAAATAGTGGTAAATTTAGATGCTTGCCAATAATAATTAAAAGCTCAAAGCTGGAATAGCAATATTAAATTAATAGCAGTTGGATTCTTAAAACATTGCTTTCTAGATGAAAACTACAGCGTATTTAACATCTTTGAACTTTGAGAGAAAACATGAATAGTTAACATTATTTGAAAGATGTAATTTCAATGAAATATTTTCAAGTTTTAACGAGTTTGATGATTTAGAATAATGTAATAAAGCAACTGCGTATTTTTCTGAGAATATACAATGGAAATAAGTTACGAAAATTGATTTGCTCACCATTAAATGGTTCAGGATCCATGTAGCCTCGTTGCTCGCGAACAGCAGTGAATAAGAAAGTCACAACAAAAACTAGGAGAAGTATCAAGTTCACCCACCAAATCACTGGATTTCCAAGCAAGTAGATGCGGAATGGATTGCCAGAAAAGAACTGTCCCTGAAAATAGGAATTATTCATAAATTTACAACTACAATTATGTAAAAGGTCAGGGCAGAGAGAGGGTGAATTCATCTTAGAACTCTATATTCATGAAGAACCTCTTAACAGTTGCAAAGGTAACGAAGTTTTAAATTTTCATAGAAACTCCCAAATAATCAAAATGTATTAATTGTATAATCAATACGCATTACTCTAAACCTACAAGTGTTTAGAAGTTTATTTAAAAAATAAATCTCCTTCATTCGTGAAATACAATAGTTATAAGTTACGAAGAGTTAGTGAAATAATGAGTTAGTAAAATAATATCAATCTTATAATAATAAATAAGAATGAATAACTAGTGGAGATAAACATGCATATTATTTTAGTGCAATTTTTCCACTAAAAATTCATTTTTATTTTAGTAATGTATAAATAATTACGCCAAAGTTTACAAGCCGGTAGTTGCTAATAATATAATGGGTTATATTCAATTTCATTTTGTAGCTTACTCGAAAATTGATCGGCCACTGCCAAGGCCTTGAAGTGACTTCTCCTTCCTTGGGTTTCAAGCCTGCGTTCCCTTGAAACATCACTGCATGTGATTCGATGAAACGTTCAATGAATCCTGGTGCATACACATCGAAGCTTATAATCGGCACTGTGAACAAAGAAATGAAATTTACTGCTACATAAGCTGCGTTCTCGCAAGTCCTGTTCGTAACGGTGACCGATTAGATTGGCCAGCAAAAAAGACACTGTTCTCTGCTGTAAAATCACTTCCCGGTGGTTCGGAACCCACCTAAAACTGTAGGTCCAACTCATCAATCACCATCATCCAACTCATTACCCACGCACAGGTCTCAGACCGATGTGGGCTTCATCCTCAAAAAAACAAACAAACAAACATTCATTATTTAATGTTCTGCCAAAATATTATTTGGGTGGGATGTGAATTTTACTATCGAATCTAACAGATTAAATAATTAGTTGCTATTGAAAAATAAATTCCTGGATTTCTTGCTCCATGACGAACTGTGTTGTTAATATTAACTTTTCATGTGAAATTTAACGACTTGCAGTCAAATATTTGTTAAGAATAAGTATAATAACTCACTTAATCTGGCCGAGTACTTTCGAATCTATTCTGAGATCCATCTTCAGAGACGCCTCTGAAGATGGATCTCATAGATTCGAAAGTACTCGGCCAGATTAAGTGAGTTATTATACTTATTCTTAACAAATATTTGACTGCAAGTCGTTAAATTTCACATGAAAAGTTAAGAAAAATAAATAGTAAGAAAATTATATGCTTTTCATGTTAATTTGGCAACTATGTAATTGAATATTGAGGATTCCAAGTATTTTAAAATGCTGTACAATTGAATATTCCCTGATGTTATCGTATATTATAATAGACAATCAAAACAATTTTATGAAATTGACAATTACGGTGATTGCTCGATAGTGAGCAATATGAGCTACAATATGAACAATATAAGATACATTTTAAGGGTTTAGTTTTATTAATAGTACAATAAAAAAAGGAAGGAATATTAGTTAAATGAAGTGATATGGTTGCTGTGAGGAGAAATGTGACAAAAATATTTAGATTTGATTTTGACTTGATAATGAAATACAAATTTAATTCATAAGCAGTGACATTTGCATAGCTGACATTTATGGATATCTGCTACTATTGAAAAGACCTTGGTATAAAGTAAACTCACATTTGTCGAAAACATTATCTTCCACGTTCCAGATGGCATTTTTATCCCGCAGATTCGGATTACAAGAAACCTCTTGCTGCTCGTAAGCCCTAGAGAAAACAGATGAAAAATATGTCATAGCATGATAACATTACAATCTTTGATATTGTCACAAGCTGAAGAAATGAAAAGACAAAGGCGTTGAAAGCATAGATGTAGAAAGAAGTTCTTCCTATATGTACACATGGTTGAGAAATAATTAGTAATAAACTGATACAACAGAACCGAAGACAAATCTGAAATAAAATTCTTGCATCGCAGATCAGCTGGTAAATCTGATTAATAATGAATTGAATTTTTCTAATGGACTAGCCTGAACCAATCTAGATGCTATTGTGTCTCTCAACTTTTCATCATAATTATTTTTATATGTGACCCGCAAAATCCAAAATCAATAGGGGTTTTACTTGGACTAAGAGGAAACTACGTACCAAGCTTAGAGTTTTCAATTTTGAAAGATATTGCACAGATGGACCAACAATTATATGATTTCAATAAGGTCTGGTTGGGTTTTTTAAATTGCAGTTTTAAAGCAACCCCTCTTGAAAAAGGAGGAATAAAAGCTTCACACATGTATAGATATGTATGTATGTATGTATATAGTACCATAGCCGATTCGACTGTAGGTGACTCTTCAGATCACAACGTTTTGTTTAAGCCCATAGAGCGTACTACACAAACGAGGAGAGAGACAGTTTGTGATTGCTTTCCTCAATGAGCATAATAAATGAAAATTATGAAAACGCAGAGTGGAAATGCTAACCTTCAGAAATTGTTAGAATTTGGATGAAACAATAAGCATTTGGATTTTCTTAGTGAACCTTTCTTTCGAATAACTCTCAACAAGTAAAACAGTTGAAAAAAAACTCATCTTCTTGTTTTTTGAAAGGCATTGGAGAATCTTGGCAGGCAATGAACAAATGAAAGATAGTCTGAATAACTTGTACAGCTTTATTAAACTCACCATTTCGGGAGTTGCTTGTTACTTGTTGTTAGGATACAATGTTGCAAAGCGTGAATGAACTTCAGTTTGCTGGTCACCGTATGAACAACGTCTCCTTCTCGGCCGCCGACTATTTGAACTTTCCATACGTCATTAGCGTCACCAACCCCATTCTACAGAACAACAACAACACATTGATTAAGAATTAAGAACGTTTCTTTACAAACCATGTAGCGTTGCAGAAAATTATGTTCAAGGTAAAACAAAGTTCTTAATTTAAAATAAATTTCAGATTGAAATTACGAGCAATATTCATCTCTTCAATATTGATCTTAATTGTGGAAAAATGGTATGACGTGCCAAGTTAATGTACATTGATGTTATAGATTATCAACGAAAAACAATTTGTAGCTCTAAGATTTGGGTCATAATTGACATAAAAATTCATGACATTACTTCCTCTATATACCACATTGAGTAAATGTAAAAAAATGTTCCATAAACATCGATCATTGAGTATTATGTTGACTGATTATAATCTGTGTCAATTCAATAAAGAACATAACATCTACTTCAAGTTCAAGTTGGACAAATATTAAACAATACCGAACATTGTTAAACAGTGTCTCATATTTTGGATAATAACTCGCAATATGATATTTAAAATAGCCCTTATATTGTGTATGTTCATCAGCCAAAAATGAATCATAAGAAAAGGGCTATTAAAATCTCTCCAGACTGAAGATTGATTAATTTTGAGGAAATATTATTTGAAGAACGCGATATTGCTATATATTGTTTGATGTTTTATTGAATTTATTCATTTTGTCCAGAGAAATTTGACTGATCCTGTAAACCTTCTATAAATGTATGTTCAAATAAAATAACAGACAGATAATAAATAGATGAATACAAAAATAATAATACATACATTTATTTATAATATGCAAATTAAGACAAGAATTAATGAATATTTACTTTCCAATAATTGAAAGAGACCATGGAATGGGTAATTTTAATAAGTCATTGTTTGGACATTGGACAAAATTAGTTAAGCATGGAATTTTGTTCTCTGAGGGTAAAAATACATTGTCTCTTGAAAACCAAATGAATCAAAAAGACACTGTTTCACACTGAAGCCTGACTCTTTTTGAGGATGACATATGTGGTTACTAAGGAGGACATTGTATTTATTCTCAGCTAACAAGAGTTGATTCTTAAAAAAATCAATTCCTTAAAAACAATGTTCAACAGCACTGGTAACAGAATAAAAATGTTGACATTCATAAAATACTTGAAGGAGATAGAATGTGGTATTCAGCAATGGTATGCTTAGATCACATACTTCACCATATCCAGTAACTTGATAGTGCTTTTTGCTGATAGGAGCAGGCTCCCTATGCGAATGCAGATTGCGATGGGTTGTGACGTGCTCCAACCTAACCAAGTCTCCATGACGTAACAACTCCACCTCAGTCTCAGTGTCATTCACATTTATCTCTTTGTTGTAGTACTTGATCAGAAACTTATTGTTCTCATCTTTATGTGTGTAGGTGGTGATCTAGAACAAGTCATCAATACAGAAATAATTTAGAAAATGTAAGTTTTTTTGTAAAATTGACTCTATATAGTAGAAATCATTATTTTGGGATTATTGAAATGAAATTTATTCCTCCACAATTTTTGATACATAATTCTCACTTTTACAACACAGGAATTTGTTGGCCACATTTACCAGTAATCGTGGCCAAAGCAAAAATGAAACTTATTCATCTACGGCTATAACCTGAACATAATAGATTAGAAAGCGATGTCAATACAGCTTACTTTATTCCATGCTATCAAACTAGTTGGGAAATGAAGCTATTTTAATACTATTGTCACTTATCACCACAGGAGTCAGACCAATCAGAACTCAGGAGTTCTTCAAAACATTTTGAAATCAATTTGAATTTCAATTCAGAATCTAACAACAACAAACACACATTCTAGGTTATGCTAGTGTGAATAAGTTATCTGATCGTTTGGTAAGTTGAATTAAACGTAATATATTGGTAATTGTAGATAAAATATTGTATGCAACGATTAAATTTTGCCTATAAACCACTCGTGAAATGTTAAGGACATTCATTTCACTCATGTCCTAACTTACATCTTACTTGTGGCTTAAAGACAGTCAGAATACATTCGTTGCATGCACTACTATTGTCACATTCAAATGCAAAAAAAAAGGATGATAACATTACAGTAGAACAATTATCTGAACTCCGATCATTGAAATTTCTGATTATATAAATCGCTTTAAAGAAACAAAAAACAAGAAAAAAGCTTAAGAGATGTTCAGCAAACAATGAACAATGTTCATATAGAATACATCTCAAGTACAGCACTTATATTCAACCCAATCCAATTATCCGAATTTTTTAATATCCAAATGGGTACCGGTCTCAATTAATTCAGATTTACTGTACTTAAAAATTAACATTCAATAAGATTTTAGTAAAGTTTTAGTGGTAGAATAAAGAATCCAACTTGCTGTTCTACTGTACTTAAAAAAAATAATATTGAGTACGACTAGTAAAGTTCTAGTAGAAAAATAAAGAATCAAACCTGCTGTTGACGAGCCCCTACTCCTTCAGGGTACAAATGCCAGTGCGAATGAAGGTAGCCCCCACCAGTTCTGTGATTTTTCAACGTTACAACAGCACCGTACGCCACATCTGAAATAGAAGAATATTGGTAATAAGAAAATGGCCGACACTGATATACTATGGGCAAATTCAAATATTTCAAACATAACAAACACCAAGAATAATTAACTAAGATTAAACTTGTGTTTAAACTTCTATCAAGATCAAATGAATGAACTGTTTGAAGTCACCTTCGAATTCCTTCCTATTCATCTGCGTTCTTCATCTCAGTAATTAATACCACTAGTCAACTGATATTTGCTTACGTCTGTTCAACCAATGGTTTTAGAGTAAGCTATACGTGAATTAATCATTTCTGAAATCGGGGAGCCCGGTCTCACAAGATTATCTCAAGATAAAACTTCAATGAAAAATAACCAAACTGCATTTCTAAGAAGATTATCTAAAATGATAAGAAAATATTTGGCTAAAACGAATCATAAAAATTTTCTTCAAGAAAAAGAAAGCCTTCTGCAAAACACAACTGTAACAATTTTGAATAAATTCTCTTATAAGATCTTGTATAGTTTCTATTGTACATAAAAGCAAAGTTAAATAATTACTTGAGCACTCAATTCTGATAGTAAACACAAAAAATACTGAAGGTCATTTTTATAGGAATAATATAACATTAATAATGTTTCAAGAAACAAAAAATATTGAGAGATGATTATTATGAAGATTATACTAATAAATAATGCCCATAACTAATAACTAATAAAAGTTATTTTAATAACAAACCTTTTGGTAAACTGGCGTTATGCAACGAATTCCCCTCGAGTTGTGACTGGAATGCTGAACTATAGAATCCATCCCCATTGCCACTGAAAAAATTAAGTATGAAAATTGACAATTTTCGGAAGCCGAACACATAAAAATAAAAAACGAAATTACACAAAAATGAGTACCAGGTTTGTTATTCCTCTTTTCGGAGAATATTGCAAGAAGAATTATTGTATGTTAATCGTCTCAAAAAAGAGCCAAAATATGGGAGAAAAACTACGCTCAAAGACTGTAAATTAATGGAATGCAATTTCAAATTATTGGATTGCAAGCATGCAAAAATAACTTTAATGAATCAAGTATTCAACTCACCTTTTACTCAACACTTTAAGGTGAATGTAGAAAAATGCTGTATATAGAAGCGCTGGCAATATTATTAAGCAAAGCGCTCTGGCTGCAAAATGGTAAACAGTATACATCTGCAATAAGAATATGAAGCAAAATTTATTGACAGGCAACAATAACTGTTTAAATACACAAATTGAAAGCAATAGGAATATGATAATAAATTACTAAAGCATTTCAAAGGCTTACAAAGGGAATGAAAAACAACTTTAACGTTAAAAATAATGGACTATTTACAACTTACAACACGAACTATAGCGAGTCAATATAATTTTACGAATTGATATTTAAATGACAATGTATCAACCTTATGATTACTAATGGAAGTGGCTGTCCAATAAATTGGCCAGTTGATTTGTCATAGTAATCATTGTTAGACTCTCACAGTGGAACATCCAATACTTAAAATTAATCACCATCGCAAAACCAAAACACATGCTGTGGAATGGTGGTATTCACGCTGATCTAATGTGTCATACAACATTTCAAACCATGTGTTTGATTTTGCGATGTGATTATCATCTATACTCCACGCCTTGAAATTGGGCGGCTCAAAGAATTTAAGGTGTAGCAAAAAACCAACTGACTGCAGGGACAAACCATATGACCGCTAGCGTCAAACCTGTAGACTAAGCAACACGCTACGAGCAGTGTTGTCAAATTGTGCATTGAGGTTGGTGATTCTCTACTACCAGCTGCTGGCAACCGCAATTCTTCATAACCTCCCAAGTTGGTGGCGTGAACTGTAATTTACGTAATTTACAGAGATTTATTGCTACGCTGCAACGATAATACTGTCGTTTACACGTTGTTTCAAAAAAATCAAAATCATTTATTTGCCAATAATAAAAATTAAACAATCATAAAAAATAGAAAATAAATACTTGAGACTTATACAAAACTTAAATATAAACTTAAACTTCAATTTTTAATTGGCGCTGCCAGCAAAACCTAGGAATGAGTGCTAGCAACGAGTGTGGACACTCCAATATGCAAGCACCTTAAGATTCAAAACGCGTTCTTTAACTAAAAAATGCAATAGCTTGTGGGATTAACAGTTGCAGCAGAATGAAGCTTCAACATTTTTCCAACTATTTTATAAAATCGCTGATTTTACTCAAGGCAAAATTTGATTCTAATATTAGAGCGTAATACAGTTATAGCAGGATGTAGCTTTAAACATTTTTCCAACTATTTTATAAAATCACTTATTTTACTTAGGACAAAATGTGATTTTAATATCATAGTATTTCTCTTTTTAAAAGAAAAATATACACCAGTCAATTTTTTTCAAAACGTGCTGTGATAGAAATACTATTATCTGGACAAGTACGATCAATATAAAAAAATAGGTTTAGGAACAAAACGCAAATAATAAAGAATGTGAAATGCAAAATCACAAGAAATATTTTCTTGGAGCAAGACTCAAAATATATCCTTAAACAGTGGTATGCTATTGAAGTTCAAGGAATGTAGCTTACCACAGGTTTTGAAAGATCTCCAAGAATGTCCCAGAGCTCTTCTAAAGTTCGTAATCCAGCCAATAGGACAACGAAAAGGCCTACAAATTTGACGCTTACCGCACAAGATAGCATCACTCCAGTGATAACCAGCCAAGTCCACCATTTACGACTGAAGGGTCTGAAATAAGTAATTTCCAACATGGATTATAAATGGCACAGTTAAAATTTAAAAGAACAAAATAAACTTGAAATATAAAAAGAGAAAAATTCAAAAGAATTTTCACGTTTTTCGTACAGTTTTGACATCAGTCTCAATTGATGATGAGACGTATCAAAAAATAATCAAGTCCATCTCACTTCCTTCAAAAAATAATTTAAACTTGAATTGAGTTAAATATATGATTTTGTTGAATGTGAACCACGCAAAAAATAAACGTGAAATGATTGAGGAGAGAATAAAATCTCTAATATTGCACAGTAATATTATTTAGCTCCTATAAAGCACTCAAGGAATACAAATTATTGTTGCAATCGGGGAGTTCAGAAAAATTTTGTATATTTGGTAAAATCTGAACAGATGAATCTTTTCTACTAAACTAAATGGAGAAGCTGTACAAAGAATAGTTAATAGTGGGATCAATAGAGAAAAAAACTGATTTATTTCTATGCAAGTTATATTCTAAGTATTTATTTGAGTATGAGTACATTGAACAATTTCAACTACTTACTCGTTCCTGCAAGCATGAACTTTGACCACTCCCAGATTTGTTCCCATCACAAAAAACAAAAGAATTGGGTCAAGTAGTATGTATTGTGTTAGAGTCAATATTCCGACATCTGAAAGTAAGAATCATATCATGAAAATGTAACAGACGAGAAAAGTAAAAAACGTTACAAGAAACGTTGATAAGAGAATAGAAATCGTAAGTCAACTCGAAAAGGAAACTTAGTTATCGGCTTCATCATCACTCACTAGGTAGTTCGGAACCCACCTTAAACTGTAGATCCAACACTGTTCATAGCATCATTCGCCTCATTAACCACGTACAATTCTCAGACTTATGTGAGCTTCATAGCCAAAATGTTAAGGGCAAATGTTACAGGGCAAATTATGAGCTTGATACCTTCTTTTATCGAAAAAAGGTTCAACTTAATATTATAAATTAATTAGTATTGGTGATAGTGATGTTATGGTAGAAGTAAATAATGAATGCGATTTTGATGTAGACACAATATTACGATTATAAACAATTAAAAATGTAATATTCATAAAATCACATAAAGTGGTAACTCGAAAACTAATTGGAGTTAACTCAGTCACTCAATGAAGATTAATTTAATTGAATCATTAATGAATTTATTCAATTTAATTGCTTCAAGTATAATAGGTAGGTACTGCTTTAGCACTAATTGTGAGTAACTATTCTATGGTTTATATTAGCAGTTGCTAATTTACTGCATAGTCTATTCCGTTATTTCATAACGCTCAATCGTTTGAACTCCACGTAATTTCTGAAGAAGAAATCAATTAGATTTGCTTGAGAATTATGTTCCGAAAAGAGAATGAAACTCACAAAGCAGGATTCGAAGAAATGAAAGTAATTAACTTAACAACATTCGTTTTTTCACGAAATTTGTGTTAATAGAGTGTTTTTTTGTGATATATTGGCAGCGTACTACATGATTGTTATAGAAAGAAATATTGAGAAACTTACCGCACAGAATGAAAAGAGAAGACAATACTGCTGCTTGCAAGGAATATGTCATTTCCCAGACAGTAAGAAATGCCAAAGGTGGGATACAAGCACCCAAAAACGTACAAAACTGCAAGAAAACAATAATTATTCTTAACAATAAATTTATGCTGAAAATCACCTTACATAATGAGAGTAGTACACTCTTTAGGGCTAGATGGCATCATGCAAATTTTATTTTCATGACAAATTTTACTTTTTTGAGAATTTTCAAGTTTTTCAAATTATTTATTCATTCATTTAGCTAAAATACAGTCAATGTGAATACAAAAGGCTATTACCCAAAATTGTTTTTCACAAAATTTTAAAGTATGATCAAAATCTTAGGTTAGGTCGCTGTTTCACTTGAAATTTCACCATGAAGCACAATAATTATTCACAATCACAAGTCTTTTGCAGATAAAGAATATTATTTTTTTTCATTTCAAACAAAGCACTATCACAGTCCGAAAAAATATGATATAATTTGGAATTTTGTCATTTTTAAGCCAAAAGTCTATATTTATGTGATTTAAATATCTAGATGATTTAAACATCTTTCAATGTTTAAAAGCGAAGCTAATTTATAATATACACTGTTAAGACACATCAAATTATACATTAAATCATGAAAGCTTCAATGCCTAAAATTTTCACAATTTCAACAGGTAGACAAATAATTATTATTTAAACATTTTTCTTCTGTAAGTTATTGATCAAGTGAAAAGCAAGAATAAATATTCTGAATCCTGTAGCTTGAGAATGATTATGTTAATTGTGAGTAATGTGATAATCTTTAATCATTTTAGAATCATGGAAAATTTTAAAGTTATTAATAATATACGGTAATCGATATTGATAATGACTGACCACTCTCATTCCAACGTAGTTCACGTTCTCGTATTTATCACCAGGCTTTTCAAACGGAAAACTCCCATCATAGCCAAATGCGTAGCCAGACAGTGCAATTAACATCTAGAAAAAAAAACAAAGCCACATTTAATACTTACGTAATCCAAATATTGTCAGGCGATTTGAATGTTAAGTTAATTTGAAGTGACTGACAATTGAATAAACTGACAAATATACATAAACAGAATTTATTAAGTAATAGCAATTAAAGGAATTCGAAATTAATAAATTCTGTTGAATGTTAAATATTAACTTGAATAATCACGATTCTAATAAGTAATCAAATAACAATAATTGTATCCAATTGTAAAGAATAGTTGGCTAGAACATTGTATTCAACAGCTAGAATAATAAAAACTTAAAAAACACTTTCAAGTGGAAATTAACTCATGAGTTAATTTCCAGTTAAAAGCGTGTTTCAAGTTTTTATCACATATTAGTGGAAACAAGATTGATCTTCAACATCATAAGCTAGAATAATTATAAAAATATGCTATAGCAATATTTCTTCCACTTCCCACAGAAAATTTGACAGTATTACTGTAGCTTTAAATGATGGTTCTACATAAAAATGAAAAATACTGTTTTGAAATCTTCTATATGATTAGGAAGTTATCTCTGATGAGACTCTACTGACTGTTACTCCTGTGGTTAAGGGTTCGATTACCATTCAACCTGGATTATTTCGTGTCATCATTCAACTCATTACCCATGCACAACTCTCAGGCTCATGTGGACATCGCAAAAAAAATATAGGAAAAGAATGTAACAGTACAATTTGCTTATAATTATTAAAGACACTTAATTATCATGTTTATTCTGAATTTGGTCTATCGTACTTACTTTTCCAAGAGGCGGATGAACATCAAAGAAAAATGTCCTATTTATATACCAGCTAGCCATTTTACCAAAATGTGTTTCGTCCCAACTGGAAAATGAAAAAAGTTTAAATCTTGCTTAATAAGGCAAAATTTTATCAAGGCAAACATTAATGTAATCAAAATGAGCGTGACTTTTCGCGTTTAATGGTGGGGAGACCCGTACGGGTAGGTAGCCTAGTTCTACCACATCTTTTGAGCCATGTTATAAGGAACATGGTGGACCTAAAGTTCCGAATGGATTGCTGACTATAGGATAAGAAGGATAATGTATGTAGGTATAGCCGATTTCGACTGTAGGTGACTCTTCAGACCTGAACTTTTTTTGGTCCAAAGAGCGTACTTTGCAAACGAGGAATTTGGTAGTTTGCGATTACTTTTCTCTCTCAGCGAACAGTTTCATTTATGCCAATGCCAAGCCCACCAAAACAAACTCTAAAGCTCTATGCTTAACAGACCACTCCCACCATTACACAGGGTCTGGCTGTACAGGTGATTGTGTACGTGTACTGTGTACTACAAAAAAATGAGTTAAGAAATCCAATAATATAATAAAAAAACGTTATTGACAGGCACAAAAACTACTAGGCAATCCAAATCAAAAACACACATATTCAAGTATGTGGACTACAAGAAATTGAAAAGCAATTAAATTTAATTTATTAAATCAGAGCATACCAAACATGATCTGGTTCAGTCACTTTGTAAAATCTCGTCCAAGCAGACAGAACAACGATGCCAAGAAACACTTTCCACCAATGATCGAGCATTCTGAAAGTAATAAAAAAGTATTATGAAAAAATAATTGCACATAAATATAGGTTATTCTCAAATTGAAATAGACATACATTTTATACAGATTACGGATGTTATAATTTACATCAACTTTATCCTGTTTCTAATATTGAAAATTAAGTAATTAATGAGAGCTAAGTTATCCCATGCGAGATCAATGTTAAGGCTCAGATACCGTAATCATGTGGGAATATTCTGTAGTAAAGTAAAAGCCGATAGTGGGGGAAGTGATAGCCGAGTGCCGTAGCAGGTATCTGTTCAATCAGAGATAAGCTACGAAACTCCTGGGCGCTCTTTGAAAGGGTGACCGATTGGATTGGCCAGCCATAAAGACTGTTGCCTACTGTAAAATCACTTCCCGGTGGTTCGGAACACACCTAAAACTGTGGATACCTTATACCTAATTCTTCATCCTTTACTCGTACTACGGGATCGATGGCGTCAAAACATAACACAATTAATCAAAAACACAAAGGCAGTTTAGCAAGATGGCATCTGAGACAAATCATCCTCTATGAACTCTTGAATACTGTAGTAGGCCCTGTCTCTCAAGTACCTGGTCACAACCCTCTCAAAAACGCCCAGATCCAGCCCTTTCACACTTGCAGGCAGCCTGTTGAAATAGCCCAAAGCTGAGCTCCTGAAGCCTATCTGCGATCTCCGGAGGCGCACTCTAGGAATGTCATACAGCTCTCGATGCCTGGTGTTGTAGTGATGCACATCTGTCCGAGTCAACAGATTATGTTGGTTCTTCTTGACGTACATCAGGCAGAGAAGAAGGAAATGGCTGATGACTGTTAACATACCGAGCCTGACAAAAAGGGGCTTGCAGTCATAATCCGAGCAGCCCGATTTTGTAGCTTCAGTATGTCCTCAACCCTAGCTGAATGACCCCACATAAGTAGACCATAGGGTTCAACTCATCAATCACCATTATTCAATTCATTACCCACGCACAGGTCTCAGACCTATGTGGGCTTCATCCTCCAAAAAAGTTTTATACTGTGCAGGATTCACAGATGAGCAAAACACCTTGTAATGGTGTGAATGATGATGTAAAATGCCAGGTCTAGATCAGGAATAAAACCAGAGTCCAACAGGTAGCAGTCAGGTGTGCCAAACGCTTCGGCAAGGCAGTCGCCAACTACCCCAAGAATTTTGTGTATATTTTAGGGCCACATAATTATTTCAGTTTTTTATATTTGTATGCATGCTTATTTATCTAATTAAACTGAAATAATCATTGTAAAAATTAGTTTTAATGCTCTGATTCATATGAATGAGAATTGAACAGAAAGGCTGAAAAGTGAATGAATAGTTTAAATTGAAACTATTATTAGTTCACATAATTTGCTCTTACCTGGGGTTCGTTTTTTCTGGCTTGTTCATTGTTCTAATTCAAACAGTCAATGAAGAGTTATGTAGATGACAACGAAGGGTTGAGAATTATAATAATTACCGTTACCGGTATTTATTTTCCTCTAAAAATAGATGTTACCATTCTTACTATAGCATGCTTGGAATCTACTCAACTCCACTGAATAATTAATTGTAAAACCTGAAATAAGTTAGAACGTTGTACTAAACAGAGCTCAAAGTATATATCACTTTTCACGATACATTTTTCCAGTACAGTATTTAAAAAATAAACTTATTACAACATTACATGTTTACAAACACCTCGAAAATATTCAAACACGGTGCAATTCCGTGGCAATTATACCGTTATGTTGGCTCTTAGCCGTCTTTCAAACACATGATATTTTCAACAAAACCCAACTTAGAAATAGGTGTTCTAGTTAATGAGCAGACCAAATTTCAACGGCATAAAACAACCGGTAATATTTTTAGAAATTAGTTAGAATTCCAAACTTTTAAATATTCTAACCTTACTTTAAAACAATAATAAAGAATAACAAGAAGTCAAGAAGACTTCTTCGATCTTCGATAGTTCTATTATCGATCTACACTATCGGTACACTTCGATACAATCAAATCGAGTGAAAAACATAACAGCTGACACAATTTGTATTCAAGTCATCAGCTGTTTCTGTGCTCAATTTCATTTATGACATAACCTTCAATAAACCATAAATTGCCGAAAAGTACGTACTGTTCCGTCCGTAAACGGTAACACGTCTTGATCACGATTATTTGGCATGCTACTAATTTAGCTGGTATCTAGTCATGGAATTTTTAATTTTGCTTAGTTTAAGAGAGTGACAAGTGTTCATTGAGTTACACAATATTGTTGAAAAAAACTGTCATTCAAGTTTCTTTACAATCGGCTTTTAGTTTTGTGTTGGTAGTGAAATACATCTCAAATGGCCGGAAAAATCATATTCAGGTAACCAAGAATGCGGACTTCTACATCCACTAGTGTAATATTGTATGTCGGATTTAAATATAGCTATTATTAACTTTTTATGGAAAATTCAACGACTTGCAGTCAATTTTTAATTGAGAATAAAATATATTATTACTCACTTCAGGCCTTTGAAGATGAGTCTCCATGACTCGAAAACGATTGGCCTGAAGAGAATAAAAATATCATTTATTCTCAATTAAAACTGACTGCAAGTCGTTGAATTTACCATAAAAATTATTGTTGTGATTATCCATTATTCGTGAACTGCAGTAGAACTATTCATAGGTATAAACTTGCTGTGCAAAACTGACCTTTTTTGAGTCGCGGCGGACGCGTTTCAAATTTTGTGGTTCTTCGGCGCTTGGTTGCAGACTCAGTCAGTCCGAGTCAGATAGTTACCATAGTCAGTCTGCAACCAAGCGCCGAAGAAGAACCACCTACTTAGAAACGCGTCCGCCGCGACTCAAAAAAGGTCAGTTCTGCACAGTAAGTTTATACCTATGGATAGTTACCATAAAAATTTAATATTAACAACGCAGATTGTTATGGAACGAGAAATCCAGGAATAGCTATTATATTATTTTCTAAGTAGGCCTATACCTTGACCTTGATTTGACCAATTGAATTGCTGGCCAATCTTTAGGCTTTCCAAATTACAAAATTATTAGTACCTACCGGTACTTTAACAAGCCTGTCGGCAGAGCATGTTAGGAAAAACCATACTTAGCCTATATATTTCTTTATAAAGGAATAGGCTATGTGCAAACTAATTTTACTTTAATCCCAGACTTAATGATGTACTCAATTTTTCAGATATCCACACAAGAGGCTGTTGAAGAGCGTGAGGTCTTGTGTTCTAACCGATAGTTTTGATAATGTTGATGAAACAAATTATCGCTTCTTTTCATCAAATAACTGGGAAACGAAGGAAACGTCTCACAATCAAAATTACATGAAATCTGTGAGTCTGTTGGGTCTAGGAATTGGAATAAGTTTTGGAATCTATTACTCAAAACATGGTAGGTATTACATTCTTATTTTATTCTTGAAATTATTAGTGCTGATATATAACAGTTTGTTAATCATTTAAGTTTCTGACTTGTCTTATACTCCTTAACTGGAGTCTCCAAGACGTAATCTAAAAAAAAAAGTGGAGAGAATGCCGGCATAACTTCGGCATTGAGTATATATTTCAAGGTGATCCTTATTTCCGTCGAAAGCTAATTATTCAATGAAAATTCATCTATGTAAGAGAATGTGAAGGTATTAATTTCCCATTGTTCTACTGAATATGAATCTCAGTGAACAAAGGATTACTTTTTTATTATTCAAATAAAAATGCACTTGGCTTACGATATACGAGTATCCTAGATAGTCTCAGAACATTCGATGATAAATTGATGTGTATGGAGAACGTTTCATTATCATTTATGAGCATATCCTAATTTCAGCTCTTCTTATCATTCTCTTCAACATTATTTGATTGATGTCTCCATAAATAGATTATTTATTTTCTCTTCCGATATTCTCAATTAGAAAGCAAGAAGCTGATCACTGCTGTTCTCACTGTGATATGTAGTGATGAATATAATTTCAACTTGAGTCACTTTTTGTAGTCCACTCTATGGCCTACACATATGTAGTCTACTCTAAACATTGACTAAAAAGAGTTTTATGTCCTATGATTTTATAAACTATTATTATGCAGCGTGAAAATAAAATATTTTTGTAAATATTTTGTTGATTCTTTCATAAATTAATTTTATTGGAAAATATTATGTATTTTCAAGGCGATAAAACAAGATTGTTTGCTGCATCACAAAGAACAAAGGAAGTAAATGCTGGAGAACCCGTACCAGGGCTGCCTTTATACTCGTTGCAAGATGTTGGCCAGCATTGCTCGAAAAATGACCAAATTTGGGTCACTTACAAGCAAGGAGTGTACAACATCACTTCGTTTGTCGAGGAACATCCTGGGGGAGATAAAATTATGATGGCTGCTGGAGGATCTGTTGAACCATTCTGGTTGATGTATGGTGTTCATAATCAACCTGAAATTCTTGCTATGCTCGAAAAATACAGGATAGGTGAGTTCAAAGTTGGAAAAATTATGTTCCCCTTTTTATTATTTGTACAAATCCGTTATCTATTGAGTATTAAACGAGAGCTGTATCCTTACTTATTTTTCAAGAAAGACAAGACAATATCTAATAAGACTGATGTCACAACCACAGTTATTGTAAAAACACGAGATACTTGTTTTGAGGATGAAGCTAACATAGTTATAAGATATTTGCGTGGGTAATGGATTTGATGATGGTGATTGATGAGATGGGCCCACAGTTTTACGTGGGTTCCGAACCACCGGAAAGTGATGCATTAAGCAGTGTTAATTTACGTTTAGCATCCATGCCTTTCTCAATTTCAATCAATCTAAAACTAAGTACAGAGCAGCTTCATTTATACCCTACATAGACGAATACTATAGGCTGGTCGATTAAGAACTTCTGATAGACCAAACCACTCTACCTTAAAGGTCTTTCATTGATTGAAGGCTGAGACTAGACCCGCCTCTAGTAGAGAGGCAATATAGTTAGAGAGGTAGATAATGTAGAGAGGTATAAAGCAATAAAATAATCGACAAATACGAAATAACAATGATAATACAGTCAAATAAATATATATATATACATTTATATATTACCCAAAATATATATATATATATATTTATAATCATTGTTATTTTGTTACTAGTGGGTGTGTAGTTCTAGTCTCAGCTTTAATCCAATGACAGCCCTCTAACGCAGAGTAGTTTGGCCTATCAGAGGTTCTCTTTCAATCAGCCAATAGTATTCGTCCATTTGGGAATGTATGAAGCTGTCCTTCATTTACGAAGATTAAACAAGTTAATATCATTGAGTATTTCATTTCTTCGAGACTTAATAGATTTCATTTTGTGTCACGCACAAATTTTCAACCCATGTGACACCAAATTTCCAAATAATATTATTTGTCTTGTAATTTTTCTAATAAAGATTTCTGATAAGTGATTTATCACTTTTGGAGATTGTCTTCATGCAATGATAATCCCGCATTAGCTTATAGTTTGAAAATGCACATAAATCTGCTTATTTCTAGGTTTTTTTTTGTAATAGATACAACTTCTTTTTTGTTGTGCTTGTATCTTCTTTTCCATTGGTATATTTAAACTAAAATAGCACTGACTTTATTAACTGGAAATAAACACTCACATCATGGCATGACGATCGTTTCTCTCTGTTGTAAGAGCATCTTTAGACACTGCTAACGGTGAATGGAATCAAAGTATGAATTTGAGGATTATGATTGATGGGGCAGCAAAGAATTGAAAAATGTTTGTCTATTTTCACTTGAATGCCAGTTATATTTAGTTTAACATGTTTATTATATTCGATTTTTATAAAATGATTTTCTCAAGCTTTAGGCTATAAAATCCAAATTTTTTATAAACTTTGTAAAGCTGTTTATCTATCCACGTATGAATAGGAATTATCACGCATAAACTGACAAATAGAAACTAATAAATTCGAAATTAATAAATTCTGTTTAAGAATTATCAGTTTTGTTTCAGGAAATTTGTCATTAGAAGAATCACAGGAAAGCATTCGAGATTTAGAAGATCCCTATGGATTAGAGCCTAAAAGGCACCCTTCTTTGCGAATAAACTCACAAAAACCATTCAATGCTGAACCTCCTCCGTCACTTCTTGCTGACAGCTTTATCACACCAGTGTAAGTGTATTTTATCAATAAATCTTGATTAGATATTATTTTTAGATAATCGAAACCATAAAGCAGGTTTAAATAGACCTGTGTACATACCGATGTTTATCTCTTTTATTATTACATATCTATAATCAAACAATACAAAGTTGACCACTCAATTTGAATTATTAAATTTTTTTACACATTACAAAGTTTACTATTTGATATTAATCTTTCCGCTTTTTATTTGTTTTTATGTAGCATAATAATTTAATATGCTTTTAGTAGCCTGATAGTATTAATTTATAATAGTGAGTTTCAATAATGCATTGTCAGGTTAGAACAAGACACTCAAAGTCAAGATACCTCTGAAGGATTTGGCCTACTCTTTATTTATTAATAATTTTTCTTGTTTCAAATATCATCTATTTCTTGAAGCTCCAATGTCCTGGTGATTAATATACTACTTGTTATGAAGAGTTACTTCTCTGATAGAGTTCTTGTTGTACGCTAAAAATACTTGGATTTCTTGTTCCATAACGATCTGCATTGTTAATATTAACTTTTTGTTGTAAATTTAATGACATGCAGTCAGTTTTATATTGTGAATATATAATAAATGTACTCACATTCGGCTGAACGTTTTTGAGGTATTGAATCTCATCTTCAAGGCTAAAAATACATTAACTTTTCATGTGAAATTTAACGACTTGCAGTCAAATATTTGTTAAGAATAAGTAACGACTGCAAGTCGTTAAATTTCACATGAAAAGTTAATATTAACAACGCAGTTCGTCATGGAACAAGAAATCCAGGAATTTAAAAATTCATCTTGTAATTTACATAAATTTAGTTTATTTGAGTTGTAGCTTGAAAATAGATAGGTAATTCCACATACAGTGGATTTATTGTTATAATTCATAGTATTAAATTATAAACCAATCTATCATCTTCTATCTATCGGTTGCAATACAGACAATTGTTTCCACTATCTTATGAAACTTTCCAGGGACTTATTTTATGTTCGAAATCATTTGCCAGTTCCGCTAGTTGATGTTAATGAATGGAGATTAACTATAGAAGGAGTTGGTTTCAAATCTATTGAATTGTCAATGGATCAAATAAAGAAGTTTCCAAAGCATACTGTAACCACTGCAGTCCAGTGTGCTGGAAATCGCCGGTCTGAAATGTCGAAGGTAGTTGATTTTTCAAACAATTCTATTAATAAACTTGTACACTATTGGAGAATGTTTGGGTGAATATGGTAATATCATCATACTGTTCTATATTAATATGGGTTTCATACTCTGATAATATTAGACTGGCTAA
Organism: Conomelus anceps; assembly: GCA_948455865.1. Taxonomy (NCBI): domain Eukaryota; kingdom Metazoa; phylum Arthropoda; class Insecta; order Hemiptera; family Delphacidae; genus Conomelus; species Conomelus anceps. Next base: position 11,903,216 of record OX418219.1, read on the forward strand.
TATTATTATACCCTTGTAATATTAGTCAATATGCTGATATCAGACTGTTCATATCTCCATCAATCTAACAATATTTATTAATATGGGCTCCATTTTCTGATAATATTAAACTGGTTAATATTATTATAGTCTTGTAACAATATTCAATGTTGGAGTGTACCGATATCGTCCGTCTGTTTATATCTTCATCAAGCTATTATTATTTATTCATATGTTATGCATATTCTTATAATTCTGTTATTGATTTCATGTAATTTTTGTCCAAAGAAGAGGACAATTCTTGTACTTATCAACGAATAAATTATGTCTAGTTCTTAGGGTGCTTGCACGATGGAGCATCCAATACTCGAAGATAATAACCAAAGCAAAATCAAACACATGATGTGGAATAATCGTATTCATTTTGGGATGAAAGTGATTATCCTCGAGTATTGGATGTTTGATTTCTCGGTAGTGATTAACATCGAGTATTGGATGCTACCCTGAGCAAGCACCCTTACAGTTTTTGTCTTCACTTCACTATAATTTCTTTTTTGATTAGCGTTATAGCTAGTCACGACTCTCTTTATTTTTGTTTGAATATATGAATGTTCTATTATGTATTGTTTACAATAAATAAAATTGAATTGAATTTAGTTAATTTTTAATATTTCCTTATACGTTTTAAACAAATAGGGGTTTAAAGTAGGTTTTTAAAGTACAGTTTAAATTGTACAACCTATTCCACGTATTTTTCGGATTGTATTACTTTGGAAAATGAATTCTCACATAAAATTCCATTCTTACATTCAATTCCAACTAATTAAAGAGTTGAACTTGTATTGGGTTATCATTTCAAGTTAGAAAATATCGTTTATTATCTTACAGGTGAAGAAAGTGAAGGGCTTAGACTGGGGCACAGCAGCTATTGGAAATGCCACTTTTTCTGGTGCTAAACTTTATGATGTACTTAAAGCTGCAGGCTTGAAAGATGATGAGATACGAGCTCAACATGTACAGGTAACTTCTAAATAATTATTAATAAAATAGTTTGGTTAATATAATGTGGCAGAAATCAAATCTTTTAATGAAATGTGGCAGAAATCAAATCTTTTAATGAAATGTGGCAGAAATCAAATCTTTTAATGAAATGTGGCAGAAAGTTATGCTGATAGATGGCAGGTATAACTTTACATTTACTAGAAATTTGATGAAGATGGAATACACAAGAATACCTTTGGGGTTTTCATATTTAGACAATGGACAGTTTATTGTATAGTCGACATAATTGTAATTATTGTTTGTATATTAATATCCAGACCGAAAATTGTTGATATCCTGTGGATGTTCTTTTAGTCAAATACATTATTATTATTATAATAGATGAAATGTCTGTCTTTTTCAAGAATGGAACCATGTAGAATCTTTCAAGTTCATAATTATTGAATATCAATGTTAACTAGATGACTGTATTTATTATAGATATATATAATATTCCATGATGTTTTTAGTTATGAGAATAAATCCTAATTATAATTAGAAATTAAATCGACTATGAAAGGTACTTTAGTTGTATCATTATCATCATGTGAATCGCTCAAATTATAGTTTATTGTAGAATTCAAACATATTTCTTATATTATATTAATCTTCTTTAAATAAAGAACATTTAAGTTATATATATTCTTTCCAAATGAAAATTTCCAGTAACTTGTGAAAATATGAGTCATAATCTACAAAAATTTGGATGCTACTTTTAAAATTTAGTATTAGATGAAGTTTGGGGCTAAAAGCCTGTTCTTCCTTGACGTTCAGTAGTATGTAACCTATATGAATAAATAAATATTGGACGTAGGGCTGTTGATTGAAATGGTTTTATCAAAGACTCCTCAGACGACAGCTGTTTCATCAAAGAAGCTCCTAATTGAAATCTTTTCAAATTACGATCTCAATCTGAACTGGAATTTCTATGGCTTTTTAAAATTGTAAGCCTACATTTTTTAGTTTCAACAATAATTCCTAGTGTCTGTATCAATCCAATTCTTTAAAAACAATTTTCATTGTAATTTGAAACTATCAAATTGATATTTTATTCTGTTTTTTATCTATTCAGTTTGAAGGCCTTGATACAGATCCAGCCAATGTGCCTTATGCCGCTTCAATTCCAATTGAAAAAGCTATGGACCCAAAAGGAGATGTTCTATTGGCTTATGAAATGAATGGTGCTCCCCTAAACAGAGATCATGGGTTTCCTCTTCGTGCGGTTGTGCCTGGAGTTGTAGGAGCTCGCAATGTCAAATGGTTAGGTGTGTAAATTACAGAGTTTAATATTAAAATAGTCACATTATACTCACAATCAAGGTATTTAACGCGCGTACTACATAGAATAGAACTCTTCATTGTTATTAAACATCAACTTATTTGTAATAGACGTTCTCAGTTGTTAAAGATCACAAAGGATTGTCAAAAAATTAAATTTTTTTTTTTTTTTTGAGGATGAAGCCCACATAGGTCTGTGACCTGTGCGTGGGTAATGAGTTGGATGATGGTGATTGATGAGTTGGACGTACAGTTTCAGGTGGGTTCCGAACCACCGGGAAGTGATTTTACAGCAGAGAACAGTGTCTTTTTTGCTGGCCAATCTAATCGGTCACCGTTACTCAATTTAAAGTCATTAAATGCATATCATTGGAATTTTGAGTATGCTTTTCAGCTACTAAATTTATTAGTCATTAAATGCGTATCATTGATATTTAATATACGATTAAACTGTCAAATGACCTTGTTTTAATGGTCCATTACACTTTAACGTTCTTGCAGCTCAAGGTACCGGTATGATTGAAATAGAAACCTTAAGTTACTAAGAGTAGTCACAATTAATTAAAATTTCATCTTAAACTTTGATCAAGCATGTTATCAGTTGCCATTTTATTGACGTTTTATTGCAGGGAATATTGATATATTACATTCACCTTTATAGTGTGATGTAATTATCTATACATTTTAATACTTTTTCATAGCCTTTTATTTAATTCATCTGTATAAATTTTAATGTGCTGAAATTATAATTTATGAACTGTATATTTTTTCAATCTATGTACTATAATTTCTTCTTCTTTAAAAAAAAAATAATCAAAGTTTTTTCCACACTTATAAACTTGTGTTGTCTGTAAGCTGGAAGTTAACCGGAAATATCGTTTCTGTTTTTCATACGTGAAGCAAATAAAGAACATAATTTTACTTTGTAAATACTTATAAGCTACATCTTATAAAGCTGATGCTTTCCATACGACATTCAGCTATTCTGGGTTCAAGAGTTATAAATGCTCTCAATATTGAATTTATCAACTTTTTCAGTAGATTTCTCTCAATATTTTCGGAACTGTTCGTTGTGGATCTCCAAATGTAAAATCAGTTTACCCAGATTACTTCCAATAATAAGTATTGGCCACTTTTTCTGGGCGGTCCCTTAGATGTGAGGCTATTCAGAAATTACCCCCACCATTATTATAAAGTTTATTTTGCAGTGGTGCATTCAGTATTCTATAATAATCATCATCATCGCAAAATTAGACACATGAATTTTAGATGGGAGAAGCAAGAGTACAGCGTGAGCATCTCCATTCCATGGCATGTGTTTTAATTTGTGTTACAATCCTCGAGTATTCACATATTATTTCTATCATATAATTATTTATGTATTGTTGCTCGAGTATTATTGGGTTATCAAAGTCAAAGAATCATTTATTCATTAATGCTTCGCACATTTTGAACAGAGTCACTAAATCTAAATCACAATGGAAAAACGACAATAGTTGTGTTACAGCACAATAAAAATTAGAATAAAAATTGTGAAAAGGATAAAACCATAGGCTACTCGAAACACAACACTAGATTGAACACTGAAAATAAAAATTCAAATGACATAATAAGGTACATAATTATAAGGAAACTATTTTTAACATGTCTGGACTGTATGTACTCCTCTAATGTGTGAGGGCTCAAATCTATTAGGTATTTTTTCAGTTTTCTTTTAAATGTATTATAGTACAAGCAACCTTATGACGTATATGAAGCTATGTTCGATCAACAGCTAGCCTCGTACTGTGTGCCAACTGTACAATGGGACTAGTCTCGTGCAGGGTACTTGTTTATTGCACCTTTAGCTCCCAGGGACTTGCAAGGCTGGCAAGTTTATATCAATAGCTCTTAATTGTACGGATTTCTTTTTATAATACATCAGTGTAACTTGTTTTTTTGCTTCATAATTTAAGTTCTTTCTTCAAAGTTTCCTCAGTAAAACAGTTTTCTTCCACTAGGTGCAATTTATGTGAGTGAAGAAGAGAGCCCGTCGCATTGGCAGCAGAATGATTACAAAGGCTTCAGCCCCAGTGTGGATTGGGACACTGTGGACTTTACCAAGTCACCTGCTATACAACAATTACCTGTGACGTCTGCTATCTGTGAACCGTTGGATAACGATGAAGTGCTTGTTAAAGATGGAAAAATCACAGTTAAAGGTATCGTTAAAATCATGAAAACTCATGCGATACAACCAGATCATGCATGATAATATTTATGTATCACTAAATTTTTTATTGAATTTTTTTTTTTAATTTATAAATTAAATTTATTGTAAATAGATTCTGCATCGTGAATAAATCTCGGATATTGTCACAACCACATTAAAAAAGAGAACTGGGCAGCATGGAGTGATGGCTGCTCGCTGAGCGTGAGTCACGATCGCTCGGGGCTGCACTTGGAAGGGTAACCGGCAAAAATATTATGACTATCTACTTAATGATCACCTATCTGTTGGTTCGGAACCCACATAAACCTGTAGGTACATTCATAAGAATATTATTATCCACTCATTACCCACGCAAAAGTCTCACGCTCATGTGGGCATCATCAGCACAAAATACTATGGTCTCAATAAACTGAGATGAGATTTGAGCCCACCATCGGCAAAAAAGTGTTGTTGACAAATGTGGTATAATTTCGATCACATTAAAGTTAATATTATTTATTAGTAGCCATATTTGGCAACGTTGGACTTGAATTATTGAACATAGTTGCCGATTACACTTGTAACGTGTGGCTAAGGACGGTTGTTAGATGTTTGCCTTGACATTCAGAGACAGCACAGCACCTGAGAAATTATTAGATTGAATTCACTGACATTCATTTCATGACTGACACTCGGTTTCTTAGTCATCCAGTAAATCATTCAGTAGCTATTGATTCAATAGCGGTCCTAAGGCTTGTTTCACACATACTCGGCAGTCGGGTAACCGGTGCTGTATACCCGGCATGATTACATTGAATCATATGATTTCAACAATCGAGTAGCCTAAGCACTCCTGATTTTTTTCGTAGGATGAAGCCCACATAGGTACCATGATACCTGTGCGTGGCTAATGAATTGGATGGTGGTGATTGATGAGTTGGACCTATAGTTTTAGGTGGGTTCCGAGCCATCTAGAAGTGATTTTACAGCAGAGAGCAGAGTCTTTTTTGCTGGCCAATCTAATCCGCCGCCACCCTTATAAAGATGGCCCAGGAGTTTTGTACCTTATCTCTGATTGAACAGATACCTGCTACGGCACTCGGCTATCACTTCCCCATGATGCAATGTCCCTACAGCTGGGTAAACGATGCCGGGTATGTGTGAAACAAGCCTCAGGGCTGCTATTGGATCAGTAGCTACTGAATGATTTACTGAATGCTGAGAAACCGGGAAAGGACTGCAATTCATGCATTTCATTATAGTCTGTAAGATCTTTTTCTTATTTTATCTCATTAGAATCCATCAAGTTGAAAATGTATAAACCTGCTCTTCTGTGTTCTTTTTGTAGGCTACGCTTGCTCTGGAGGCGGTAATAAAATTGTGAGAGTTGATGTAACTCCCGACTGCGGCCAGACGTGGTATGTTGCCGAACTTACCAATCCAGATAAAAACAAGCCGCCCCATCATTGGGCCTGGTCTTTGTGGCAGGTTGAGATTCCCATCCGCAAGGGAGACAAACAGGTGCGATTTTAGTTTTGAATCTAGAATTTAGAGACTTTGTCCCGTATTTATGAACGTACCTTCAGTGTCTCTTGACTCAAGGGACTCTTGAAATATCAGTGTCTCTTGACTCGAGGGACTTTTGAAATGTCAGTGTCTATTGACTCGAGGGACTTTTGAACTGTCAGTGTCTCTTGACTCAAGGGACTCTTGAAATGTCAGTGTCTCTTGACTCGAGGGACTCTTGAACTGTCAGTGTCTCTTGACTCAAGGGACTCTTGAAATGTCAGTGTCTCTTGACTCGAGGGACTCTTGAAATGCCAGTGTCTCTTGACTCGAGGGACTCTTGAAATGTCAGTGTCTCTTGACTCGAGGGACTCTTGAAATGTCAGTGTCTCTTGACTCGAGGGACTCTTGAAATGTCAGTGTCTCTTGACTCGAGGGACTCTTGAAATGTCAGTGTCTCTTGACTCGAGGGACTCTTGAAATGTCAGTGTCTCTTGACTCGAGGGACTCTTGAAATGTCAGTGTCTCTTGACTCGAGGGACTCTTGAAATGTCAGTGTCTCTTGACTCAAGGGACTTTTGAAATGTCAGTGTCTCTTGACTCGAGGGACTCTTTAAATGCCAGTGTCTCTTGACTCGAGGGACTCTTGAAATGTCAGTGTCTCTAGACTCAAGGGGCTTTTGAAATGTCAGTGTCTCTTGACTCAAGGGACTCTTGAAATGTCAGTGTCTCTTGACTCGAGGGACTTTTGAAATGTCAGTGTCTATTGACTCGAGGGACTTTTGAACTGTCAGTGTCTCTTGGCTCAAGGGACTCTTGAAATATCAGTGTCTCTTGACTCGAGGGACTTTTGAAATGTCAGTGTCTCTTGACTCGAGCTACTTTTGAAATGTCAGTGTCTCTTGACTCGAGGGACTTTTGAAATGCCAGTGTCTCTTGGCTCAAGGGACTCTTGAAATGTCAGTGTCTCTTGACTCGAGGGACTCTTGAAATGCCAGTGTCTCTTGACTCGAGGGACTCTTGAAATGTCAGTGTCTCTTGACTCGAGGGACTCTTGAAATGTCAGTGTCTCTTGACTCGAGGGACTCTTGAAATGTCAGTGTCTCTTGACTCGAGGGACTCTTGAAATGTCAGTGTCTCTTGACTCGAGGGACTCTTGAAATGTCAGTGTCTCTTGACTCGAGGGACTCTTGAAATGTCAGTGTCTCTTGACTCGAGGGACTCTTGAAATGTCAGTGTCTCTTGACTCAAGGGACTTTTGAAATGTCAGTGTCTCTTGACTCGAGGGACTCTTTAAATGCCAGTGTCTCTTGACTCGAGGGACTCTTGAAATGTCAGTGTCTCTAGACTCAAGGGGCTTTTGAAATGTCAGTGTCTCTTGACTCAAGGGACTCTTGAAATGTCAGTGTCTCTTGACTCGAGGGACTTTTGAAATGTCAGTGTCTATTGACTCGAGGGACTTTTGAACTGTCAGTGTCTCTTGGCTCAAGGGACTCTTGAAATATCAGTGTCTCTTGACTCGAGGGACTTTTGAAATGTCAGTGTCTCTTGACTCGAGCTACTTTTGAAATGTCAGTGTCTCTTGACTCGAGGGACTTTTGAAATGCCAGTGTCTCTTGGCTCAAGGGACTCTTGAAATGTCAGTGTCTCTTGATTCGAGGGACTCTTGAAATGTCAGTGTCTTTTGACTCAAGGGACTCTTGAAATGTCTAAATAAATACGTTATATTTCAAGAGTCCCTCGAGTCAAGCGACTCAAGGAACGTTCATAAATACTGCCCTCAGTACTCCAACTCTCTCTAAACAGAGAATTGAGAATAGATTTTTACATGGTACAAGAATATTAAAACTGTGCAACATATTATGCTGGTGAATAAAATAAAAAAATATCTAATGTGTTGGATGACATGTAGCAGTTTTATTAGTACTAGTAGTGAGTGTTTCTTTTTCTCTAATTCTTATTCTCTTTCTCATGATTTCATTCTTCTTTCTCTTCTCCTTCAATCCCTTATTCTCCATTGTTTGAGCTTCGTCGACAGAGAACAGCATGAAGACGTTTATGTAATAGATGTACAGAATATAATATATACATATATAATATAAACATTATTATAATAAACTTGACTAAATTGTCACACTGAAATGAACACATCTAAAAACATAATGAAGTTCTAAATAAATTGTTTAATTTCTTCTTCCATTACGAACTGGACTTATTAATTTAACTTTTAAGAATAATTCACTATATTGCGGTAATTTTTATAAGAAAATAATGATGATAATTCACGTACATCTACATCTTGAAGCTACTTATATTAAATTTGCCACTTTATATTAAAAGCTACTTTAGCTGAAGCTAATTTATATTAAATATATTTAGACATTATTATAATAAACTAGACTAAATTCTCACACTGAAATGAACACATCTGAAAAAAATTATGAAGTTCTAAATAAATTGATGAATTTCTTCTTCCCTTACGAAATGCACTTATTAAACTTTCAAGCTACTTTATATTAAATTCACCTAATAAAAGTTAATATTAACAACACAGTTCGTCGTGGAACAATAAATCCAGGAATCTACTTTATATGTAAAAAAAGAGTGATATTAACCAAAATCTTGACGTACACCATTATAATACAAGAAGCCGAGGAGATTATCAATTGGTGAGTCACATAGTAGCTTATTCAAACAAAAACCTAGCTATATTGATAGGAAACTCTACAACAAGTTACGACAGTTTTTAAAGTCTTCAAAATATAGAAATATTTTAAAAACAATTGAAAAAAAATATTTTGTTAATAACACTTTTTATAGTGTACAAGAGTTCCTTTCACATTAAAATTAAGCCTGACTTCAACTGATTGATATAGTAATTATGGTAACTAGTGAATAAGATTGTATTAATTGTTAATCTGACTAGTCTTATAATCCTTAACTGGAGTCTCCAAGACGTCATCTACAATACAAAAAATATTAATCAGGTTTACATTACAGTTTTACATTAGTTGAAAATTGGATGTTGGACTAAGTAGTTGATTCACTGCCTTTATCAGGAATGTGTTTTTGTTCCTAATGAGGTTCATTTTAATTTCACAAGTTCAGCTAGCTTGATGAAATTCAAACGAAAATCTAATATTATTGTCTTCTCGACTTGACTGGAGTCTTCAAGACGTAATCTACAAAAAAAAAACAAGATCTTCCGGCTGTTACGCCATCTTCCTGATTGTCATTTCGGCATAACAGCCGAAATATCTCGTAGATGTACGAGAATAATCATCAGTATTTTTTTCTTATTAGAATGAATGCAATGTCGTTAATTATCGTAGAAAGTTTAATTCTAAATAAAATCCTACCTCTCTCGCAATGATAGGATCACAGTCTACTGAGCAACACAACATTCTGTTTTATTCTTGAATGACCATGATTAATAAATTAGTCATTATGTCTTTGAGATCCATTTTGAGAATTTTATTAATTTTCAGATCCAGTTGTGGGCGAAGGCTGTTGATTCTTCATACAACACCCAGCCAGAAAGTTTCACAAACATTTGGAACCTGCGAGGTGTCCTAAGCAATGCCTATCACAGAATAAATATAAAATTGAAGCACTAAAATCACACCATCACATGTTTTATTGGCCAGATTTATCCGATGAACAACGTATGTAGAAGTACTTAATTCCAAAGTAATTCCTTCGAGTATTGCGATGTGGGTAATCAGTGTAAATAGTTGATGTTGGGTGCTTTTGTTGAACTTCAGACTGCATGAGGGTGAAATATATTTTAGTGAGCAAGTATCAGCGTAATTAATTATGTCATTCTACTATTTCTAGAACAGACACAAATTTGAAGGATTGAATCTAAAATAAAAATTAAAAAATAGTAATAATTGAAGTTGCGAGCCTCACCGTTTACCGGTGCATCAATAAATAAGGTGTCTGATTGGTCGATGAACCTCTATAAATTTTAATAGATCAATCAGACCCCTTAGTTTCTGGTGCACCGGTAAACGGCGAGGCTCGCAATCTCAATTACTATTATTTAATTTTTTGTTTAGATTCAATTCTTAACATTTTTGTCTGATTTAAAGGGTCTGATTGGTCGATGAACCTCTATAAATTTTAATAGACCAATCAGATGCCTCAGTTTCCAATGCACAATAAAAATTCAGTTTCCTTAAAAATGATTTTCCAATAAAAATACACATCAATGCATTTCATAAACAGAAATTCACGTTCTGCAATATATTTATATAAGAATTTCTTCAGACTCATTTTGCATAGTTAATGTACAAATCACGTTTAATAAGATGTACGAACAAAAGTATATCAACGTTAGAGAATCATTCCAATTCAATTTCAATTGTCGAGACGCCAAGTGAATCATTGATTGTTTATATAACATCTAAGATTCTTAAAATTTCTAGATCCGGGATTCTAATATTTTTAAAAATCACTTGAAATCTTACATTACTCTAGGATTTATTAGTTCATAGAATAATTATTGTAATATGCATTGTATGAAAAAGCATTAGCCACACCATATTTTTTGTCAGTACACCGAAATTTTTATAGTAGTATAGTATCTATATCTAGTTTTGTATTGTAGTATATAGAAATGACAATATTTAAGAACTGAAAATCGATAAATCAATTTGTATTGAAATGATGTCAATATAGTATTTTTTATATTGTTGGTTTATAATGTTGAATCTTACTCGTTTGCACCATTCCAGAGATCTCTTCTTAAGTATTGGTTTGTGTTTTATATGGCAATATTTTTGGTGAAGGTATTAAGTTTATGTACATGTTGTTGGTGAAGGTATTAGTTATGGAAATTCTCTATTTAGATGGGTTGCTTTGCATGCTAGAATCTGCTAGATCTTGAAATATTTTATGTAGGCATTCATCTATGTTTGGTTAATGTTTACTTCAATTCAATATGAGATATTTTTTTAATTCTTTATTTTTCAATATATTAAGAGGACCCGTTTATTCTAATAACTTACTGTAGATTTTACCCGCTATCAATTTTAATCATAGTCTACAATTTCAATATCAGTTTAGTTTCTTTCCTAAACATTTTTTATTGAAAGAGTTACTATATTCTTGACAGCTAGATTATATTAATGTAGATATAGACTATGTCAAGGCAATGTCCATAAAACTAAATAGCTTTTATAGCAGCGAAGACATCAATGTATTTATACTCTACGTGAAACGTTAGTATTTTCTAACAGAACGGTAGCTTTAGTTAGGCTGGCAATCCTATGATGAAGTAATGTGGTTGGCTGTGTACTGATTTTACTGTTTGTTAGCGTTGTTCAGCCTAGCAGTGGCTCTTGTTTTGTTAACCAATTTATTGTATCAATAGATTTAGGAATCTAAAAAACGACTAATCATTTAGGAATCTTAGAATCTACTGTTAGTTTTCAGTTTCATAGATATATAGAATGTTTTAACTGCCGAAACTATTGTATCTCGTTGATTTACGAATTAGAATGAGAAAAATGTGGTCGAGTCTTGAAAATATAATTTGTCGTTTTTATAATAGATGAGGTTGTGTGGTCGAGTCTTGAAAACTCTTTGAAAGCTCTAATTAGTATACTCTATAAATAAATGGAAAATCTCATAATTGCCTTAAATAAGAGACCACAGTTTTTTTAGCCAATAGGACATAAAATATGGGTATGGTTATAGGATATAAACTAGCGGTTCACCCGTGCGTTGCAACGGTATCTTAGTTATAATAGTGCTACCTGGCGAATTCCCAAGAGCCTACCACAAACCTTCCTAAAATGTTCATTTTTGTTTGGATAAATTGAAATTAAAATGTTTTTCACCAAAGAAATAATGGATGAAACATAAGCTTAGCTTTGATTCACCATCAGTCATATGTTTGCTACATGACTGCAGTGCTCCGACTACACAAGTCTGCAGACAGCGTAAATAACTCCGCTAAGGGCCCACCATATGATTAAAAACAGTTGATTTCTATCAGCTGTTCCTTTAAGGATAGATTTCTCCTTTTTGTGTCCTTCAGCGAGTACTTTTGAACTCCCAACCTTCACAGGAACCATCTCGGGACTATTCTACATTATGCCTGAAAATTTCAATACTGTTAAATAACTTAAATCCTGATCGATGCTCTCGGTAATAAAACTTAGAAGAAATGTATCAAAAATCGCACAATACTTGGTTTTTAAACGTTTATTATTCTATTAAAAAAAGTTAATTTAGTTTTTTATAGCTAAAGACATTGTCAAAATAGTTTTCAATACTGTTAAATAACTTATATCCCGATTGATGCTCTCGTTTTTCAGGAGAAGGCCGCGTAAAATGTCTTCGGGGCCGTGACAGACAGACATAAATTGATATAAGACTTGTCTCGGCTCCTTTAATGTATAAAACGTAAAAATAACCAAAAAATATATAATTCTGATAAATGTACAGACAAAACTCTAATTTTATTTATATATAGATAGATAAACTACAATTTTAGTCTGTATAAACTACAACCAAAATAGGTAAGTGTAAAAGTTTCCTTTCTGTTGCACAAAGATCCATTAGTTATTTTTCGTTAAGCGAACGGGCACAATCTGGAAACACTGTAATTTGATCAACAGCTGATTCTGAAGTTAAGAAAAAATATAAATTAAAATCATTCCATTATGAATTATTTGAATCACTATTCAACTGGCTCAATATTATCATATTCTTAATAGATTTTATTCATTTTGAAAGGTTTTTAACACCTACGACCTAATTTGTCGTTCCGTGTTCTGGTACTATAAACATAAACTATAAAATGTAACTTAACGGACATTAGTGAGATTCAATCCTCGGGAGCGGGCGGTTAAATATCTCTTACGCCGGTTAGCTTAATCAGCGTTCGATCTTGTAATTTGTACTTTGTGCTACCAACTTGTCTCCATTAAATTTAATCTCAAAGGAAAGACTTCATTCTATGGAGATTAAATTTAGTTGACTTCGTGCAACTGGCCGTCAATATTTAATCCTCGATGATCGGGCGATTAAATATCACTAACGCCGGTTAGCCTAATCGGCGTTATCGCTTGTAATTGACGTTTTGTGCAACCAAACTCCCTCCATTGAATTTATTCTCCGTAGAATGACATCATTCTACATAGATTAAATTTAATTGGCTTTTGTGCAAGTGACCGAGAATGTCTTGCAACTCTTTGAGAGCCCTCTCAAGTATTTTATTTATTTAGATATATATAATAGGGAACAAAATTTGGGTAATTCCGTGTAGGATATAGAGATTGAGAATAGTATAACTGGCAAAGCTACAGCATTTCTTCTCTATAATAAACAATTTTACAACATAACTCGGTTGAAACGCTTGTATGTTATTAGGTAAGACTCTAATTGGCTGCTTCCTGCGGCCACGAGTACAATTCTCCAGCCTTGGATATTTTATGCAATCATTCAACTCATTACCCACGCACAAGTTTCAAGACTCATATGTGCATCATCCGAGAAAAGTAGTTATGATAAATACCGTAATGTCTCTATCACAAGTAAAAAGAACATGAAATATTGGACAAAATTATAAATATTATAAATTATAAAATATTGCAAACAAATACAGTCAAACTCATGTATAACGAACTTCCAAATAACTAAATCCTCTACCTAGAGAATTTTTATATGGTGTCCCTTGGCATTGCAATCTTGGCAAGATGACCTCTCATTATCGAATACCTCTCTAGAACGAAGGGTTTTCCTGGATAATCGATTGTTTTGTTCTAAATTCTAAATTTCATCACACTACAAATATACAGAGAGTTTGATAATCATCAAGTTCTGAAATATGAAAGAGTTTTTCTCTAGGACGGCACTGGGCACTCCAAGTCCCAAACATTCGTGATTGTCAGTTCCCCGAGGTTTCTGCCAATGAACTTCGGTGCAAAGACTCGAGGGATCCCAAATTTTCGACACCAGATCGTTCCTACGGTCGACAGTTTCCTGGTTGAGAATGTGCAGACGTAGTTTCAAACGAAATGGCCACAATAGTGCCTCATCGAACTTTCCTTTGGTGAGTCCCACATGGATGTAGACCGTGTCTCCATTTTGTTTTGGCATCAGTTTCATATACAAGCAGTAACCGCCCGGTGTCACATAAAAACTGCGACTTCTCGTTGGTTCAACAGAGTTGAGCTTTTCCTCGGCTTCTGTTAGTCTCCAGTAATAAGTGAATACTTTGCTTCCTGGCTCCTTATGAACTGTTCCATTATAACGTCTCACTTCGCGATCTCTTGGACTTTGTTTTGGCTTGGATAGTTCACTGTCTTGTTTGTCATCAACGTTGTTCCTGGAAATTTGAATTGTCTTATTTAAGTTGAAACTATTTTATTATAAATGCTCACACTGTTAGTTTTAATTGAAAACAACAAACTGTATTCTCAGATTATTTATTTATTTATTTACTAGTTGATGATTTCCACTGGGTCTGATGAGACCCGTAGTGGTACAAAACAAATTAAATAATACAATACTAGTCTACAGAATATATGCATGTAAGAGTAACTATATAATAGATATATCAATATTAGAGAATAAAGAAAAAAAATAATAATCTAGAGAAAAAGAACCATGCAATTAATAAATGAGGTAATGGTAATTCATTATCCTTATGATTAACCGTATTGTAGAAGGGGCAAAAATAAAATAAAAATATGATGAAAGATAACTCCTCCTTGTTTCTTTTAGCATTTATTGGTTTATGAATTTGAAAAAGGCAATATCAATGAGTGATGGAACTGATGAAAACGCCTTCATACAGACTAATTATGCGATCGTGGTAGCGCAGTCGGTTGGAACGCTTATCTCTGATTGGATAAGACTGGCTGACTGCTATTTCTGTCTCGAGTTGGAGTTTCGTTTAGCCTTGAATATTTTATTTATTTATTCATTTAACTAACATACAATAAATGTAAATACAACAGACTATTGTCCAAACTGCTTTTCACAAAATTTCAAATTAGAATCGAAATTTCAAATTTTCTGTCATTATTCACCTCTTACCCACGCACAAGTCTCAATACTTATGTGGGCGTCACCAGACTAAACGTTTATTGTGTCAATAATGAATTGCAGATTTTAAATCAATTTTATCATTGCACATCATCACATTCAGTCAGATGGCAGATTCAGATAACTTTATTCGTACAATTTACAATGTATATGACCGATTACAGAGTTGTAAAGATTATCAATTGTCATATAAGATCCAGAAGTGTTAGTGACAGAGGTAGTATAGACGAATAATAGGAACCCTTTATTATCAAATGATAAATTTAAACTATAATTTACAAATATAAAACTTTCATGGTGAATATCATCACTTACTTTTTCGTACGAACGTACAAAAAGTAGGTGTTGGCAATCACTATAAAAGCTGTGCATTATTAAAAATTGTAGTTTGAATTTACAGAGAAAAAAGCATTATAAAACTACAACAATAAATGGTTAATTTTACTGGTTCATGATTTAAAGAAAGTTTAATTATTAGTGGTGAAGAAGTTTGATGTAGCATTGAAGGCTAATTTTTGGTTTATGTCAAATTTAATTTGATTTCGTCAGGATCAGGAACAGCGTGAATACCACCATTCCGTAGCATGTGTTTGTTTTTGCGATGTTGTATTTGATGATTAATTGATTATTCTGTAATAATTGATTTAATAATAATTCTTTAATAATTGATTTAATAATAATTCTTTAATAATTGATTTAATAATAATTCTTTAATAATTGATTATTCTGAAAGTGTTGAAGTGGAATAATAGCTGTATATACTAGAACTTCCTTTAGAAATTTACTCAAAATTGATGCATTTCTCACCTTATTGTTGTAAGAGGTGTTGTTATCTGTGCAACCAGATTAGGATTCAAGGTACTCAGAATTTCCAAAGTAGTTGGTCTATCAGCATTCATTATCTTTGCTGAATCAAGCGATGGAGAAAGTGTTAGCTTGTTCTTATGTGATGAATACAGTTGGTCTTCCACAGTTCTTAGCCTATCCAATTGCTCCTTCAAGAGACTTTCAATCCTCTTGAAGTGCTCCTCCATATTTTCTGGGAACAGAAACCATCGAAAGATTAGCTCTCATTACTAACCTGCTCTGTTAATTTTTTGGAAATGTTGCTTTTAAAAATATTTCATTTATTGCTTGAGTTATTCGTTAAGCCTATTCAAATTTTACAATGTGGAATAATTATTTACCGGGTATTTTATTTGAAAACAAAACTGTATTGACCGTTATTATTTAATTTATTCTTTAATAAATTATTTTTATTCATTTATTATTTAATTTAGTTGTTGATTATCTTGCATAAATAGAGAGATTCAATTTTATAAGCACAGTTGTTTAAATAATTTCAATGTAAGTTACGCGATTCTATTCTACCGGCTAATTTTGTGTATGCCAATTCAGTTGACCTATGTTTTGATAGGTTTTCATTATCTAATCTATATTTTAAATTGTAGATTCTCCTTGTTTTCAATGTGTTCCATGTAAAACTCATGTTTTAAAATTAATCTATGAATACTTCAAATCAATGTGCAAAAATTTAGTTCACCATTTCAAAATTGTCGTTTCTGTACATGATCTTATGGAAGGAAGCTGTAAGTTATTTGTGAATTTCCATAAACATAAAATTTTGTTCAAATAAGTTGAAAATTTGGCAAAATGGAGAGCAGTTTATAAATTTGTTTAACGATAATCGAAAACAACTTTTCACCTCGAAGTCTCGTCTGACAATAGCCTAAAGTCTGAAGAGTAAGGTGCCCTTAATTATCTGTGATGCTTTCCATGACGAAATACTTCTTAATGAACAATCTAATATCACAACTGACACTGTATTTCAATTTAATATTATTCTATTTACTCACTTATATTGGAGATGATAGAGGGATGCATTTCTTCTGAAAAGACGGAGGCTGACGAAGCTTCTTTTCAGAAGTGAAATGCATCTCTCTAGCAACTCCAATATAAGTGAGTAAAGACAATATATTAAATTGAAATACAGTGTCAGTTGTGATATTAGACCAGTAATTAGTCTTGACATTTCGTCCGCCAAATTTTGAAATCCTTATATTCGTAGTTCAAAGTAAATAGTGCTCGATAGCTATAAATTTAATTCAATCTTAATATGCAGTACAGAATTTTTCAATTACGAAGAGAATATAGCATGCTACCAAAACATTTTAATTCACAAAGCTCGGCGTAAATCCAATTATGGTAATATTAACGATATGTAATTTTAAATCTATTTATTTCTGCAAAACATCAAGTATACAGTAAATACAATAAAAATGGATGTATATTTTGCCCAAAATAAATTAAATCTGAACCTTTTATTGTAAATTTAACGACTTGCAGTCAATTTGACTGCAAGTTCGACTGAAAGTCGTTAAATTTACAATAAAAAGTTAACATTAACAACGCAGATCGTTATGGAACCAGAAATACAGGAATTTAAATTAAATCATTTATGCACGTAAATAAATAGACTATAAATCCGTCAGCGAAGAATTTTTTTTAGTGATTAAGTTTCCAACACTCCAGCATTGAGTATAAAACAAGTCAGTTCAAAAATTATATGTCACCAATTCTATTTGCATAAGCTACCCGTAATAATATTACGGTATATGAGTCTTAGAACTACTTTAAATAATCAGAAATCTTATGAATTTTCCACAAAAAAGTTTGTGGAAATTTCTAAAATAATTTTCGTACAATAAACAGCTTTAATTTATTATTATTTACTAACTTGCTGCGCAGATGCCTTTTAGAGCTCGGGTAACAGTAGCTTGTGCTGTAGCCGCTATTTCCAGTGTATCTATCCTGCAAATAGTATGTTGTGTTTCCAGTACTTCTTCACTGGTACTTTGAACGGGCTCAGATTGTATTTTAATAATATCATCACACTTGACCGACACTAAAATTAAAAACAAAAGTTTAATTAAAATCGAACAGTGGTTAGACATGACAGACGTTCAATTCCAGAGACTTCCTTACAATCAATGCAGCAAAAATGAAAGAAACTTCCTGGAGGAAATCGTTCTCCATGATAAATATAGAATTGGCTCCTATGCAGAGAACTAAATGCTCGAGTGATGATATAAAACAGAAGCGAATCTACATTAGCCATCCATCATATTTAATTGGTGGAATCGAACTGAACTAGCGAATATGGCGTTTCTAATTACTTTCTTCTATTCTTGACATCCTCCACCAGGTAGTTTTGATAGACTATTTCAAATAAAACTAAAGTTTCCTTCGGGTCGTCTTAGATGTTGCTGCACTTCCCTTGGAGCTTCAGCTCTCTTAAAGAAAGTTTAAGTATTAGTATGTCAAATATTAATCTATCTTGAATATTCAAGAGTTCATTCCCATCTTTTTTGTAAATAAATCACATGTATATAGAGCCAGACTCGCTGTCAAGTCTAAATCGGAGTGCCAAGATTTGGATCCGGTTTATTTATAATGGATTTTTTTTTTAAATAAATTGCGTATATAATATGTAAAAATTATCGTTGAGTATTCAATGACTGCGTAATTTGAAACGTAATCAATTATAAGCCAAGCAGGAAAATGTTTATAAATTTTGAACTCATTGATAGATTACGAGATTACGATTTGATAGATTCGCTTGTATTAAGAACCCGACAGGGCCTTATTGAAATCGTACAATTGTCCGCCCGACTGTAGATACCATACCTTCTGAACAGAAATTTTCAGTCTCTTAAAACTTAATATATAGCATTATTTTTGTACAAAATAATAAGAAGCCTATTGTTTTTTTGAGTGAAGCATAACATAATAATAACAACGATAAAATTAGATCCACACTATAACATGAAGGGTGGTTCAGGCTAGCAAAATTGAATTGCTCAGTTTATCTCATATTATTAGGATTGAATCTAAGAAAATGTTTGATGCTTTTTATGAGTTAGCAGAATGGCAAGTTAAATTCAGTTGCACAATGCATCAAAACTTTGGTAGCCGTGTGCGTGGAACTGAAATTTCGAATACCACGATACAATTTTTGCATTTAGAAAAGTTGATAATAAGTTCATATTATACTTTAAATTAAATCTAATGATATTGTATGAACGCAGTACTATACAGAACCAATAGAACAATTCTCAATTTTTTAATACTTATTGCAAGCTGAGAGATGAGAGAATACATTAAATACTAATAATTGCGTTCACGGTTTTTTGCGATAAACCCTTTAGTGCTATAAATTATGTTGAAGATTCCTTTCAGGATATTGATAACTGCATCAAAAAGAATAATATTGAATAATATACAATAGAAACTTCCAAACTAATATGATTACATTCTTGAATTTATGTTTCTAAGAGCCTTCTTCTTTTTATACAGAGCCACAGCGGTTGCACGCCACAATTACAGGCTAAATCACACCAGCCGGGTAAATGTAATTTATGTGCTGGTGAAATTTGAAAATGTGTATGCCTTTGTGTACATTGAAATTGTTGAGCTTGGTCACATGGTCCCCGGTCTGCCGGTGTAATTTAGCCTTAAATTTGTGGCACGCGACCGCGACTGCAGTAGCTCTGTATAATAAGGCTCTTGAATAACTGAACATTTATCTAATTGCACTGTCAATCTATTTAAATCAGTTGTGATTCCCCATTTTCTCACTTTCATACCCTGAGCAATTATTACTTGCTCATGTACCGGTACCACATTTATTGCTAACCACAAATCAATATATTCATTTTATTCATTCATCCATCTTTATGCAAATGTAAATAATGATGTAAGATAACTGTTGTTTGTGTTCTTATTCAAGCATTAGCTAAAAACCAGTATGACTTTTTATGTTTATTATATTTTTATTTAAATATTATATATTTGATGCAGGTGTCGGCTTTTTTCTTCTAGAAATAAAAATGATACACAACTGAACTGAGATTGAATATATTATCTGATGAATCTCAAATAAATCCCCTACTAATTTTGAGATATTTTCAAATAACTTATGCGATTTAGAGGAGGAAAAGGTCAGCAAAATTAGAAAGAGGTCAGTGATAAGAAGAGTTTTCCATAATAGAAATCAGGTCGAAGGTTGTATGACACACAATGACTGTTCTTAATTGATTATCTTTATAGGTCTCAACATTTTATCCAAGATAAACAGAATATAGTCTCATTTTTACTATAAGCGTTGTTGCTAGTTCTATTCTGCTACCGAGCGTCTCTATTTATCATAGTGATCATGAAACTATTGTGCGCCTTGTTTTTAGTGTTGGTGGTACATGAGCAAGTAATAATTGCTCAGTGCATGAAAGTGAGTAAATGGGGAATCACAACTGATTTAAATAGATTGACAGTGGCCGTGAGGGATTTATTTCAAGATTCAATGTCATTGCTAACCGACGGGGAGATTTATGGGTTACCAGATTTCAAGCATACATATCAGTATCGATTGAGGAATACGACTGGAACAGTTCTATTCAGGGGCTACAATGGATATCTCACGAATCTCTACGCTGATATTGTGAACTGTACAGAAAAGAATCAACTGAGACGTTTGACCATGTCTAACACGCCCGTCAGCAAGAAGGAAATGTTCACATGTGGCGATTGCATTGTACTTACGGCAGATAAAGTCAGGTATTTGTATGAGTCATACTTTGATGAAATGGAATCTCACGGTGATATCTACGATATTTCAATTAGGTACTGGGTCAGCTTCCAGATGACCATCGACTCCAATTCCAGTTCGACTCTCGATTGTGGCATGAATTTGGATTCACTTCACGTTCGTCTTGACTTGGAAAGTGATGACTGGAAGCTGGAGCCGAAAATTCGAGATTTGGGCCGAATGAATTTCATAATCGACAAAGCCAATTCTTGGTTTATCGATCATTTTAACGTGACAATCTCGAACAATCTTCATCAGACACTTTCGCATGCTTTGAAGTATTCAGCAAGTACACGTTACATGTGCGACGAATTTTTATCATTATGAAAGAGATTTTTCTGCCAGAAATATTTTATTTAAATATAAAAGTATACCCAGAAACTTCACTTTGATTTAGAAGCGTTTTTGATTTCAGAAATGAACTAAAATATTGAGGCGCTCAAAAAACATTTTTAATTTTGAAACCGATATGCAGTAGTGAAATATTATTCTTTTATGTGTGTCAGTTATGTTTGAATTCCAATAGAAATGGAACTGGTGACAAAAATTTGTTTTCTCACTTCGTACGAGAAATATATTTTTCTTCATTAAATCTACAATTAGACCTGAGTTAGTTATTGTGATGGAAAAGTTTGGCCAATGATTATTAGGTATCATATTTAAATCTATATAGATTTACCTGTATTCGTATCACTTTACCTATCAATATGATTCCATTAATAAAGAAATGCCAATGCAAAAATAGATTTTTAATGTTAAGAAGTTTCCTGTATTTATTTTGTATGCATTGACAATTTCTCATATTTGATTCAGCTATTCAAAAACTTATTTATTGGATTCTTCGGTATGATATTACGAACTGCGTGAATGTCTTGGGAAATTAAAATGTAGATGGAAGTGAATATCGAATTCTTAATTTAATTCTATCGAACAGTGCAAATAGAAAAGCGAAATTCGATGAACGCTATTATCCAAAAATCCTACCATTGCCGAGAATCGAACCCGGGTCGTTCTCTTTCGCGGAGAATCCTCTTATACCAACTAAGTTACAGTGGATCCTCTTAATAATAACACTAACATATGTCCAATATATTAGCGTAATTGTGGAAATAATCCAAGGATATTAACAATTGTTGAATAAATTATGCAGTTCTTTCTGCAGTTATATTTTTATTTATTTCCGAAATAGCCAAAAAATACTTTCATCTAAAAAACTATTGTAATTCAGCTAAGATGCTTTCATATTAACCTAATAATAGTAGATAGTAGGTTTAGAATAATCTACATCTAGGTCTTAGAGTGTCATTATACAGGCGAATATAAGCCACAATTTAAGGCTAAATTACATCAGCCGAGCGAGTGATCGAGCTCAACAATGACTAAGTGCACGAAGGCATACACATGTTTAAAGCACTCAGCTCTTCATTAGTTGATTTTTAATGAATTTACCCAGCTGATGTAATTTAGCCTTAAATTGTCGCGCGACTGCAGTGGCTTTGTATAATAAGGCTTTAAGTTGTATATTAAACTTATTATCACCTCTTGAACGTGTTGAAACACATACATCATATTTGTTGTGTGTTTGAACTTGAAAATAATGTAACTTCTTCCTCTTCTTGAATAATTCTCTGTTTTCTAAATTTCGCATTGTGTTTACAATGATCATGATCTATTAAATGTAAAATATATTCATGTTGAATTGAATAGGTATACTGTGAATTGAATTGATGTGAAATTCATCCCTTATTTGATTCTCTGAACAGGTATGCAAACTCTTAAATGGTCTGTGATGTTTTTCATGACGAACATTTACTTGATGAACAATCTATACTCTGTTCTCGGAAAGGGGAGACAATGTAAACAACGATGCGCTTGCGAAAGTGTATCTTCGAATAACAAGACCGATTCACAATTAACTACAGAAATACAATTAACGCTCAGTATATAAGTGAACCGTTAACTGTGACAGCAAATGTGATACTGAACTCAGTGTGAACTGGTAGAAATTAATCGATCGATCTACAGCTGATATGATATGAGTCATCATTTTTTCTTTCACACTAACGCAAACGTTTGTTTTGGATTCGTGGATTTCTTGTTCCATGACGAACTGCGTTGTTAATATTAACTTTTCAAGTGAATTTAACGACTTGCAGACAAATTTTTATTAAGAATAAGTAGTATTTTACTTACTCTACTTATAGGTAAAATACTACTTATTCTTAATAAAAATTTGACTGCAAGTCGTTAAAAGTTTGTTTTGGTTTGCCTCCCGTTTGCGTGAACAGAGTATAATATCAAAACTAAAACTGCATTTCTATTAAATATATGATTTTCGCTCACTTTTACTGGAGATGCTGGATGGATGCATTCAGGAAGCTGATGAAGCTTCTCTTTAGAAGTGAAATGTATCCCTCTAGCCTCTCCAGTAAAAGTGAGTGAAAATCATATATTTAATAGAAATACAGTGTCACTTTTGTTATTAGACTTAGATGGTATCTTCTACGGATACTTCATTCAGTTCATAAAATGAGTAATCCTTTCAACGTTTTGTAGCAATGATGCTGTGACAGATATTCATTGATGCTCTGATGAATATTTGTCCAGACTTGGTCACAGCCTCATTTAATTATTTGATAGACTTCGTATAAGGTTCGTCTTGATGGTTCTTCTATGCTGAAAGTAACTTACAAGTAATTGCAAGACTATGCAATCAAATATTTGAGTAGAAAATTAAAGTATTTTACTCACTGAGGAGATGGCCATTTCGGATGGTCATCATCGATGGAACCTCGCGGTCCGAAATGACCATCTGCTCAGTGACTATTTTTATTTTCTGCTCAAATTTTTGACCGCATAGTCGTGCAATTACTTGTATGTTACTAATAAAGAAATCTTTCCAGGTCACCAATGACTTCATTACTTGTCCAGTCCAGTCATCATTTTAAAATGTAACAAGTCGTAACTCGACAATATTTGTAGTACAAAGAATTGTGGAATGTGATTAATAGTTCTAAAAAATTATTATAAACAGCATTTATTGAGTTTAACAAGATCAATTTCTAATGTTACACAAAATATAATATTCTTTGTTGTAATTGCTAACTATATTATTGTTATATAGTCTTTGTAACTGGCATTCTACCACTTTGTATAATATATACACACTTTTTGGAATACAGTATCACATTTAAGATAACATTGTCTCATATTAACATATATATTACACATTATATGGTTCGGGTTTGATTTGAGGAAGCTTTAGCAAGTAATATTGCTA
This sequence comes from Conomelus anceps, assembly GCA_948455865.1. Lineage (NCBI taxonomy): Eukaryota > Metazoa > Arthropoda > Insecta > Hemiptera > Delphacidae > Conomelus > Conomelus anceps. The sequence goes on from OX418219.1 coordinate 11,927,198, forward strand.
ATTAGTGAGAGTTGCCATTTGTCATGGCGGCTTTTGATCCTGCCTTGCTCTTCTGCTTTTTTATGAAATCCTTGGCTAGTTTCTCGCCTTGTCTGTGATCCAGAGCTTTGATGGCGGGTGAATCTGAAAAACAAAAATAAAATTAATTTTGTTTAATTCATAATCTAATGCATATTTACATTCAAATCATGTTAAATTAATCTCTAAATATCGCGTTTAAAATATTAGTGTCGATAAATTAATCGTTATTCACGTTTTTAGAATATCACTTGCTCATTTATTTGTTTTGGGGATTGCAGAGTGGATTTCAACAATTATTTTCAAACATTAATCTCACACTTTACCAAATTTCTTGAATCATTTCCAATTTTTTCAGTGGTCGACAGTAGTATGAGGTATTGATATGGTACACTCTTAAAAATGAAAATGGGTAATTTCTGGTTGTCGGTTTCAAACTTATGTGACTGAATTGGACTATCATTTTTACATCATATCCTGCGCTCAATTTTCAATTTATTTAACCCTCTTAATCAACTCTGAAATTTGCTGTTCGCGTAGAGCCTAAATGAGATACCATTGCGCAGCTAAAGGATGTAAGGTTTTACTTAATTAAAATTGAGCAACACCTATGTTTGTTGGGGATTTATTCCTTTCAAAGAACTGTTCCAACGTACACTTCCAATAAGCTGTATAGAATTATGATAATTTGAAATGTCTCTCTTAATAACTGATGGAGCAGAAAACTCCGAATAAGAAACTTTCACCTGTGCCGTAAGGTATTTTTTGCAGTTACAGAAATGAGCAAACCAAAAATTAAATTTGAAAGATTCAGTTTAGAATTTTAATAACAGTTGTCATGTATTATATTTGAGAATAATTGACAGTTACCGGTCTCAGTTCACTATTGTAACAACATAATAAATTGTAATTATCCCCTTATTTCAGAAACATTAATTAATTGTCCACTTCCCTGTACAATCTTAAGATCTGTGATCTTAGAGTTCATTTAAAATCTAGATGTCCATCTTCAATATTATTAATTTAATACACATCACTTTTATCTTTCACAATTTGATATATCACCATATATTTTTAATATATTCTACATGATGTATAATATCCATGTCATAATGTAATACACCAATACACGAATTTTGATTGATTTAGGGTTGGAAAACATTTTAAAGAAGGAAAGAATTGTAACTGAATAATTATGGGTATACCATGTCATCGTCATGCAGGGCCTTCAATTGGTAATTTACTTAATTTAATTATTTTTTAGTTTAATTTTTGTTTTGTTCATCTAATCATGCTGCAGATTTTAGTAAATTATCATCCACTCATTACCCACACAAGTCTCGGACTCATGAGAGCATTATCAGCTCAAGTAAATCCTCCTTGAAGACAATATTTTACATTTTTTGTTACAGAAAAGCCCACTGTCAAGCAGGAGCATGATTTCAATCCAATCTTTTTTTTTGGGGGGGGGGGGGGGTTTAAAAGAATCTATCTAAATTGCTTGAATTTAGGTGCTAAACATGCTGAATATGTTATTACAATGAAGAAATTCTGCTTAATATAATAATATTAAAACCTGTTCAGCGAGAGTTGGCACTAAGGCTCCACCTCCCGAGGCCTGACGTCACGGTCAGGCCTATTCACAAGCGGTCTTAGCGCTGCTATTCTCTACTGCTCTACTCTGTCAAATGCACGGCTCATAGTTGGAGACTGACTCTGAAATTAGTGTAAGGGATGACTGTGACCTGAAAAGTGACACTTGTCGGACGATGACCTTGCTCTGTATTGGCCAAGCGCTCTGTCCCGTTAGTTTTTGGGAGGAGCCTTACTGTCAACTCTCGATGAACAGATCATAAATATCAATGCACGAATTTTGTCATATTTTAGGGGGGCACGGACTCCTGCCCCCCTCAAATGGCACCCCTGCTGTCATGACAAGTGATATGTTTCTGTTTAAGGTGATTCAAATAATATTGATTACAGTACCGGTGTGGTAATTCATCACTCACCCATTCTGGATGGCTTGCTGAGTTTCAAATGTATCTGGGTCATTTCTTCCAATCTTGTTTCCATTGTGGTGGCCGGAATCCCTGAGAACGGAAAGTACGCTTCCGCAACAAAATCGCTCGACATGCCCAGAAAGTCTTGGTCTTTTATTAAGAAATGTACCATCGCGTCCTTCATCTCTCTCTGTTCGCGGCTCAGTTGACTGAAAATTAACAAAAATACATAAATAAAGAATTTATATGAGATGCAATTAAGAAAAGAAGACACATATACAGAATGGAAAACACCAGATTAACAAAACAGATCTTCGACCTACTTAACACTCACAAGAATAAGATAACATGGCTTAAAGAAATAGACAATGACCTTTTAAATTATTCAATAGACACAGGGATCTTAGAAAACAGAGTAATATTCAGGAAAACAATACAGAGTTGAGAGTTTCAGGAGAAGAAAATAGCTATCAGCAGAAAAGGGAGAGAATGGACTCAGGAAGACAAGGAACGTCACTCTAGAAAAATGAAAGAAGCATGGGCAAAGAAGCGGATTAAGCGTGCTCTCTAAAAGAGCTATTCGAAAAAAAAGAATTTATCCGCACACAAAAATACAAAACTTTATAAAGATAAAATCAAATTACCCTAATTATTGGCAGAGTACGACAATTAAAAACTAGCTCTTTCACTTATAAGCAAAGCTGATTTAGTTCATAAACTTCATTTCCTAACCTGTAGGAATTGAAATAGATTGATGGATTCATTAAAACATACAAAAATACCGAAAGTTACCGAGATGAAAACAAACTAAAACAAATAAAACTTGTTTTCGACTTGGAAAAGCCGATTTCTTTGATAAAATTGATTTTAAAAACTGTACAAATGATTGAGTTGAAAACACAATACTCAACCTACAATTAAAATCTTTATTTACCGTATATAAACTTACAATCTGTTTTTTCCACTTGGATTTGGTCATGATACTATCAACTTCACATTTGCCATTTTTTCGTTTGTTATAGGCTATCTTTTTCAAAACCTGCTAAATACTTAATACATAAATGAGCTGTTATACATAGAACCTCATGTTTGTATCAATTGTCAGAGTACTTACTGTTTTCAGAGTATCATACAAAGGTTTTATTGAATAACATGAATATGCTACAACCACATTAATTAATATGAAAATAAGAGATTGTTTTCATAATACAATAAAATATTATTCATCATGGCTATCTACCACAATTTCACCATAACCAGTACAAAGAAAGCAGACTACAAAGTTTGTGTCATAGCTATACTACTGACTCAAATTTTTGCTCTCTTTATAAGAAGTAATTTATATCATGATGTGATATGTAAGATAAAAGATCAGGGGTGTTGCATTGGAGCGTTGCAATGCTTAGGAACAGTATTCTCATACTTGCTCTTCTGAATAAAAAACAATAGTCAGGGTGTCGGTCAATAATTTGTTAGAATCTGCATCTGTACTTACATTGAAAATATCTCGTCGAAAAGCGGGAACAACGTTTTCTTGTGAGTTTTTGTTCTCGGCCTTGTCACAGCCATGAATTTCTCTTCAGGAACTAGGTGCACTTTAACATAAGGATCACAAGAACCTGAAAACCGAATAAGAATTAACAATTTAATATAAAAAATGACTCTGTATTTCTATTTATTATATGATTTTCACTCACTTATACGGGAGATACAGGGGGGAAGCATTTCACTTTTAAAGAGAAGCTTCATCAGCCTTTGATGAAGAATTAACACATAAAAATTATTGAAATTAGAAAAAAATTGCATCAATGACGAAATCTAAAATACAAACCACATAAGCGTAATAAGATATGTGATAATTTTAAAATTTTTAAATGCAGAAAGCAGACAAAAGAAGTCAGAAATACAAACAAAGAATGTCGAGAGTTTTGAAAAGAAGAAACGTAAAAGGCTGATTGAATCTGTAAAGAAAAAACTGCTATTTGTTTTTCACATGCTTATGACTAAGAGAAAACTGCTATTTGTTTTTCACATACTAATGACTTTAAGAGAAAACTGCTATTTGTTTTTCACATACTTATGACTAAGAAAAAACTGCTATTTGTTTTTCACATACTTATGACTTTAAGAGAAAACTGCTATTTGTTTTTCACATACTTATGACACTTTGTTATACTAGAGACCAGACTATGTTGGCCTAACACACGGCGAGACTCCAGACACCACTACACTGTTCTTAATCTCAGAAGAAGGAAGAAAAGAAAAAGTGAGATGAAGAAGGAGGGAAATGAAGAAGAAGAATAAGAAGAAGGAGAAAGAGGAGGAGGAGAAGGAGGAGGAGGAGGAGAAGGAGGAGGAGGAGGAGAAGACAGATGAAGAGGAAAAAACAAGAGACAAAAAGGTGAAAGAAGAAAAAGCAGGATGTAGAAGATGATGAAGAAGAAGATGAGATGGAAGTGGAAGAAGAAGTTGTAATCTTTTTCGGAGGATGAAGCCCACATAGGTCTGAGACCTGTGCGTGGGTAATGAATGATGGTGATTGATGAGTTAGACCTTCAGTTTAAGGTGGGCTCCGAACCACCGGGAAGTGATTTTACAGCAGAGAACAAAGTCTTTTTTGCTGGCCAATCTAATCGGTCACCCTTACAAACAGCGCCCAGGAGTTTCGTAGCTTATCTCTGATTGAACAGATACCTGCTACAGCACTCGGCTATCACTTCCCTAATAAAACTGTATGCTAATAACAAAGGAAGTTGCTTACCATTGTCGTCCATAGGACGTATATTCCTAGCGTTCATGATTTCGATTCTGAGTAGATCGTGAACGAACTGCATGCGTACAGTGAGCATGCCGAGTGGAGCGGCAGTCAGAGCCTGCTGTTCGTTCAGACGCTCCAAATGGCACTGCTGGATCAGCTGCCAGGTCTCCATGCCATGCAACATCAGCAGCTGCTCGATTTTGGCCAGCACTTCCGAATTGGCTCCCAGTGACGGTGGAGCGGGACCGTTGTCCGGACGAAAGAATCCGGTCAGAATTTTCAACATTTCGTGCAAGTTGGCGAAGAAAGATGGCGGACGGCGTTTCTACAAACAAGTAAAGGAGTTAAGAGAATGAATTTTCTTTCAAATAAAACTAAATTCTAAACAGATTTTGAACATTTTTCAAGAAATTATTCATCTTATTCTTTGTAACTGCATAAATAAGTAGACTACACCATGTAACAGCAAATTGAATGTAGGTATTTAATGGAAATATTATTTTACAAACACGCTTCAAATAATATAAAGTATTTTTACTGTAGTCTCTGTTATCAAAAAGAATTGTGACATTGCAACAAAATCTTCCAATCAATAGATTAATATTATTTGACTGTTAACTACTGTTTCTGGCTGGATACCATTCAATCTTATTATTTATCTACATATGTTTTTCTTATCAATTTTTCATATATATTTTTATTTTGAAACCGATTTTACATTATAATACATCAGCAAGTGTTCTATGCTCACTCCTCAGTGGCATATTATCCAAAATTCTAAGAGCAAATTAAGAATAAGAATCGTTATTTGCCATTAAAAAATAAAACATTGCAATAGGCTTTGTCAATATAATCGTAACATAGTTTAAGATGTTGATTCTCAGCTTATACAAATGAATAATAGTGTCATTTCCCCTAAGAATAAAATATTTCATACACTAAAATACACCATTAAGACTTGCCTGTAATAATTATTCTAACAATTAACGTTTTAGGCGAATTCAAAGACTTGCAGTCAATTTTAATTGTGAATAAATAATATTTCTATTCACTTTTGGCCAAACGTTTTCGAGTCATGGAGACTCATCTTCAATACTATTTATCCCCAATTACAATTGACTGCAAGTCGTTGAATTTACAATAAAAAGTTGACAATATGCAAGTTTATTTGCGCCTAGAAACGTTACTTTTATATTCTGAGGAATGTTTCAACAAAGAATTTTTGCCTAGCTTAACTCCAGACGATCAAATTAGGTAGTCTACTTCATGGAATGTGTTATTGGGAAGCTACAATATTTTATCCACTTACCTCTAGACTAGTTTCAACAAGGTTGTACATGATTTGTGCCAGCTTTGTCCAGATAATTGACAAAATGCGGTCAAAGTTTTCTGGATTCAGCTGTGAACTGAGGGTGCAAAGACTTTCCTCCAAATATTGCATCAGACGATCAACTGAGTTGTTTTCTTGATTCAGCAGTTCGGCGCCTTCAACCAAAAACCTACTGATCGATGGTGTCATCTGAAAAAATGCAAAAATTTATATTTTTATTTGACAGATTGTAAATATATTTTTTTTTAAATAGACTAGATGCATTATTTATAAATAAATAAATAGTTTATTGCTGGAGACCATAGGTAGAAACCCTTTTTGCCTCCTTTACAGAATACAATAATACTAATAATAATATTAATTATTTTAAAATAAAATACAATAATGGAAGCATTACTCAATGTATTATTAAAATTATTGTTTTAAGCATAATTTACTTAATAATTTCTAATTTTAGCAGAGAACAGATTGTTATATGTATAGAAAGTGTAAGAAAACTCTTGAAAAATCTCCAAAGATTGGCAAGGTTTTTCCAATATTGTGAACACTATTATTGCCACCCAAAGCATGTTCAGTGCCACATGCTTCAATTAAATTCTTGCTTTAGTTTGTATGTGGGTTCATACTTCATAACAATATAATACATTGTTTTCTACTGTACTTCATAGTTATAAATAGACACGGAATCCGGATTTAAAAAAATCAATACTTATAGTTTTTTAGGTTTTTTAAAGTGTTTAATTATAAATTCAGTCCTCGATTCGTAAAATTAAATGATCTCACATGTTTGACTTTTCCATAAAATTCAACAATATTCACCTCTGAATCGGCTTAAATATTTCATGATACGTCCCTTAATGAATAATTATATTCTTGGATTTCTTGTTCCATACGATCTGCGTTGATAATATTAACTTTTTGTTGTAAATTTAACGATTTGCAGTCAGTTTTAGATTATGAATATATTAAAAATGTAATAAAAGGCCATGTGTGAGTACATTTTTTATATACGGTACATATACTAAAACTGACCGCAAGCGTTAAATTTACAACAAAAAGTTAATGAATAATTATGTAGCTATTGAATTATTTAGCTAGTTGCTTGGTTTTATTTCTTGCTTTGTAGCAATTGTTCTTAAAGTGTAATTGTTCCTCTAGCCTAGAAATTCTTAAACAATGTTGCTCTATTAGTTTGAACATAAATGATCACTGTTTATGCTATCTGTGCTATTCATGCAATTAGAAATACTGGTTCATGATCTTTTAGATAAACACTCTTCTCTACATAATCAAGAAAGCTCTTGAGAGTGCACTTACTACTACTGTTTAAACTTGGAAAGAAGTTACAATTAATTTTTTTGTTCATACCTTTTTTTGTAAAGTTCTATTTAAAGTTTTTACCTTAATAATCATGCATAGACATGCTGAATAGATAACCGAGTGCCGTAGCAGGTATCTGTTCAATCAGAGATAAGCTACGAAACTCCTGGGCGCTCTTTGTAAGGGTGACCGATTGGATTGGCCAGCAAAAAAGACTTGTTCTCTGCTGTAAAATCACTTCCCGGTGGTTCGGAACCCACCTAAAACTGTAGGTCCAACTCATCAATCACTATCATCCAATTCATTACCCACGCACAGGTCTCAGACCTATGTGGGCTTCATCCTCCGAAAAAAGGGGAAAAAAAATAATTTCAGTTAAATAATATGACTTCATTTTAATGTTAGACTTACTTTCACTGCTACCACTTCAAGGAGGTCGAGAATCTTATTTCTGACAGTGTCAATGGCATTATCGATGACCAGTTGTAGAGTTTCTCTACAATGTTCAGCAGCATTTGGACTGCGAAAGTCTGCCAACTGTTTAATTATTTCATCCACTCCTAGATCGTTCATGAATGATTTTATCGACAGTCTTACATAGTCTATGTTGTTGATAGCGTAGCACCACTGAAAAATAACATTTTTGATCACTATTATTCATATTTATACACGAATGTAGCTGATTTCTAATAATCTGTAGTTGCACACTACAGAAATACTTATAGCATACTCCTATTTTATTAAGAATTGAGTTCTCTTAAAGATTTCACAATATAAACCTGATTTCGTTTCATCATGACATCTCAGTTTGTAAGAAAAGCATTTTGAAAATCTGCAGATCTCAAAATCAATTATTTGGTTGAATCTTTTGTCTTTATTTGGCTCAATTATTTCTACAATAGACGCTTCGATGTTGTTGATCAATCTAATATCAAAACTGACACTGTATTTCCATTTAATATAATATGATTTTTACTCACTTATACAGGAGATACTGGAGGGATGCATTTCATTTCTAAAGAGAAGCCTCATCAGCCTTACACTACTGATTACCGGCTGATGAAGGTTCTCTTTAGAAGTGAAATGTATCCCTCCAGTATCTCATGCATTTCACTTCTAAAGATCAGCCTTACACTACTCATCAGCCTTACACTACTGATTACCGGCTGATGAAGGTTCTCTTTAGAAGTGAAATGTATCCCTCCAGTATCTCATGCATTTCACTTCTAAAGATAACCTTCATCAGCCGGTAATCAGTAGTGTAAGGCTGATGAGGCTTCTCTTTAGAAGTGAAATGCATCCCTCCTGTATCTCGAGTAAAAGTGAGTGGAAATTATATATTAAATAGCAATAGAGTGTCAGTTTTGATATTAGATTGTTCAAGTATTTCGTTATTGGAAACATCACAGTTGTTGATCATTTGAAAAGAATGCAGGAAATCCGGTACCAGTACAGAAAATGCCAACCAATATTTCAACTGCGTTGAAAATAGTCTATTATATAATGTCAACTGTTGCTTGTGATATGATCTTCCAATTTCAATATATGGTAGCCTATTTAATTCTTCAAATATCAATTTCTGGTGTTCAATTCTTTAAATCTCAAATCTCTGGTGTTTAAAACTCAGACATCAAGTTATGATTCGTTAATGTTTGCAAGCTAAACAAGATATATTAACTTTTCAAGTGAATTAAACGACTTGCAGTCAAATTTTATTTAAAATAAGTAGTATTTCACTTACTTTGTAGGCCGAACGTTTTCGAGTTGATGGGTTTCAACAACTCGAAAACGTTCGGCCTACAAAGTAAGTGAAATACTACTTATTTTAAATAAAATTTGACTGCAAGTCGTTTAATTCACTTGAAAAGTTAATATTAACAACGCAGTTCGTCATGGAACAAGAAATCCAGGAATTTAAACAAGATATATTTGGTTGAAATAGGATAACCATTGAAAAAAATTTCCTTGATACTCAAATTTGAAGTTTTCAATGCTACATGATATTCTATTCATGATTGGTTGGCAGACTGTATGTATAAAATAGACATTATTAAAACAATCATTCTAGACTTGTCATCTGAGGAACTTAAATATTATTAGCAGAAACAATGTATTATTTGCATAGAAATTTTTGCTAAATTACCTCATTGGTAACAATAAATTTCTTCTCATAAACGGTTTCAGTGTCTCCCAAGTTATCAACTTTCTTACTCATGATATCAGCATAGTAAACACAACATCTGCAAATATCCTGAAACAAAAAATGAGTTGGAATTAATAAAGAAATTTATTGATCAGTCTTTTATGAGTGCTTATGGTTGAACTGAGATTCATTGATGAAATATTGATTGATAGGCTGAATAGATTGAATGGATGTATTGGTGTAATAATTAATTTCTGAATGAATTTTACTAAAGACCATACATATCATTCATAGGTTTATGGTTTATGCATTGGTAATCATTAATCTCTGACTGAATTTTACTAAAGGCCATAGACAACATTCGTAGGTTTATGGTTCTACTATATTTCGTCTTTGCTTCTCCTGCTTTGCATTGACTCCTGCGGTCACGGTTAAATTTTCGTTCAGTCTGGCATTTTTTGTGTAATCATTCACAAGTCGCCTCATACTCCTGTGAGCTTCGTCAGCAAAAAAGATTGATCTTCCACTTTCTCAATCTGACTATTGAGGAAAAACTTCTTAAACATTTCTTGCATAGAAAGGAGGTATTAATAAGAAAGTAATTTTCGAAAAAAAAATATCAATATTGGTGCTGTACTGTACAAACTGACTGTACTTTCTATTTCTAGGTTTCACCAAGCCTAAGTTTACTATGCTTTCATATTCAATTCTTGGGTTTATAGACAAGAAATTCGGTAATTTACCTATAAGCTTTGAAGTTTCCATGCATTATATCGCATATACAGTATATGTAAAAGTACCCACTATTCTATAGTCTCAACGTTTTGGAGCGAAACCCTTAGTGTTATTTATAATTATTTAATCTTGTCTAACATCCAGTAACTAAGATGAAAGAATAATTTCAAAATACTTACATCCATTATTTTTGCAACAAATGTGTAGGAGCCTTCCACATCCGGCCAAGCTAACTGCTGCCAAAATACTTTTATCTGAAAATATTTATGATATTTGAATATTGAATGTTATAAAATTATTTTTCAGCGTGTTGTTTGACATCAACCTTTCATTTAAGAATAAAAAGAGCATACCGTGTAGATTGTTGAAGTCTAAAGTGACCCCATGTTTTTAGCTTCTGCATCCCACTCTCTGGTAATTAGTTAATGTAGTTAGTTCAACAGTATTTGTAGATAAGAGATGTAAGTTAGTTCTTGATAAAAAAATAAATATAAATGAATTATTACAACAGGAATATATGAATAACATAAATAAACAAACAGCAATAATTAATGCCTGCTACACGAAATCTATTCGTGCTATCAGATGCATGGCTTTGTTGTATGACTTAATGTGTCAGGAAAACCCTTTTTATTAATTATCTATTTCAAGAACATCATTCTTGATATATAACTTGCCACGTTATTCATTTTGGTGTTCAGATTTCAGAACACATACTTCATAAAGTCATAGTACCTACTACCTTTACAACAGAACACATACTTCATAAATTCATAGTACCTACTACCTTTACAACACAAACCAAAAATTGCATCAGGCAGTTTTAGACCCGAATGCACATTAAAACTTCAAACTGCGCTTAGCAAATAGATTTTTCATAGTGTTTTTATGAGAGAACTATTCCAGACTAATGAATATGACTGTGTACCGTTTACTTTAATTTGTCAATACAGCATTTAAGTTATTTGTTTATGGAAATGAAAAATAATTGTATCTGTAGATAGGTAGTTTTTAAACTTTTAATTCGTTTGCTTATTCTCTTAAACTGAGTTTGGTGTAAACGTACCGATGTAGTGATAAACTTCCGTTTAGTTTGATCAAGATTAGATTAAACTCGTTTAAAAGGTGCTAACGGGCTCGAAATATAGATTAAACTCGTTTAAATTGTGCTGACGGGCCCGATATATTTACTGAAATAGCTATTCATGATCTAATCAGTGGTCCATTCTGTACAAACTTCTTGAAGTCAATGAAAAGCGTTTTGGTAGTCTAAAGTAATGAGCATGTATGTTGAAAATTTATTTCATATAAATAATCTATACTGTTCTACTTAATTAATATGTTGAAAATTTATTTCATGTGAATGTATTTATACATCAATTTTTAAACACAACCAAAAATCTATTGAATTATTGTAGCCTACCTGATTGAAAATAGCTAGCGTGTCAATTGGTGATGAAGAATATTGGACATTGGCATCTACAGGCTGCAGTTCATCCAGATCGACTGCTTTGGCAATACGCTTCATAGCTTTGTAGACAGCTATGTCCAGCCACTGTGCCACACCCCTGTGAAACCACATGTGGAACTGTTGCGCGTGTAAACCCTCTAGGTCAGCGGGGCACAAGCCTTTCGCTAAGCTGCAACAAGTTAATACAACATAAAATGACAATGGAATCCTCTTCCCAAATTACAATGATGAACTGGAATAATGAATAATAATGTACTTATGTTGTCTCAACCACTTTAATAACATACGTGATAATATGGTTTGGACTATCACTGTCATTTTCAATGTTAAGGTGGAAATAATCCAAAAATTTTTAAATTATTACAGTAACGATTGTTAAATCAATGTATATGGTAATGGATTTCGAACCCTCAATTAAACTGTATCAAATGCACTGAAGAATTTCGGTATACGAATATTGACAACAGTACCAAAATAATAGAAAATGCGAAAATTCGATGGATACTATTATCCACTTCCCTCCAGTGGAAAGATTTTTTATAATAAAATTCATCGTTTTTTGCATTTCTATGTGTTAATGTTGTCAATATTCTATAATGTAAGTCTTCAGTGCATTTTATAAAGTTGAAATAAGAATTCAAAATCATTAACATGAAAAGTTAAATCATTAACATGAAAAATCAAATCATGAAAAGTTAATATTAACAACGCAGTTCGTCATGGAACAAGAAATCCAGGAATTTAATTCAAAATCAATTACCATCTACCCAGTTAATCTGTTTAATTGACTGCTAGATGCTAGAAGCAAAATGCAGTAAAAATAATTATTTTTAAATAGAAATACAGTGTCAGTTTTGATATTAGATAATTAAAATAGTTGAGACAACATAATTTTCAGTAGTATTTATTATGGACATCAACAATAGGCCTACTAGGAAGAATTATAAACTGAATTATTTAAAGAAGAATGTATATTACATGAATATTAATAGAGAGCTCAGGAGCTGTCCTGAATGGGAAATTAAATGAGTGTTCTCTAATGTGGTTTGTATTTTTGTTATAATTCTCACATAGGCCTAAGCATGACGCGTTTAACTTACAAGGTGGATGATGGTATAAAAATGCCAAACTTGACCGGGCATCGAACCCGGCTTTCGAAAGATTTTTTGGATGATAAAATTCATCGATTTTTTGCATTTCCATTTCCATTTGTTAATGTTATCAATATTCATATACGTACTGTAAGTCTTCAGTGCATTTGATATTTAAATTGAGAATTCTAAATCCATTACATCTACTTAATGAAACCTCGCTTACGTAGGGCTAGTTAACTAGCTAACAAGGTACTGCCAAGTAAAGTAGCCCGGGTAATAATTTTTCATGGTTAGCTCTGTCTAGAAAGCAAGATTACTTTAAAGAAGTTCACAATCATATTGCAAATTCGCCGGCGAGTAGCGTGTAAACTCGATTAATGTAATATTAAAACTGACACTGTAATTCAATTTAATATAAATGATTTTCACTCACTTTTACTGGAGATACTGGAGGGAGCCTCGAAGGCTGACGAAGCTTCTCTTTAGAAGTGAAATGCATACCTCCAGTATCTCCAGTAAAAGTGAGTGAAAACCATATATTAAATTGAAATATAGTGTCAGTTTTGAAATTAGATTGTTCATAAAGTATTTCGTCATGGAAAACATAATCGATTAATGTATTGACTAAACTTTGATGTTGTTCATTAATTTTCTTGTGGGTCGAAATGAATAGAAAATGCTAAGTTTAATTTGAGTGGGAAAAAATATCCAAAACTCACCTGAAACCTCTAGTCACCCCTTAATGTTTCAATGAGTAAGAATTGGCAATATACTGAAGTCTTCACTCATGATTAAAAATAAAAATAACGTCAATTAGATTTAAAATATTATTGATGGACAAACTTACACAGCAAACCTTTGAAGAACAAGGTAAAGTTCGAAGAGTGTTGTACCAATAGCAAGCAGCGTACTGTCATTGCTCTCGTTCTGGATAGGTTCATCATTTTCGTTGTACTTGATTGGCTTGAGAGACATGCACAGGTCTGTCACTACTGGCTCAGTCATTTCGGACACCTGAAATACAGAATAAAATTTAAATTAAGTAAATCCTAGTGATTTGGACATAAATATAAAGGGAATTGAAAATATGCAGACATAACCATGTTGCTACTATACTTCAAGGATCTTATCATAACGATATTATAAATATTAATGTTTCAATGTTTAAGAATACTATTCTTAATAAAATTTTGACTGCAAGTCGTTGAATTCACTTGAAAAGTTAATATTAACAACGCAGTTCGTCGTGGAACAAGAAATCCAGGAATATTAATGTTTATTAAAACGCATCGAAATCATATAAAAATAGTAGAGATCGGTAAATAAGCTCTGAAAATTTGTGAGAGATTGAGGTAACTTATGTATCCTAATAAATCAATCACGGTCAAAAATAATCAATAAATTATCACGGTCTTGGTATTGAAAATTCAGTAGTTGAGTCGTTGAGTGGCATCCCTTGGAACTTGGTGTCAGTTCATTGTAAATACTTGAGACTGAAACAATTGATGATTTCAGCCAATATGGAATTCAGATTAAAGTAGTTGATTTTCAGTCATAAGCGAAGATGATTTTTGGTTGTTCACTATCAGTATTTTATTGTTTTTATAGGTAGTGTTTAAAAAATGTAAGGATAAGATTTTATTCTTCAAACTGGAAAACTTGATACCTGCAAGGAAAATCTAAAGCGCTTAATAATAGTCCTCATAAGAAGAGGTTCACAAAACACAACATTGAAAGTATTATGGAAAAAAACAGAACACAATTTTTTTTTTAAACTTATGATAGTTAAAAAATTGTAAAACAGTTAATGATTGTTAAAATGCATTAAAATCATAAAAAAATTGGGTTTAGAAGCTGTATGATAAAAAAAAAACATTTAGTGTAACCAACTCACCTTGTTATCATAAATAATATAAAGGGTTCTGGAATACGGTAACAGCATGATTCTGAAATGTTCAGAAAATAAAACGATTTGAATGAAAATAAAATAACAAAAAATGATACTTGTAAAAAAATAATATTGTACATCAGCCATGTTTTCAAACGAACCATTTTATAATTAGTTCTTTCAAAATAAAGAAAATAACTGGAAAGTAGTCAATTATTTCATATTCATCACTGGCCAAATATAACAAATGTTATTATTTGTTGATCGTAATATTGGACCTTCCCCCATTGCATTATGGTATCATGAATATTATAATTTATTTTTGTTTAATTATTTCTAATTTACATTTTCTTATTCGATCAGCATTTCCCCCTAATAAATATCTGGATGTTTAGATTTTTATCTGGATCAATTATCTTAAGATCTCTAGGAAAGCTCCACAAAGTGAAAGTTTACATTTTTTTTATCTAAGGATGAAGCCCACAGGTCTGAGACCTGTGCATGGGTAATGCGTTGGGTGATAGTGATTGATGAGTTGGACCTACAGTTTTAGGTGGGTTCCGAACCACCGGTTACATAGAAATATAGATTATAATTTACAATTACAAATTACATCTTGATCCATTTCCAAGTTAACTCGAATCACTTACGGGTATGAACTATAAATCCATGAATGATTAATTGAAATCGAATCAATTGAAAATTATAAAATCAAAGGAATTGTATTATTGGGGAAATAATTTAATTTTAATTAAGGTTTTTTTGTTTCCAGGTAACTGAATGCTGGCTAGTAGTTTCAAAGGAGAACCTCTACAGTTGGAATACTTGTCTGAAAACATGATACAGTAAATGTATAGGCAGATTGAATGTGAGTATATTGTTGGGTTGGAATGAAGCATTGGATAATAATGTAAGCAATATCTGAGGTTAAAAGAAAATTCTGTATACGGCATTGTATGACATTTGAAATATGCTCTCATTCATTCGGGAATTGCAAATGATTGTAACATTATTTAATAATAAAATAAAAATAACAAAGTTATTTAACTAATGTTACAAAATATTACAAAACTCCAATCTTACCCACTTTCAAAATGCAAGATGACTTCACTCACATTCATTCAAACCGAATTTTGAAAATGGACAACAATATAAGGTACACTAATTCAATTTATTGGAATATTTACATCTAAGGTCTGAAAATCTGATCTATTGGAATATTTAGGACCCACCTAAAACTCATCCAACCAACTCCTCCAACTCATCAATCACCATCATCCAATTCATTGCCCACGCACAGGTCTTAGACTTATATGGGCTTTATCCTCTGAAATTTTTTTTTATCGAGGAGTGTCAATACTACTTTCTGCTATCTCAGTCGCAATCACTGAACCAATCAATTATGATTGAAAATAGAAGAATTTTGTTACTTACTGCCCAAACAGCTTATCATGGAAGTCTATAGCTCTCTGTAGATCAGTCCTGACCACTTGTATAACTTTGATTAGATGTTTCAAGTGGGCTTCATCAGAATCGTCTGTTGGCTTGTTATGATCAACCACGTGTTGGAACCTAAAAACAAAAGGCATAAAATATTGTCATTACAAGTACTCAATAACAGATATCACTAAAAAATTCTTTAATCTCCTTTTCGCTTTTTTAAAATTATATTACAGCTCTTAGATATCTGTAATATTGTGATGTCTTGAACACTGCATAATCAGCTCACATTAAGATTGATTCATTTACTGTTGTTTCTTGTAGATATATTAAACTTATTAACAAACGAAGGGGTTCTTAACAATCTTAGGTTACTGAAATATTAAAAATCTTATGTCCGTCATTAAAAGATAGAATGAAGAGCATCTTAATTTTTCGGGGTTTTTTGCTTCAGTTGTTCGCATCTTTTATTCCAATAGCATTTCAAACCCATCCAGTAAGCTGATACTATTGTTTATTCTGTTCTATTTGCACAAGTATTTAAATATTTTTAATACTGTAATCGATTATACTGAACTCCCCAATAAGATTTTGGTTTATTGTTAGATCAATTGAATATTAAGTGAATTTAAATTAAACTAGGCATACTGGAAATTAAATCTTGCAAATTTCTCAGATCTCCAATTCTGTTTGTCAAAATTATAAGTTTACATTTTTTTTTATTTATTGTCTATTGTATCTAATTACCGTTATTAAATGCAGTTTCGTGCAGCTTTTTATGGTCAATTATTGACAGCAAATGTATTTTACATAAATGTTGAATATAGTAAGAAAATGCTGCTATTCTGGTAAAGTTTTACTCGGACTTTTTGAATCTTGCAAACAATATTTAGTTAACTTTTTATATGAATTCAACCTTTTGCAGTCAAATATTCATTAAGAATAAATAAAATTTACTTACTCTGTAGGCCGAGCGCTTTCGAATCTTTGAGATCCGTTTTCAGAGGCCTCTGAAAACGGATCTCAAAGATTCGAAAGCCTACAGAGTAAGTAGATTTTATTTATTCTTAATGAATATTTGGCTGCAAGTCGTTGAATTCATATAAAAAGTTAATATTAACAACGCAGTTCGTCATGAAACAAGAAATCCAGGAATACAATATTTAGTTATTATTTATCTGTTATAAGTTTGCTTCTAAGTTTTTTACCAACCGTGGAAGCTCGCAACAATGATGAACTAAACACAAGATTTTCATTATCAAACACGAACAACAATAGTTTCACAGGTTACAAAATTCCAGTTTCTATACACACCAGTCAACAGCTGATTGTGTAATAGCATCGGTCAATGCAGATCGAATGTCATTTGGCGAGTCTTTGGATGTGATCCACCCATACACAGATGAGGGAAATAAGTCTAAGTTCTCAGTCTGTTGGACTTTGGAAAGTTCCGCAAGGATCCTGTAAAAAAACTTGATTTGAAAAACCAAAAATTGTAAAATTGAAAAGTACAGTAATATTTTTTTAGGCTATAGTAGGAACGTAAAACGTACTAAAGCTATGATTAAACTATTTAATTTGAAACAGAATTTATATTTATAAATGTCAGTCACTTCAAACTAACTTATTTAATTTGTCCATAATGAACTCTATAACATTTTATTACTAGCACATGAAACAGTTGACATGCTTTTTCATTGAAAAAATATATTATACTCAGCAAATTAGAGGAAAGTCTTATGGAGAATCTTTTTTTAAATTTAGCATTCTTCATGCAAACATTA
Organism: Conomelus anceps; assembly: GCA_948455865.1. Classification (NCBI taxonomy): domain Eukaryota; kingdom Metazoa; phylum Arthropoda; class Insecta; order Hemiptera; family Delphacidae; genus Conomelus; species Conomelus anceps. Next base: position 11,945,179 of record OX418219.1, read on the forward strand.
CATTTATATTCTAAACTTTACGGACTAATCAAATAATCGTTTCATTATGTGACCGCGTTCTGGATGTTATATTGATGGAGGGAGGAATTGGAAACTTTACTATTATTCGTCTTACGAACAATAACTTGTATTATTTGTATAGCAAACCTTTAAGAACACTAAAATATTCTCAAAGTAATGTCGAAACAAACATTGATTAAAAAAAGAAGAAAATTTTGGGTTTATGATATTTCTAAAATCCATTCACTACTCAATTTTTTATTTGAATTATTTTCTTACGTTAGGAGAGACTGAAGATGAAGACTTGTTGACTTTTCTCCAGGAATAAGTTTCCTTATTTTTTTAATACTATTGAAACAAGAGGGCAACAACTTCTTGGCACCATCCCAAAATAATTTTATCTGAAACAAAATATCAGCATCAAAACATCAATAAACTTTGAATAGCATTATTATAGTATGTTTGTATGTTTGTGACATCCCCTTGATTTTTTATTGTTTCACTTGAAATTCACATTATATTATAAATAAATGTATTAGCAATAACAAAAACTTGATGAATATTGCAATAATATTAAGCCTAATTCTTGAAAAGCTCTTGATGAATTGTCTTATTCTATATCCTGAATCAAAACTTGCCTCTTCAGAGCTAAGTTATTAGTTTCTCTTTTCAATCAAATCCATCATATTACTTCAATATTGATTGAAGTATTATATATTATATTAATTTATAAATATATATTTCACATTGATTATCTATAACAATATATAATTGAGAATAAGTTATGGTTATCCTGCTCAAGTCATTTACATAAAGGACAATGGGTTAGGCCAACACTGAATCAAACAATTAAAAAATAACTAATAAAAAATAACGAAGCTTCTTTTCAGAAGTGAAATGCATTCCTCAAGCATATCCAATATATGTGAGTAATACATTATATTAAATTGAAATTCAGTGTCAGTTTTAATATTAGATTGTGAAAAATAACTATTTCAACATAATAAACTGTATTTACATTGTGAATGATGCACCGTCGTACATCTTTAAACTGAGTTATCTAATCCTCTGCAGAATAACATGTATTGAATTGCTTAGCCAGGTGTAACAAACTAAATATAAGACGAAAATTATTTATAAATTGATTTAGAATTAATGCTATGAGGTATGCTATGAGATCAGTATGGCCCCTGCGCAAGGATGACACGCAAAATAGTAAAGCGTCCACATTTTTTTTCAGAAGACAAAGTTATGGTGTTGTTGTCTAATTTAAATAAAGATAAAATTGAACATGAATATATTTACACTATAAATGCGCTTGGCAAGAGAAGTGATAATGGAGAGTGTTCAATCAGCAGAATAATATGTAAAAGTGAAAAGTTATAATATACATATGTATCACTGTTATAATTATGCCAGTTAAAAAATAATCTATTTTGTCTATTTGCTTGTTGTTGTTTTGTACTGTTTCATCCTGTTTTTGTTGATTGCTTTGTTTTTATCAATGTATAATGTATCAACTCCTTTGTATGAGCGTGTGCTCAAAACAAATGAATAATATTGAATATTGCTATGAGGTATGCTGGAGACCATCACTACTGCAGACATTGACAACTGCATTAAACAGATTTACAGTGTCCGATGCTGTGGAAGTCTTCAGCATACCTTAAATCATTAAAAAAAGATTCGGAATTATTTCATTATGTTGTTAATATTTAGTAATTTATTCAATAGTAGCCTCTTCGATAATAATTCCAGTAAATACCTTTATAGCTTCTTTTCAAGATTCGTCCTTTAATCGCAAGATCATTGGCGAAATTTCAATTTCCAGCATTTTCTATCACTGAATTGCATGCAAAAGGGGTCTTAAGCTTGGAAATCAAAAAATAATGATGCCTTGATAGATACCTCTTCATCAGAGAGAAGACCACTGTTGATGGGTTGCACCAATTTCCGCACCAAATCAGCAAACAGATGGAAGGAGAGGGGATGACTGGTGTGCACGGTTGCAAATTCCACCCATTGGGCGAGGGCGTCATCAGTTGCTCCAAGGCCACTTTGAGCCAAATGTTGGCGCACCAATGTGGCTGCTGGGGTCGAAAATTCACCTTTCCACTCAAAAGCTTCAGTCTGTAATAAAAAGGATTCAAAATAATAATTCCAATTCAACAAACAAATTTATTTTATGCAGTAATACTTTCAACTTGTTGTTTTTTTGACAACAAAAAAAAAAAAAAAAAAAAAACAATAAGATGGCTGGTGTAGACAAAATAACGAATGAAATGATAAAAGCGATTTCACCAGCTATCATGAAGAGTTTAATTAATTTCTTCAATAGAATACTAGAAGAACAAAAGTGCCATACCAATGGAAGCTCAATTCATAACATAAATAACTACCGACCTATAAGTATACCTATAGGTAGATTGGAACAACGTAAATACTACCATTCCAAAGCTAGTGTTTGCTTTTGCAATGGTTATTATTGTCAGGGTCTGAAGTGGGATTAATGCTGAGTTTTGGAAAATTAAAATGTAATCGAGAAATATTTGAATAGAAAAAAACAAATGTTGTTCATAATAATAAATTGAAAACGTTTTAGGAAACAAGGATACAAAAAGCGTAAAAATAAAAAAATTATATTCCTCGATTTCTTGTTCCATGACGAACTGCGTTGTTAATATTAACTTTTTAAGTGAATTCAACGACTTGCCGTCAAATTTTTATTAAGAATTAGTAGAATTCACTTACTCTGTAGGCCGAACGTTTTCGAATCTTGGAGATCCAGATTAAAAAATTTGGATAAAAAATTATCCAAAAATATCTTTATTGTAGCTTAAAAAAGTAAAAATTTTAGATATTAGTAAATAATTATTATTATCTGAGATAATTTCATGATGAAATACTTGAACAATCTAATGTCAAAGCTGTCTCTGTATTTCTATTTCAATTATTATTTTTACACACTTATTATAGGGGAACAGTGGCGGTCCCAGGGGGGGGGGATGGGAGGGATATATCCCCCCCCCGAAATATCAAGATGGATCCCCCCTAAAAAGTTTTAGTTTTAGTAAAAAACTATCACAATAGTTTTTGTATTATTCTTAATTTTCTATTTGTGATATTCTTTCTTGTAAACTTAATAAATGTACATTACATTGTTGTGTAAAATTTGAGTATTTTTTGGCTATTCCTTCGTAACTTACATGTTAAAAATAGGGCCTAACCATAAAGAAAAAATTCGCAGTGAACACTTCATTTATTTTTGATTTCATTATACGTTTATTTAACTGAACTTTGTCATCATGCTCATTAAATAATCACATTGACTTTAAATAAATTTTCTTTGTGTAGCTGAAGGAAATCAAAGGAAAAACACATACTATGGTTGGGTCCTATTTCACCCAGGTACAATAAACTTTAAATTAAAAACTATTTTATTAGCTAACATAAATACTATTAGCTTGAGCATTTTTTAGAGCTCAAATACGTATAAAAAAAAGTTTTTAGGCTTCAAATTCCACATTTGTTCCGGGGGGGGGGGGGGACCCAGACCCCTCGGTGGTCATCCACCCCCCCCCCCCCCCCGAAATGAAATCCTGGGACCGCCACTGTAGGGGAATGCATTGTTTTTTGATGTTGAAGATCCATCTTGTTTCCACTAATATGTATTATAAACTTAAAAAACACTTTTAAATGGAAATTGACTCACGTCATTTCGAAGTGTACTGTGGGTCGTCTTATGATGCTCTAGGCAACAGAGCGAAACGGCCGTCACGCCATAACGTGAGTCAATTTCCATTTAAAAGTGTTTTTTAAGTTTATAATATATTATTTTTTATTCTAAAGTGAATCTTCGTCAAGGGTTCAAGGGTTGCCGAAGCTTCTCTTTAGAAGCGAAATGCATCCCCCTAGTATAAGTGAGTAAAAATAATAACTTAAATATAAATACAGTGTCAGTTTTTAAATTGAATTATTATTAATTAGTCGGAATTAAAAAAAAAAACAATATGTGTTTAATTTTGTAATGGTGACTATCATCGAGTATTGGATGCATGTTCCACTGTGCAATCACCTTTAGATTTGATTTTTCATATACATCGCATCAATGTTCATTTTTCTACCTTGTTTTGTTCCAGTTCATGAAGCAGAAGTATCCTCAGTAGATGTCTGTGTTCTTGGGCAGCTACATGGGAGTTCTTCTCAGAGCTGAACGAAACCTTGACTTTGACAAGGCCTTGTCGCTTCACTTTTGATTTTTTCTCCAGGTTGCACCACAGTGTTTGTCCAGCCGCCGGAATCGACTGTTGACACAACGAAAGGTTAGATTCAATTAATTTAGTTTTGATACACTTCCATTGTTTCCCATATACAGTAACTATTAAAGTAACTTATCTCCAACAAAAGTGAGTGAAAATCATATATTTAATTGAAATACAGTGTCAGTTTTGATATTAGATTCTCTTAGAGAGATAGATAGACAATTGGCTTTTATTTGCGCACTTTACACTTAACAAACGTGCTGTGGGCGAAGTAAAGCCATAAGATCCCCCTCCTCCACTTAACCTACAGAGAGCTGTGATTGATAACATTGTATCTTCAAAAATAACTGTTTCAAACTAACAAAGTTCTGGTATGAAAATTAAGCAATGAACATAGAAAAAAACAATCAACTTGGTCCAACTCATCAATCATCCAACCCATTACCCACGCACAGGTCTCAAACCTATGTTGGCTTCATCCTCCAAAAAACTAAACTTTACAGTGAAAAAATCGCCATTCAATAAAAAAATACATAAAATAAAGCTATTATTTTGCAACAATATACCATTGAAAAATTAAAACAATAATTATTTACTTTTAGACTCCATGACAGTCGTCTTGTAGGTAGACTCTGTATAAACAAAATTAATTTTGAAGAACCCTTTTCCAGAATTTATATTTTATTTCTTGGAAATTCGAAATGAATTATGTTGTAAACATTTAGCGAATTGAAATATTGCAACATTTTTTTATCTTTTCAAATTATTTCAGCTTATTTTTGTGATTCTGGTACAGTAAGGGAGAAACTGGGTCATATAAAACTGTTATTCTACCATGTTTTCATCCACTTTCGATGGTTCAATAGGCGAATGGAACTGTCTTTTTAGGTCTTGGTCATTATGTGAGCGGCAAGCGGAGAGAAAAATGAAATAAAATAATTTTGAAAAATAAGCGGTGCCGCTTTGCCGCTCGTATCATGGCTGAGGGCTAAAAATGTCTTCATCTTCGATAGCTTTATGTTAATTTTATCATCTTTTAGATTTAAACAATTCTTCTATGGAACTATCTATTGTTTGGTTGTGGTTACCTTGAGGGGAACAATTGCAGTACCAATGAATTCATTATCATGTTTTCCGGTGGATGCAGTCACAGCTATTTCTTTCATCAGTTTCGTGAGACCCTTCACGCCTTTTACATCGCCTATCTTTGTCATTTTCTCTCGAACTGTTTCTGCTGGATCGAAGTCCCTGAAAAATCCCAAGAATCGATTTGTTAGTTATAGGTAGTTTATTTTCAAATTATTCAAGCTTTCCCTCTAGCTTATTTCATTAATATTTCAGTGTTAAACAAATATAATTCCTCAAGAAATTTCTGAATTAACAGATCTATTCAATAAGTGAGCTTCTTGTTGATTTCAAGGAGGTTCAATGTTTTTTAGTAGATATGTTAGTAGCATATCTTGAGCCCAATCTCACTAAAATCTGTCAAAAAAAAAAAAAAATGATAGGCTAATTTGAAATGTAGAAAATTTTGAAGTGGTTATAGTTTGTGTTTCAAAAGTACCCAAGTATAGTGTATAGGATATAGCCTACTCCTGTATATTTTTGGACTTCTCTCACAGAACACGATGAACGGATTCCAGTTCGAGTATTTCATTCAAAATTTGTATAGTTTACAATAGAATGCTAAGAATTTTTCTTGGGAAAAAATCAGATTAATCGGAACAATTGAGGTCATCTTTTATGGAACTATTTATTCTTCAACTTCTATATTATATCTGCTTGCATTATTTTATATATTAAATTTCTTGCACTCTATAGGTTACATTCTACTCACCACACTTCAAGGCATAAAACATCATCTGGTGTATTCTCGACTGGCCTGGAAATGGAAAAAATTCTTTCTTAAGAAAAGAAAATACTATAGTCTAATTATCTTGATTATGATACACGGTTTCTGTATCATTAGTGATATGAAAATAAACGTTCAATACATTACAAACAAATTATTCATTTTTAACGCTATTTATTATTTTAAACGAGAAGTTTATGCGTTCTTAAACGGGTTAAAAGTTGGTAATTTTCAATGATAAGCAATCATTTCTTAATTTGTCTTTGGTAAGAAACTTATAAAGATTTAAAAAAATACTTGGGATAAAAAATTGGCGATTGGATTTAATCATTGTAAACGAATTCTCACAATATTTAATTGCTTTTTATAATTTACACTCAATAACATAACAATATTATTTATGGTAAATTCAACGACTTGAAGTCAATTTGGCAGCAATGTTGAATTTACCATAACAATTTAATATTAACAACGCAGATCGTTATAGAACAAGAAATCCAGAAATATTATTTAATTTATTTATGTATACATTAATGGCCACACTACTAGTAAAAGTGGTTCATATTTTCTTCGTAAACATGTAGAATAATTTTGACTGTATGATTTTGCTGATGGAAATAAATTAATTTTGAGATCCGTTCTTATTTACAAATCTTGACAGTCATTCTGCTACGTTAGATCGTGTTTGTGATTCGATATTTATTCTGTGTGCTCAAAATTGAAAATTGGTTGCCATTAGAGTATGAAACATATACAAGGGGAGTTATGTTAACTTGTTAAGTGAATTCAACGCTTGTCTTGCCGAATTAAATTCCTGGATTTCTTGTTCCACGACGAACTGCGATGTTAATATCAACTTTTTAGGTTGAATTCGGCTAAAACGTTCATATTAACGACGCAGTTCGTCATGGAACAAGAAATCCATGGGAGTTATTTCTCATAAAAATGATCATATTCAACTTACAATGAGAAATGCTCCTCCCACACTGGAGATAGTGTCTGTGATTTCACTGATGTGTTGTATCTGTGAGTTGGGGCAGACGACAAGTAGAGTGTGCAAAATGGATCACTCATTCCTGTTGAAAAATAAATTAAAATATAATAATTACACTAGTACAAATATAATGAAATACATCGTTCACATTTATTATTCAGTATTCTTCTCCCGTTTTCCAAAATATACAGTAGTTTTATAACGTTAAATTTACTTTATACGAGTAGGTACTGAACGAAAACAAACTACTTTTAAAATGCAAACCTTTATTGAAACACTGGATCAATGGGGTTATACTCATACAATGTTATATAATTATTAGGCTCATAATATTATTTTCTGCATAAGTATTTATTTTTTTATAAAGTTATATCTTGTGACTTGATATATGGTACATACAGGAGATAGGGTTGACAGAAGAATGAAGGAACAAAAACAAAAACAAATAAAAAGTATGATAGATTATCAACTGTTTATAAGGAAATTATTGACATTATCAACAGTTTATAAGAAAAGTATTGTCAGAACCCTAAGTTAATTAGAAACAGCGATGACTGAGCGTACTGAAATAATGCAAAACAATAGTCGAGAGAAATATAGTGAGATCAGTGCTCAGCTGAAAGAATCATCTCAGTTCAGCTTAACTCTTGGAAAGTAACTTGCAATACCGAGCTCTCCAATGCACTGTACGCCACAATAATTAGATTTCGTGTGTCGCATATACTCAGGTAATATTTCTATTTCCACCGGGCCCACCACCCAATACAACCATTGAGGCAATGCCAACTTATTTTTAAAATAACGTCTTGACGATTCCAATCTTGTTAAAAATCAATGATTATAAAACAAAAATAAGTGCTCTTACCATTGGCATCCTTGGGACTCAACTCTTTTCCTTCCACAACTTCAACATTGAGTAGAATGTTTGGAGCCTGTAATCAATCACAAAGGAATTTTAGGCTAAGAGTACACCGGTTAGTCAAGACAAGACAAGATTAGTCATGTTTAGTCACAATACATAACTTAGTTGCTTATGAAGCAACACACACCGATTAGTGATTGTAATTAGACGTGTCTAAATGTGTCTTTTCTTCGTGTCTAATCGTGGGCATGCACCATTTCTATCAGTCACCATCAGACAAGTCTTGAGTTGTGAGACAAGTGAACAAAACTATAGTCGCTAATTGACATATGATTGACTTGAGAAAATATTTCGAATTAAATTTTCTAAAACGAATAAAATATTTCTCAGATTTAAGAAAATGACATTCAGAAAACAAGCAGTTGAAGGAAGATTTGAATCAATTGTAAAAGAAGTAACCCAGTCAATAATTTTAGGACGACTCCAAGTGATGATGTTACTGTAGTGTTAATTGTTACTAACATCACTACAGTAATTAATAACTTTATTGTGGAAACTTTTTTCCAAATTTACAAACTTGATAATTTTTCACTTTGCTGCATTAATGCGTGAATCAAACTCTGGTAACGTATAAATAAAGGTACACCTTTTTTAAACCAGGGCAACCTTAATATTTTTTCATTACTCTGCGAAGTTTCAGGTTGACTTCAAGTAATGAAGTAACGATAGTGCTCCTTATTGAAAATTATGTATTATTCTCATTGAACTCCTAAATATTTTTCACTAGCAATTCGCAGTGAAGTTTTAAAACGACTATAAGTGATGAGATTGAAATTTGGTAACAATTTATGGTGTTTTTCTCTTAAAATTCACGATCCATCTTATTTAATTCCAAAGATTTTACTTCGACCTGTTTTTTTTTTTTTTAGTAAAAGCGCTCTATTATAAAAGAAGTAATCAAAGGAGTAGAGCTCCTACTCACCTTAAAAATACATATATTCAAATTTTGTGTTCACTAGTTTGGCCATAGCATAAGCATATATGTATAGGCTATATAAAAGAAGTAATTTTATTATTTTGTTATTTCCTTAGGTAGCTGTTGGTTCCAAGAGTTTTCTGCAATTTGTCTACAGAAAGGTCAATGGCGGCTCAGACATTTTTTTTGGGTTTTGGAAAAGTAATATTACATACCGATAAAGCTTAATTCCAATTTCTATAAAGACCATTAAAGTACTAAACTTGATTCTATTTCTCCTTCTTTAATCACAATTAATCCGTGAAACTAAACTAAATAAAACAATATTAATGTACATAATTTATTAATTTCGAATTTCTTCCAAGTGTTATCAGCAATTACACTGAAGACTTCCGCAATGGCGGATGTTTACAACAGCATTGAATAGCTAATGAAAATCGATAGATTTAATATTATACAAGTTAGTTCGAAGTTACTGACAATTGAACAAACTGACAAATTTACTTAAACAGAATTTATTAATTTCGAATTCCTTTAATTGCTATTAGTTTATACTGAAGACTTCCGCAATGGCGGATATTGACAACAGTATTTGATAGCTGATGGAAATCGATGAATGCTACTGTACAAAAATATCAGTCACCACCGGGAATCGAACCACGGACCTCCCAATTGCCGGTCGGGCGCCTTAACCACTAGACCATGGAGACCCTTCTGCACAGCAGCATTCATTTTTAACTTGGCCATATCGGCTCGTATCTCACAAGTTAGTTCGAAGTTAAAAATGAATGCTGCTGTGCAGAAGGGTCTTCATGGTCTAGTGGTTAAGGCGCCCGACCGGCAATTGGGAGGTCCGTGGTTCGATTCCCGGTGGTGACTGATATTTTTGTACAGTAGCATTCATCGATTTCCATCAGCTATTAAATACTGTTGTCAATATCCCCCATTGCGGAAGTCTTCAGTATAAACTAATAGCAATTAAAGGAATTCGAAATTAATAAATTCTGTTTAATATTATAATTTATTGTATCTGTTATAATATTATTGTAGATCTATTGACATTGACATTTTAAGAAATATTGACATTCGACTCACCTCTTTTTCTTTGGCAGCCTCCAGCATGGCGTCATGCCTTTCCTGGTCAACTTTGAAGGCCTCCTGAAGGTAGGCGAAAAGGGTGTCCTGTTCCTCTACCAGACTAGCATCAGATCCGATGATGTGCAGGGTTTCAAAAAGAATCTCGGAGTAGAGTTCTTCAATCTAGAAAAAAGTTTAAAATGACATCAGAACCTTTGGTAGGTAGAATTTAGCGAGACAGTAAAATCTATAAATAGGTAGGGGTATCTTTTTTAAAAAAAGTATTAATAGAAAAAATACTAAAATGAAATAACAGATTTGATGAGAGGAATCGCCCTTATCGATACTGAAAGGAGTCGACCTCAAGGGTCTGTTATCGGGTAATATGTGGTTGACACATTATTTCATCAATTTTAGAATGGCCGCAATGCAGTGAATTATTCTAAAAAGTTCAATTCAAAATGCTTCCTTTTCCTTTCTTTTAAGACAGTATCACTGGGTACAGCACTTATGTGAGGTACCGGGTTTACATAATACATTGATAGGCGATTCACTCGAACCAGGTAAACTTCAATTTTACTATTAGTTAGGAGTAAATTATTTTCTTGGATTTCTTGTTCCATAACGATCTGCGTTGTTAATATTATCTTTTTATTGTAAATTTAACGACTTGCAGTCAATTTTAATTGTGAATAAATAATATTCCTACTCACTTTTGGCCATTATTTATTCACAATTAAAAATTACTGCCTTAAATTTACAATAAAAAGTTGAAATAAACTATTTTCTAAAATATTTCCCCCCCATTCATTCAATAATCACTTAATTGTAGTCTTAAATATCAGGCTCTATCAAGTTGATTTGAAAAAATGAATTGAATCAGAAAGTAAACCTCAACATTTTAAAGAAGGGCATTTTATAATTTTTATTCCTTCACATATGTCTTCTTATACCTATCTCTCTATTCAGATTTACATGTTACATAGCTTGGTTGTACTTTGCAAAAGCAGGGAAGGTGTGCCTTTGAATTATTAATCAGCCTTTAAATATTTTCCTAATAACACGTTTAGCTATCAAAATTCTAAATGCAAAACCTTTTAAACAATTATAGTATCTCGAATTCAAGTCCCGAACAAATAAAGAAAAAATAATATTAGAGTAATGATCTGATTGATTTTCTCGTACCAATTTAAAAAACATTATTATGGGCTAATTTAAAATCTTAAAAACAAACTCATTTTTGTATTGAAGGTCTGATTGTAATCTGGTGCTTTCCATCACGAAATACTTGATGACCAATCTAATATCAAAACTGACATTGTATTTCTATTTAAATTACGATTTTCTCTCACTTATACTGGAGGGATGCATTTTGCTTCTAAAGAAGCTTTTTCTATTTAAATTACGATTTTTACTCACTTATACTGGAGGGATACATTTCGCTTCTAAAGAAGCTTCTCCAGCCTATAGTATAAGTGAGTAAAATCATAATTTAAATAGAAATAGTGTCACTTTTGATATTGGATAGTCTGATTGCACTTTATTAATTCAAGAGAAATGCATCTTATCTGGATAATATTTACATGTCCGTGTAAGCTTTCTTAATGCTAAGTGATATAGATAGAATAAGGATATTTCGAACTATTTCAGGTTTTGTAAGCCTAATATTTAATGTTTGTTTTCAAATACGATGTTTTGAAGTCGTCCACGTCGAGATAATCGACTATCGTGCCTATTCCCAAATTTGAAGCAGAATTTTGCAGGTACTTTCATACTTTCACTTTGAGTACGTGTTAACTATGAACTTATAGGAAAAATTTTCAGCTAAAGATAACCTGATAAAACTAGATAACTAGCCAGAACTTCATCTGAGAGCCACGACCAGAGCAATGTCTTAGATTGTGTGCAATAACAAATGCAGATTTAGAATGAACAAGGGCTCCATTTCTAGACGGGGTCAATGTCAAGATGATATTTAGTTCTCACTCTATTTACGATTGGCAATCGCCTGTTCTCTTTTAGCAAGAGCGAAAGGGGATCTACCAAAAGAACTCTCAGCTCTGTGCCAAACTGAATGGTAAGAGTGGAGCGTCGACCGAACCTTATTCTCTGATACACTCTCGCACTCTCTCAACTCCTCTCATGCCTTATTATATTGAGCTTAGTCATTCTGTCTCTCTCTACTTTGTTATTTATACCTCCGAATACCTTTCTTAAAAGTGAAAATTTACAGAACAGAGTTCTATAATATTATTAGGTATAATATTAATAATATTGTTATTATAATCATTACCGTATTCATTTGTTGTAACATGTTGATGTAATCATGAGTACAATCTGAAAATTTTCAGGAATATAAGTCTAGAATTATAAAAAAGGATCATAACCGGATAAATTAATGTTGAGGTATAAGAACTTTAAATATTGAAAATGGAATTATTGCAATTGGTTGAAAACGTTTTGCATTTTCAAAAGAGACCAAATAATATTCCTGGATTTCTTGTTCCATGACGAACTGCGTTTTTAATGTTAACTTTTTATGTGAATTCAACGTCAAATTTTTATTAAGAATAAGTAGTATTTTACTTACCCTGTAGGCCGAACAGAATAAGTAAAATACTACTTATCCTTAATAAAAATTTGACTGCAAGCCGTTGAATTCAATTAAAAGGTTGATGCCAAATAATATGTTTATAAAATTGTAGTTGCTTATTTGAAACCTCAAGAAGTTGAGAATAACTAATCTTGTGCGTCAGTCTGGTTTTATTTATAGATAGTAAATGGGTTTATTAAAAATACATGAATGAACAATACTTCGGGGAGTATAACACAAAGATATAGGCTTCAATTACACACACTAATTTTCCGCATTGTTGGAAAAAGTAACTAGAATCTATGGGGTCAAATTAATACTTTTTTTCTGTATTGGTTATGAAGAAAATTACAATAAATTAATGTAAAGTAATCAATGCATTTTAGATTTGGTGATGTTTCATTAGTGAACCGAGTTGGGTTAATTCAGATCGAGTCAAAATTCTTCTTATTTTTCCGATAAGTCCTGATCAAATTCAAATACTTGTAGATGATGTCCTACATGGACCATTCACGACCATGCTACTGGCAAGAAGTTTTTTTAAAAATATGTACCCTAGTTAAAACACATTTTAAAATTTATTTTATGATTTTCTCATGTGTTTGTATAAATATAATAAATTGTAAGAACACTGTTTGAAATCCACTTACAGTCATAGCTTGCACAAGTAGACTGGCCTGTCTCTGGAGTACATCCTTTTTCACACCTCGAAATTGGCTGAGGGGTTTTCCCTTCGAATCCCTCATGACAGGACCCTTCGAAGGGGGTGCAACCCCTGGGCCTGCAGTTTTCATACCCAACTTCACTTTAATGACTCCATTTATTCACAGTTTTTCTATTCCCGATTCGAAACAAGGCACATTATTTCCACCAATTTTTATTTTTTCTGTTAGATTTCACATGTCACTCGAAGAATTTGATTTTTATGTATTCAATATAGTTCTAAGTTGATTACATGAAGCACGATCTAAATACCTCAAATATTCCATGAAATTGGAAGATGCAGTGCGCATTTAAGTCATCCACTATTGTAGTTCATTTTGAAAAGAAACATGAATGACAGTTTTCATAGAAAGCTTAGTAGAAATATGGTTGTATAAAAATAAATTTCATTTTCTAAAATGTTCACTACTCCTGTGGTTCAGAAGGGACCGTAATAGCACTGAGAATATTGTTATTGTTAGTAATGATTATTTGTACTAGAATTGGTGGTATGGATGCTGATAATGAGCTAAATGATAATTTACTTCAACGTGTAGGCGACTTCACTATCTCTAAATTTTAGAAAACTCTCAACTATAAATTGAGCAATTAAACTCATCTCTGTCATCTAACAACTGATTATTGAAGAATCTAATATAAAAACTGACACTGTATTTCTTTTTAAATTATGATTTTTACTCACTTCTGGAGGGATGTATTTCGCTTCTAAAGATAAGCTTTATCTGCCAGTATTATTTTTATATTTCAAAATGTTTCAGATTTCTTTGTTTGATTTGTTTGAAAAAATAAGATGGAATGTTGCAGAAGATTGATACGGTACCACACATTATTTAAATAGAGGTGAGTAAAATATGAATTAACGTACCTAAGATAAGGTAGGCCTATATTAGCTCCTAAAATAAAATAAATTTATTCTATTGTTCTTTACGGGTATACGGGATATCAATATAAAAAAGTAGAATTTTTTATTAATTTGAATAAGTACACATTAAATAGTATGCCACGTATTTAGTAGTTTTTCAATTTTTTTTTTCAACAGTTTCTTAAATTCTATATTCTTGTAAATGTTACTTGACCTTAGTGAAGTATGCTGTACTGGTAGCCTGATATAGTCTAGTATAGTGTAGTACATAGTTTTATTATCCACTTTTGTTGGTCCACAATATTCTTTTGATGTATTGGTTCAGTATGACTTTTGTCGTCTGTCATGAATAGCTGAGGGCAATTTCGTCTCAATTCTCTATCCAAAAGGCATTTGTTATTATAACTGCTGACTTCTATTATCATTGGTCAACTGTCTGGTTGCTTGTCCAATTATGCTTGGCAATCTCCTAAATACACATGGAAGTCCATTATCAGATTTAGCGGTCGTTGTCTCCATGTCAATCTGTGTCCTGGGAAAAGAATTTGGACCCCCCAAATTGTATGTCTCCTCAATAGACATTAATTAGGAACAGACATGATCAGTTCTACCAACAGTTAAAATACAATAACACTCATAATTTAATTTGAAATTTATTAAGTAGCCCGAATGACTATAAATATTTATTTTTAAATGTAAAAAAACTACGGGTTTAGCAGGACCCTGCAATGTTTGTAAATTTTGAAAATAAATTTGATTGATTGATTTCAAGTTGTTACTACTGAAATGCGAGGAACAGTATGTTAATCATTTATAAAAATTATTACTTTACGTTATTTTCATGTATGATTTGCATTGTTCAGTGTAAAATATTATTCTGTAAAACCGTAGTTTTCGATTCGATTTTATTAATTTTTTTTTTTTTAATTGAATAATCATTATCTAAATGCGTTCATGGTCTCTTGGTGCAATATTGTTTTCTGCATTCATTATCAATTATTCATTATTCAATCATTCATTATCATTCATTTGCAATCATTAGCGCTTTTGGCATAGAAAAGATGTTTGATTATAATAATTATGAGAAAGAAAGCCCACAAAAAAGGTCAGGGGTGAACGTAGATAACAAAAGGTGCAAGAGAGGAAAGAGGAAATCAATGAAATATTGCAATTCTTAAACCAAGAACCGTATATTATTAATAAATTAATAAATTTTAATTAAATTATTATCAACCTTCTTTCAATAGACGGATTGTGAGATAATTCTTTGGTAATATATGAAACCCTATGATAAATCATTAAAAAATTGGCAAATTAATTGCCATAAACACCCATAACATTATACGAACATTCTAGAAAATTCAGACATTTTTTAGGTAACTTTTTCGAAGCAAGTATCAAATTGTTTCATCTATTCTTGTGTATTGAAAATTTGACTACTGTACTGATAATGTGAAATTGAGAAGCGATCTTTTCTACCTTCAAAATGAAATTTGTGTGAGATGAACAACCCTAGGTCGGATCGAACGCCATACGTTAATTATAATAAAATTTGTTTCATTATTATATTTAAGATTGCAGTAAAATTCTAACTCAAACACGAAACTCAACATTTGATTCTTTTTTAGCTGTACGGTACACTAATAAAATTGGCAATCGCTAACTTGTTACTTCAACTTTTTTCGGAGGATAAAGCCCACATATGTCTGAGACCTGTATGTGGGTAATGAATTAGATGATGGTGATTGATGAGTTGGACCTACAGTTTTAGGTGGGTTCCGAACTATAAATTAAAGTGAAGCCGCGGAGCCGGAAGTGATAGCCGCGAGCCGTGGCAGGTATCTGTTCAATCAGAGATAAGCTGCGTTCTCTTAGGTCCTGTTTGTAACGGTGACCGATTAGATTGGTCAGCAAAAAAGACACTGTTCTCTGCTGTAAAATCACTTCCCGGTGGTTCGGAACCCACCTAAAAAACTGTAGGTCCAACTCATCAATCACCATCATCCAACTCATTACCCACGCACAGGTCTCAGACCTATGTGGGCTTCATCCTCAGAAAAAAAATCATGGAAATCGTTGTTCCTCTTCTTTTTAAAATCACTGCAGCCTATCCACAGACAAGAATGCTATTAGTATTATAAAAAAGTGATTGAGTAATAGTCAGCCATTGTACAGGAGTTATTTCATAATTTCTATTGTAAAATATTCCAAAAGTTAGTTTGGTGTGAGTATTTCAGTTATCAATATCTATACAAATATTGTTCTGTAAAACATTGCAGTAGTGTTTGATTCGATTTTATTAATTGCTTGTTTTTTTTAAATGCAATTTTCAAATCGTTTTATAGTAATAATCATCCTTCACGAACTTTATTAATGTATGAATATAAAATACACACGTATAGGTTTGAAACGTTTTACGGTATCTAGTTTTAAAACCTATCTGCCATACTTCAAAGTATCTACTGGGTTTAGCTATACTGTATCCCTACTGTTAATTTTAGATTTGAAACGTTTTAAAAATGTTTATAATTAACAAAAATTTATTAGCATTCACTTTTCTGACTTTATTGCAATTCAAGAAGCTTTCAAAATTATTTCTCACTCCACAGCTAACACTTCAACCACTGAAACACAATGTTCATTTCATATTCACTAAAATCTGAGCTCTATTACACAACCATAAAACTATTGCAAAATTCGTTTATTTTATTTAAAAAAAATGTATAATTAACGCGTCTATAATCATTTAGTATACACTTTTTGATATTATTGCACAGTCTGGTATCCATATTTATGAACGTCCCTTAAAAGTATCTCTTACTCGAGGGACTCTTGAAATTCCTCTATTCTAAGACCCGCATTTATGAACGTTCCTTCAGTGTTTCTTGATTCGAGGGATTCTTAATGCCTCTATTCTGAATGCATTTCAAAAGCCGCTCGAGTCAAGAGACACGAATGAACGTTCATAAATAAGGCCCTAAAAGCATTTCTAGTCCCTCATCGAGTCAAGAGGCACTAAAGGAACGTCCATGAATACAGCCCTGGGAGCTTTTAAAATTACTTTTCACTCCACAAACAGCACTTTAATCACTTGGATACAATTTTCATCACTTTGTACTAAAATCGGTGCCCAATCATTCTATCATAAACTATTGTTATTTGATTTAAACTATTTGTTTGATTTTCAAAAACGTTTAATGTAGTCCAATCATAAAACTATCTAAATATTATTGATTTTTCTGTTTCTAACACTTTTCGCGCGGCTCTTGAGAACTGATTTCCTACCCGACCGTTCGAATTCGGGCACTGCGAGTGCAAGCCGCGTCACTGTGGCCAGAAGCGCACTGCCAAACCGAATCAGACATCCAAGGGTACCTCACAGCTGCCCCTCACCCCCTCCCAACCTACCCCTCACTCCCCTATCATCGTCCCAGATCGGTTCTGGTGGCCATCTCACTAATTTCGGCATCCGTTCGTTCTTTTTTCCACGAACAGACAACGATTGGCTATGTGTGTGTGCTGGCACTATGGAAGCTGTAGATCAATGATTGTTAATAAACTATAAACTATTCAGTAACTGACAATTTAGCAAACTGACAAATATACAGAAACAGAATTTATTAATTACTATTAATTTATACTGAAGACTTCCGCAACGGCGATATTGACAACAGCATTGAATAGCTGCTGATGGAATTCGATGAATTATATCTTTGTGCAGTAGTATTCATCGAATTCCATCAGCTATACAATGCTGTTGTCAATATCCGCCATTACGGAAGTCTTCAGTATAAATTAATATCATGATGTTGAAGATCCATCTTGTTTCCACTAATATGTAATATAAACTTAAAAAAACTACTTTTAAATGGAAATTAACTCACGTTATGGCGTGACGGCCGTTTCGCTCTGTTGTCTAGAGCATCGTCAGACGACCCACAGTACACTGACTTAAGGTATGAGTTTGAGGGTTATGTATGTTGGAATGATGATGGGGTGGGGGGATGAGTAGGCGGGAGGTTTGAAATTGGGATTATTTTGTCAAATAGAGTATGTGAGAAGAAGTTAAGTTGATCATTTAAAATGTTGTCAGGTTCCTGCTTTAAATGATCAACTTAACTTCTTCTCACATACTCTATTTGACAAAATAATCCCAATTTCAAACCTCCCGCCTACTCATCCCCCCACCCCATCATCATTCCAACATACATAACCCTCAAACTCATACCTTAAGTCAGTGTACTGTGGGTCGTCTGACGATGCTCTAGACAACAGAGCGAAACGGCCGTCACGCCATAACGTGAGTTAATTTCCATTTAAAAGTAGTTTTTTCAAGTTTATATTAATTAATATCAATTAAAATAATTCAAAATTAATAAATTCTGTTTCTATAGACTATTCTTTAGAGGCATAGTGTAAAGATTCTCATAAAAAATGCTGAAGTTAATTGCATAAAAAATTATTGCACCACAAAAGCAATAATTAAATGTCATAACTGATATTGTATTCCTACTTAAATTATGATTTTTACTCGCTTAATAATGGAGGGATGCATTCCGCTTCTAAGGAGAAGCTTCATCAGCCGTATAAGTGAGTTGAAATCATAATTTAGATAGGAATGCAGTGTCAGTTTTTTATATTAATTATTTCGTCATGCAAAACATCACGGAAGACCAATTAATTGAATGGATAATTTGAAGCAAAGATTTATTTTTGAAGGTATAAGTGATTTAGTATCTTGAAAGGATTTGACACTAGCATAGATTGCGTGCTTAAAATAGTTTCTTTTAAATTTGTTTTGTAATTGAGTCTTGAAAACTCCAGGCACAGAGTATAAGACAATCCATCAATAGTTACCTAATATTACCAATAATACTTCACCAATAATATTTAACAATACTTTACACTAGTTACCGGTACCATAAATACTCCAGGTTTATTATTAATGTGAAAGGAACTCTTGTCCTTTATAAACTGCTTTATCAACTAAATATTTTTTCAACTGTTTTTGAATACGGTACTGATTTTGGTATTTTCAAACAATTTTAGAAACTGCTTTAGCTTTATAAAATTTTATGCGAAGGTAATACAGTAATACAAGGTAAGGTATGTAATACAGTGTTGATAATGTCTGCTGTTTATTGTTACTGTACTATTGTTACAGTTATTTCCATATATTAATTTGAAACAAAGATTATTACAAGTTAGTTCGAATTTACTGACAATTGAACAAACTGACAAATTTACTTAAACAGAATTTATTAATTTCGAAATCCTTTAATTGCTATTAGTTTATACTGAAGACTTCCGCAATGGCGGATATATATAAACTAATATAACAGTATAAACTAATAGCAATTAAAGGATTTCGAAATTAATAAATTCTGTTTGAGTAAATTTGTCAGTTTGTTCAATTGTCAGTAAATTCGAACTAACTTGTGAGATACGAGCCGATATGGCCAAGTTAAAAATGAATGCTGCTGTGCAGAAAGGACTCCATGGTCTAGTGGTTAAGGCGCCCGACCGGCAATTGGGAGGTCCGTGGTTCGATTCCCGGTGGTGACTGATATTTTTGTACAGTAGCATCCATCGTTTTCCATCAGCTATTAAATACTGTTGTCAATATCCGCCATTGCGGAAGTCTTCAGTATAAACTAATAGCAATTGAAGGATTTCGAAATTAATAAATTCTGTTAAAGATTATTAATTATTTCAGGCATTAGGGATTTCGTATCTTGCCATCATTTGATACATGAGGGTAACATTGGCATGGATTCAGAGCTTTAGTAGTGTAGACTATTGAATATTCTAGATAGAATCTATCTAGTTCTAGAGTGAGAGCGTTAGAGGTGCTTCCAAAGCTCTCCAGCCACAATCAATAGGTACTGTATTAGATCAATTTTTCTAAGGAATTTCTGTAGTGAATACTATTGAAATTGAACTCATGATAACTTATTCCTCTTCGAAATCCTTATTTATAGTTATGCAAAGAGAAATGCGGGTTCAACATCTGAAAATTAAATTCGGTCCACTTCATGATCAAAATAATAATTGACTCAGTATAATCAAGCTAAAATGTATTGTTTTAAATTTTCTTGGGGTTACACCACTATGTCCTTCAGTTCACTTACTTCAGTAAAAGAATCTGTACGATTCTGAATTTATAATCCCTCTTACTGAAAGAAGCTTCTGATTTTTATATTATTTTCAAGCGTAACTTCTATACTAACAAACACGGTTAGCAGTAACTACGCTACTAAAATCTATTCACAATGTATCCTGTATCATTGATCTATTCATTTCAATGACACTGTATTTGCAACTTTCCGTTTTTTAGAATCGCTAATTATTAATTTATCTGTTTTAATCGAGTTAGTGATAATGAATTATAACAATTGATAGTCAAATAATAAAACAAATTTAAAAAATGAGGAATGCAACATTTAAAAAATGAATTTAATTTATGGGAGAGTCAAGAATGCAGTTCTAATCAACTCTGTGGGGAAGTGATAGCCGAGTGCCGTAGCAGGTATCTGTTCAATCAGAGATAAACTACGAAACTCCTGGGCGCTCTTATTTGTACGGGTGACCGATTGGATTGGCCAGCAAAAAGCTGGCCAGCAACAGTTCTCTGCTGTAAAATCACTTCCCGGTGGTTCGGAACCCACCTAAAACTGTAGGTCCAACTCATCAGTCACAATCATCCAACTCATTACCAACGCACAGGTTTCAGACCTATGTGGGCTTCATCCTCCGAAAAAACTTTGTCTGTAGATGCTCATTGTTACATTGCATTTCCAATTATGAAAAAGTTCATTCTTGATGAAAAATCTACTGAATTATGTCTTGTATTTTCTCCTCAAAATTTGAAAATCAATTTCTCTACCATCCTTGTATCTTTAATCAACTCTACTGTAATATCAGTAAATGCTATACAATAATTAGATTTCAGTCATAACTCGGTGGTGATGGTGATAAAGCGGTTGAATTAGAGTCTTTTGAGTCAAATTATGAGGTCACGAGTCAAGACGTTTGTATCCCAATTTATCGCTTGCATTTTGGACCGCACTGCAATTGAGTATATTTATTTTGAGCTTGTCCATTGGGATGTAGGTTGGCCTGCCTCTGTGCCCACTCAACTCATTTTTCGGTCATCGTTCCTGTACAAGCTCCCATTCTGACGTCATTCTTTTCACTTACAGTGATTATTGCTTGCTCTGGACAAAAGTAATTATCGAGTGAATCAGTCAAGATCCTACGTATTGTTTATTTATAAGTATTGGCTCAATTTTTTAAACAGAAGTTTTCCTTGATTCTGTACGATTTCCCTTACTGAAAGAAACTTATTCTGAACTTTGATAGTCTATTTTTTCATAAGTAACTTCTACGATAAAAACGATTTGCAATAATAAATTACTCTAGTAGAATCTATTCACACGTTAACTGTATAATTCTGTAAAATTGTAAAATTAATTGTAAAATCTGTAAAATTAATTTACTAAATTATCAATTTAATTTCAATATTCTTGAAATATTTGTGTTATGTAGTGTTTTTCGGTTTTATCAACCATTCAAATTGATCATTTACTGTCGGACTACTTTTTTTAGTGGAAATATTTGATGGAAACAGAAATTTGAACACAACCTATGGACATAACCTAATTTGGACTATTTATGTGACAAATTTGTAATTTGAACTGTTTTGGGCAAATGCCTGTAGTTTTTTACTTGATTGTAATAATTTCATCAAATAAATAAATAAATAAGTAGGCTACCATAGTTTCCCAAATGTTCAATAAAGTACTTTATAATGTACTATTATAATATATACTAATTCTAATCTAAGTAGTTATAGTTGAATCCTTGTAAAATTGTATATTATATTCTCAAAGTGTCTGTTAAATATTCTCATTTTTGGTGCTATCAATCAATTAATTTAAGCCATTATTAAATATGAAACTTTGTAAACTAAAATTCCCACACACAAGCTCTGCATTAGTGGGGCTTACATTCATGTTTTGACTGTGTTCTATTAAATGTAAGTATAGATATACCTATTATTATTATTCTCTATATGTATTGCTAAAATAGTCAATATTTTATGTATTCCTATTATAATGGTCAGTATTTTATGTAATTGATATATCTATTCAATTTGTCATGCATTGATAATTATATATTTCTTCAAAACTGCACATGAATGTAAGACAGCAAAACATAAATAAATAAAAATTAATCTATTAATTTCAATGACGCTGTATTTGGCAATGTGCGAACTGTAAAGCTATTCTGTTAGGTATTAAAAATTCAGATTTTTTCAATTCACTTCAAATACATTATAGAGCACATTCAGAGCATAAAAAAGTATGACGAATGTTCAGACGTTTATGCTGATGTATAAACTTTATTCATGAATTTTGTTCACATTTTATTCTAGAACCAGGAATCGGGTTTTGGTGTTTTACGTGTGTTTTCAGTTGAACATATTTCAAAATTATGATTTGCAAATAACCGTACGTGTAATTACTCCTAATTACCTGCGATATCGATATGCATTGCTGCAATGAACATTATAAGAGTACAATAATATAACAATTACAATAGCTGAGAATTCAACAGTTTTTCATGTACAGTTATTAATCCCAACATCAGTTAATTCATTTCGAGAAATTTTATTTCACTTCAGTGACATTACATAGAAAGTCACTGCAGTTTGACTAGTCTTCTTGAATTCTCTGTTCCATACCGATCTTCGTTGTTTATATTAAATTTTTTATTGACTAGTCTTACTATATGCATGGATTTTTCATAACAGATTCCAAGACTAAACAAAGACTTCCTCTCGTGTAAGTTCTCTTGGACAGTTACAAGGTCGATGATTTATCATGATTATATCATTGCAGTTTGATTGTATCATTGAGCATATAAAGTGTTAGAAAAAACTATCAAGTCAGTCAGGACTGTTAATTATGCGATATAAATGTAAAGTTATTGTGATTGGCCTCGTTCGAAAAACATCTATCATCACAAAGTTCCTTGTTTATCTTTCATGATTCCTTATGAATACTTGTCTTTCAAACGTTGTGAAGTAGACTCAGTAACTCAGTACTTTGTTGAAATCATTGCACATAATATCATTCAGAATGAATGGTCTTGCATGATTAAAGTTTATACAGACATTAGAGTAGCATGCACGCGTAAATTATTAGCTACTGGTTCAGTAACTTTGCTTCTTCATTTGCTTGTATGAATGACGAAATAAATAATTATATCGATTTTTAAATGCTGCACTGTTCTATGCTGTTTATGAGGAACTTCTTCAATCATAATCTCTTCTACAGCAATTTAAAAAAATTATATTACTTTAAATCAATGGTTCTTGACCTTTTTTGGTCACGGCACAGTCTCCTTTGTAGACCGTACTCGCGGCACACTGACAGACGAGTTGGCAACACTTCTATCAGTTGATCAAGAAATGCGAGTGTGTTTGTCATCAATTCCAGCAAGAATTGAACTAATATGTAAAAAAGACAATAAGCTCAAATTTCTCATTAGGTACTAATGTGCACACTTGTATATTACTGGAAAATAAATATTTCCTTGTCCATTTTTGAAACTTATATTTAATTGTTGTTCACTGTCATTGTCACATTCTCTCGAAAATTTCGCGAAACACTACGGCTAATCTCGCGGCACACTAGTGTGCCCCGTCACACCGGTTGAGAATCACTGATTCAAATTGTGCATTAATGCAAAACATGAAGTAGTCTACAAAAAGCAAATATGTTGTATATCGTTGTGAACATTCAGTGACTAGTAAATGCCAAGAAAATCAATACTGAACATGTATTTTACTATTTTATATCTTATTACTGTTACAATTTGCTGTTAGAATTTTTATTTTATATTCTACCATTTATTCGCTAATTTGTTGGTCATTAGCACTAAACTAGAGAACCTTTTTTTTTTTGTTTATCTTGATCTTTATGTTCCTTCTTATGAGACACTTAGACACTTAATTATAATTGAGCTTTATAGTTGAAAATTGAGGAACAAAGATTTTTTCAACTTTGAATTGCTAGCTTGACAGATTGGGTTTTAGTCCCTTGCAGAGAATTTGAAGAGAATAATTTAACGAAAAAATGAATAAAACCCAATAGTTTATAAAAATGTTGGCTCCAAAAGATGACAATTAAAGAAGGTAATTGAAAAATCATTAAAATATTTATTATAATATTATTTAAATATTTGCAAAAAAAATTCATTTAACATCAATATCGTAATTTAATATATTTGGTTGTTATATTTTTTTGTAGATTACGTCTTGGAGACTCCATTTAAGGAGTATAAGACAAGTCAGATCAACTATACTACCTTATGCACTAGTTACCATAATTACTATATCAATAATTAGTTAAGGTGAGGCTTAACTTTGAAACGAAAGTTACACTCACAACACTAATTCGTTTAGAACAAGTAGGGTGTTTACTAGTAAGAAAGGCGTTTAGAGTTTTATTTATTTCTGTCCGTTTGGCTCTAACGAATTTGAAATGGTAAGGCCTGTCAAACTGAATGAAATGCTTGCTTGATTCAGATTGAAAGTGAGCCAGAAAAAGGAATCACTCTGCTTCTATTAAGGTAGGACAAATACGGTGCCTCACAACGTGGATATTTCGAGTCTCAAAGCAAGCTAATGATCCTTTCACATTTTGCGCTATATTGGACACCAATCTCTTCTTCATTTCTGGTTATAATTGATTGATTTGTAGACATACATTCTTCATTATTGACAAAGTAGGTTTAATTTCGGAAATCCTATTTTTAATGCTAATTATATTGTGCCAAATACCTCCGCTGCTGCGGACATTGACAACTGCGTTAAATAGTTAATAGAAATCGATGCATGCAACAACACAAAAATATTTTCTTATTGTTGGAAATCAAACCACAAATCTTCAATTGCCGGTAGGACACAGCTGTAATATCTTTCTCATACAGTTTCTTATATATTGGAGACCCAATGTTTGAAATGTTATGCATGTTACAATATTATTCCTTTTAGGTTAATAATTTTAAGACTCAATTGTTGTAAGAGTACCGTATATACGATAACAACTAATCTTCAGTATTTGGTAGTAAGTGAATACTTTTTTTGTGACTTGTTTTTCAAGTCGCATTTAGATTTTATAACAAAACACTGTTACAAAACCATGTTGTACAACTTTTCACAAAGGAATAAAGTTTTATAAAATCAAAAATTCATAAAATTCGGTAATGTTATTGTTTAATTTAGGCTAAATATGTTTTTTCATTCTCACTCCAATGTTACGTTAAATTTATAACTTTGTTGTAGAAGACTTTTTACAAACTTTATTTTTTTAATGTAGATTACGTCTTGCAATACAAGTCAGTTAAACAATTATACAATCTTATACTCTTAAACACTACTTACCATGATTACTATATCACTTTAGTGTATCATATTTCGTGTATATTTATTGGATCATATTACTATATCATATTGTAAACCTTGTTACATGATGTAGTATTCAGTTCTCTAACATAGCACACCTCAAGATGAAATCTAAAAAAAACACGAAGGCTTAAACGCTAAACAATGTTGATTAAGCCCGCCATAGGCTAATCAAAGATTCTATAATTGAATAGAATTAGTAAAATTAAAAATATCGTAATTAAAAATTTGGTATGGCAAAGATCCCATGAATATATTTCAGTTTTCCAAGTCATTAAATTTAATTATAACGGATTTATTATCACCTGATTAGCTAAATATGTATTAGCTAATATACCTTTGTAATGGCGAAGGTGATATTGTAGAAGATATTCACAAAGAATAATAAGACGAAGTTTCACAACCACATTTATTAATAATAGTGAGATACTAGTTTCGGTTGTTACACCATTATCAATCTCAAACCGAAACTAGTATCTCACTATTATTAATAAATGTGGCTGTGACAGCTTCGCCTTATTTTTTATTATTAGCAAATATAAATATTTAATTTTCCAAATCATTAAATTTATTATAACTGCTTCATCATCACCTGATCAGCTAGATGCGGTATATATCATTATATATGTCAATATTAGCTGGATATTATCATTTTATATTAACTAGATACATATTTTTAAAGTATAAATAGTGTTATCCTATTGAAAAGCAAGTGTATAAAGTGAGTGTTATGTACTACTCACATTCAGGAGTGCTTTGCTAATGATGTCTCCTTGGTCTGGCGATTCTTCCGTCTCCCCTTCAGAGGCAGTTTCCTCTTCCTCTTTCTCCTTACTATCCTCATGCACTTCCTGGGTGTCCACGGCTGCTTGCTCTCTGAGCAGAGTGCCGAAGCTCTCGAAGAACCCTCCATCAAGCTCTTGCACTCTGAAACAACAAATATAATTCTCTATTAATATAAGGAAATGAAAATACTCTACTCTAGAATGACTTCTATAAACTCGTATAAAATCTGGCATTTTATTTCTTTTGACACCGCATTATTTTTATATTCCTGTTTGTATTTATATTTTCTACTTTCATTCTTTTATCATTCTACATCTTTTATTTAGAGTCTTATTAACCAAAATCTTGACGTACACGATTATAATACAAGAAGCCGCGGAGATTATCACTAAGTGAGTCATAATATATATAGTAGCTTATTCAAACAAAAAACTAAGTTAGTTATACTGGTAGGAGAATCTACAACAAACTAACGCAGTTTTTGAAGTCTTCAAAATATAGAAATATTTAAAAAACAATTGGAAAAATATTTAGTTGATAAAGCTTTTTATAGTGTACAAGAGTTCCTTTCCCATCAAAATTAAGCCTCACCTCAACTAATCGATAAACTAGTGTATAAAATTGTATATATTGCTGATCTGACTTGTCTTATACTCCTTAACTGGAATCTCATAGACGTAATCTACAATAAAAAAAATGTTAACAGGAGTTTTTCATTAGTTGAAGATTGCATGTTGGACTTGTAGTTGAACTAAGCACTGTCGTTGATTCACAGACTTTTATCAGGAATGCTTTATTGTTCCTAATGAGATTCATTTTTACAAGTCCAGCTCGCTTGATGAAATTCAAAGGAAAATCTAATATTATTGTAGCAATCTCCCGTTCAATAATGATGTTATTTGACTCCTAAATTTAGAAATGATGCATTTAGTTTATTCCTGGACCAAAACAACGACTACACAAAACAAATTTGGTTCTGCATCGTACATTCCTAATTTAGCGTATCAGTTTAATTACAGTGCATCATTCATTCGAAACTAGCCTATGTATCTTCAGAACGTATTATTATGAGGCAAGCTCGTAATATTTAAAAAAATAACTCCAATTAAAAAAGCAGCAGTTGTATATTGTATGAACTGACTGATGGAAACCAGGCGATACAAAATCATGATTTTGATCAACTTTTCTTGACCTTTCATATTTTTTGAATGTTATAAAGCAGAATCCTTCAAGACTGATGAAACTACTATTTTCTCTCCAGACGGTGTTACTGATAAGCATTTTGATCAACGTTTATTGACCTTTCACATTTTTTGAATGCTATAAAACAGAATCCTTAAGACTTTGATGAAACTTCTATTTTCTTTCCAGACGGTGTTACTGATAAGCCTGTCTGGAACATCAAACTGCGAACCGAGTTTCGCTCACTATAATCTCATCACCTGGTAATTTTAAAGTATAAAACTGGCGACTGACAAAGTGCAGTTATCGAATTTGAGTTCAAGTCGGAGGGTTCGAACTGAGGAATTTTCAAAATAAGCGAGGTGAGTGCTAAAATTAGGAGTTTCATAACCTGGCGCCGAATTCAGGCCAGACCAGCGTCTACTAACTTGAACGAGGCGGTCTGTTCGATTCCAAAAATCTTTCCAATCGGTTGAAGTCAAGCCACGCGCGCACTGCTGATAATAATTAGAACGGAAGCCTGGCTTCAATAACACTACTGTTATTCGTTCTACATACGTACCTCTAATTACGAAATTTAGCAATGTTCGTGAATAATTATCCAGATACAGCTAGATTTGTGTAATCTAATATTAAAACTGACACTGTATTTCACTTTTAAATAATGTTTTACTCACATATATTGGAGATGCTTGAGGAATGCATTTCACTTCTGAAAAGAAGCTTCGTCAGCCTGTTCTTTTCAGAAGTGAAATGCATTCCTCAAGCATCTCCAATATATGTGAGTAAAACATTATTTAAAAGTGAAATACAGTGTCAGTTTTAATATTAGATTGTTCATTAAGTATTTCGTCATGGAAAACATCATAGATTTGTGTATTACACATTTTTCGGGGTTCCTCCTTCAAAATGAATTACAGCTTATTACAGTATAATATTACAAAAATATCAAACAATAAATCTGTTTCCCTGATTGCTTCATTCCACAAAGTATGAACTATAGCAAACTATAGAAAGATAGTATAGAATGTTATTAACTTATACAACTTGATATAAGAATGTTCTTATATGTTCATAAATAATTCACTGCTTATGTTCTTAATGTTCTTAAATAATTCACTGCTTATTTAGAAATATAACATAATAATTTCTGGATTTCTTGTTAGGCCAACAGAGTAAGTAAAATACTACTTATTATTAATAAAAATTTGACTGCAAGTCTTTGAATTCACTTAAAAACTTAACATAATAATTATAAATAAATGATAATTTTAAAGTCATGCCTAGAAATTTGTGCATAGAATGATAAATTTATAAATAAATTCATTGCTCTTGAATGAAAATTATCAAATCATAGAGCATAATAGTGGAACAAATCTGCTTCCCTGATAGCTTCTTTCCACAAAATATGAATTATAGCCAAATGTAGAAAAAATATTATGAGAATGTTATGAAGTTATATAAGAATGTTCTTCTCATTAACTACTTATTTAATGATTTTGAATTATTTCAAATTCTTGCCTAGAGTGCAGTATCAAACATTTTAAAACACAAGAATTCTAATTTCAAAATGCAATTTTGGTACTTCAAGTAATTAAATGAGTATTTATAAAATACTTCTTGAATAAATCAATAAGAATTAAGTTTATATTTTCTGAGCATAGATTAGATTTGTATACTTTATCAATATAAATTTACAAATATCTCGTTTGAGTGTGCTTGAAAAAACATTGTTAACATCACATATAGCTTGTAGACAGTGATGTGAGATAGAGAGCATAATTTATAGATAATGTTTATAATTTATATGATGTATTAGGTACTTTTTTTATTAAGCTTCAATGCTAGTGATGTACAAACTTTATTTAAGTTTTCAATAAGATGTATTTCTATGATTGGCAGATTAACTAAAGGACTATATAATATTAACTTTCTATGTGAAATTTAACGACTTGCAGTCAAATATTTGTTAAGATTAAGTATAATAACTCACTTAATCTGGCCGAGCGCTTTCGAATCTATGAGATCCATCTTCAGAGGCGTCTTTAGACTTCAGTCTTCAGACTTAGACTTCAGACGTCTTTAGACTTAAAATTTCACTTTTCATGTGAAATTTAACGACTTGCAGTCAAATATTTGTTAAGAATAAGTATAATAACTCACTTAATCTGGCCGAGCGCTTTCGAATCTATGAGATCCATCTTCAGAGGCGTCTTTAGACTTCAGACGTCTTTAGACTTAAAATTTCACTTTTCATGTGAAATTTAACGACTTGCAGTCAAATATTTGTTAAGAATAAGTATAATAACTCACTTAATCTGGCCGAGCGCTTTCGAATCTATGAGATCCATCTTCAGAGGCGTCTTTAGACTTCAGACGTCTTTAGACTTAAAATTTCACTTTTCATGTGAAATTTAACGACTTGCAGTCAAATATTTGTTAAGAATAAGTATAATAACTCACTTAATCTGGCCGAGCGCTTTCGAATCTATGAGATCCATCTTCAGAGGCGTCTTTAGACTTCAGTCTTCAGACTTAGACTTCAGACGTCTTTAGACTTAAAATTTCACTTTTCATGTGAAATTTAACGACTTGCAGTCAAATATTTGTTAAGAATAAGTATAATAACTCACTTAATCTGGCCGAGCGCTTTCGAATCTATGAGATCCATCTTCAGAGGCGTCTTTAGACTTCAGACGTCTTTAGACTTAAAATTTCACTTTTCATGTGAAATTTAACGACTTGCAGTCAAATATTTGTTAAGAATAAGTATAATAACTCACTTAATCTGGCCGAGCGCTTTCGAATCTATGAGATCCATCTTCAGAGGCGTCTTTAGACTTCAGACGTCTTTAGACTTAAAATTTCACTTTTCATGTGAAATTTAACGACTTGCAGTCAAATATTTGTTAAGAATAAGTATAATAACTCACTTAATCTGGCCGAGCGCTTTCGAATCTATGAGATCCATCTTCAGAGGCGTCTTTAGACTTCAGACGTCTTTAGACTTAAAATTTCACTTTTCATGTGAAATTTAACGACTTGCAGTCAAATATTTGTTAAGAATAAGTATAATAACTCACTTAATCTGGCCGAGCGCTTTCGAATCTATGAGATCCATCTTCAGAGGCGTCTTTAGACTTCAGACGTCTTTAGACTTAAAATTTCACTTTTCATGTGAAATTTAACGACTTGCAGTCAAATATTTGTTAAGAATAAGTATAATAACTCACTTAATCTGGCCGAGCGCTTTCGAATCTATGAGATCCATCTTCAGAGGCGTCTTTAGACTTCAGACGTCTTTAGACTTAAAATTTCACTTTTCATGTGAAATTTAACGACTTGCAGTCAAATATTTGTTAAGAATAAGTATAATAACTCACTTAATCTGGCCGAGCGCTTTCGAATCTATGAGATCCATCTTCAGAGGCGTCTTTAGACTTCAGTCTTCAGACTTAGACTTCAGACGTCTTTAGACTTAAAATTTCACTTTTCATGTGAAATTTAACGACTTGCAGTCAAATATTTGTTAAGAATAAGTATAATAACTCACTTAATCTGGCCGAGCGCTTTCGAATCTATGAGATCCATCTTCAGAGGCGTCTTTAGACTTCAGACGTCTTTAGACTTAAAATTTCACTTTTCATGTGAAATTTAACGACTTGCAGTCAAATATTTGTTAAGAATAAGTATAATAACTCACTTAATCTGGCCGAGCGCTTTCGAATCTATGAGATCCATCTTCAGAGGCGTCTTTAGACTTCAGACGTCTTTAGACTTAAAATTTCACTTTTCATGTGAAATTTAACGACTTGCAGTCAAATATTTGTTAAGAATAAGTATAATAACTCACTTAATCTGGCCGAGCGCTTTCGAATCTATGAGATCCATCTTCAGAGGCGTCTTTAGACTTCAGACGTCTTTAGACTTAAAATTTCACTTTTCATGTGAAATTTAACGACTTGCAGTCAAATATTTGTTAAGAATAAGTATAATAACTCACTTAATCTGGCCGAGCGCTTTCGAATCTATGAGATCCATCTTCAGAGGCGTCTTTAGACTTCAGACGTCTTTAGACTTAAAATTTCACTTTTCATGTGAAATTTAACGACTTGCAGTCAAATATTTGTTAAGAATAAGTATAATAACTCACTTAATCTGGCCGAGCGCTTTCGAATCTATGAGATCCATCTTCAGAGGCGTCTTTAGACTTCAGACGTCTTTAGACTTAAAATTTCACTTTTCATGTGAAATTTAACGACTTGCAGTCAAATATTTGTTAAGAATAAGTATAATAACTCACTTAATCTGGCCGAGCGCTTTCGAATCTATGAGATCCATCTTCAGAGGCGTCTTTAGACTTCAGACGTCTTTAGACTTAAAATTTCACTTTTCATGTGAAATTTAACGACTTGCAGTCAAATATTTGTTAAGAATAAGTATAATAACTCACTTAATCTGGCCGAGCGCTTTCGAATCTATGAGATCCATCTTCAGAGGCGTCTTTAGACTTCAGACGTCTTTAGACTTAAAATTTCACTTTTCATGTGAAATTTAACGACTTGCAGTCAAATATTTGTTAAGAATAAGTATAATAACTCACTTAATCTGGCCGAGCGCTTTCGAATCTATGAGATCCATCTTCAGAGGCGTCTTTAGACTTCAGACGTCTTTAGACTTAAAATTTCACTTTTCATGTGAAATTTAACGACTTGCAGTCAAATATTTGTTAAGAATAAGTATAATAACTCACTTAATCTGGCCGAGCGCTTTCGAATCTATGAGATCCATCTTCAGAGGCGTCTTTAGACTTCAGACGTCTTTAGACTTAAAATTTCACTTTTCATGTGAAATTTAACGACTTGCAGTCAAATATTTGTTAAGAATAAGTATAATAACTCACTTAATCTGGCCGAGCGCTTTCGAATCTATGAGATCCATCTTCAGAGGCGTCTTTAGACTTCAGACGTCTTTAGACTTAAAATTTCACTTTTCATGTGAAATTTAACGACTTGCAGTCAAATATTTGTTAAGAATAAGTATAATAACTCACTTAATCTGGCCGAGCGCTTTCGAATCTATGAGATCCATCTTCAGAGGCGTCTTTAGACTTCAGACGTCTTTAGACTTAAAATTTCACTTTTCATGTGAAATTTAACGACTTGCAGTCAAATATTTGTTAAGAATAAGTATAATAACTCACTTAATCTGGCCGAGCGCTTTCGAATCTATGAGATCCATCTTCAGAGGCGTCTTTAGACTTCAGTCTTCAGACTTAGACTTCAGACGTCTTTAGACTTAAAATTTCACTTTTCATGTGAAATTTAACGACTTGCAGTCAAATATTTGTTAAGAATAAGTATAATAACTCACTTAATCTGGCCGAGCGCTTTCGAATCTATGAGATCCATCTTCAGAGGCGTCTTTAGACTTCAGACGTCTTTAGACTTAAAATTTCACTTTTCATGTGAAATTTAACGACTTGCAGTCAAATATTTGTTAAGAATAAGTATAATAACTCACTTAATCTGGCCGAGCGCTTTCGAATCTATGAGATCCATCTTCAGAGGCGTCTTTAGACTTCAGACGTCTTTAGACTTAAAATTTCACTTTTCATGTGAAATTTAACGACTTGCAGTCAAATATTTGTTAAGAATAAGTATAATAACTCACTTAATCTGGCCGAGCGCTTTCGAATCTATGAGATCCATCTTCAGAGGCGTCTTTAGACTTCAGACGTCTTTAGACTTAAAATTTCACTTTTCATGTGAAATTTAACGACTTGCAGTCAAATATTTGTTAAGAATAAGTATAATAACTCACTTAATCTGGCCGAGCGCTTTCGAATCTATGAGATCCATCTTCAGAGGCGTCTTTAGACTTCAGACGTCTTTAGACTTAAAATTTCACTTTTCATGTGAAATTTAACGACTTGCAGTCAAATATTTGTTAAGAATAAGTATAATAACTCACTTAATCTGGCCGAGCGCTTTCGAATCTATGAGATCCATCTTCAGAGGCGTCTTTAGACTTCAGACGTCTTTAGACTTAAAATTTCACTTTTCATGTGAAATTTAACGACTTGCAGTCAAATATTTGTTAAGAATAAGTATAATAACTCACTTAATCTGGCCGAGCGCTTTCGAATCTATGAGATCCATCTTCAGAGGCGTCTTTAGACTTCAGTCTTCAGACTTAGACTTCAGACGTCTTTAGACTTAAAATTTCACTTTTCATGTGAAATTTAACGACTTGCAGTCAAATATTTGTTAAGAATAAGTATAATAACTCACTTAATCTGGCCGAGCGCTTTCGAATCTATGAGATCCATCTTCAGAGGCGTCTTTAGACTTCAGACGTCTTTAGACTTAAAATTTCACTTTTCATGTGAAATTTAACGACTTGCAGTCAAATATTTGTTAAGAATAAGTATAATAACTCACTTAATCTGGCCGAGCGCTTTCGAATCTATGAGATCCATCTTCAGAGGCGTCTTTAGACTTCAGACGTCTTTAGACTTAAAATTTCACTTTTCATGTGAAATTTAACGACTTGCAGTCAAATATTTGTTAAGAATAAGTATAATAACTCACTTAATCTGGCCGAGCGCTTTCGAATCTATGAGATCCATCTTCAGAGGCGTCTTTAGACTTCAGACGTCTTTAGACTTAAAATTTCACTTTTCATGTGAAATTTAACGACTTGCAGTCAAATATTTGTTAAGAATAAGTATAATAACTCACTTAATCTGGCCGAGCGCTTTCGAATCTATGAGATCCATCTTCAGAGGCGTCTTTAGACTTCAGACGTCTTTAGACTTAAAATTTCACTTTTCATGTGAAATTTAACGACTTGCAGTCAAATATTTGTTAAGAATAAGTATAATAACTCACTTAATCTGGCCGAGCGCTTTCGAATCTATGAGATCCATCTTCAGAGGCGTCTTTAGACTTCAGACGTCTTTAGACTTAAAATTTCACTTTTCATGTGAAATTTAACGACTTGCAGTCAAATATTTGTTAAGAATAAGTATAATAACTCACTTAATCTGGCCGAGCGCTTTCGAATCTATGAGATCCATCTTCAGAGGCGTCTTTAGACTTCAGTCTTCAGACTTAGACTTCAGACGTCTTTAGACTTAAAATTTCACTTTTCATGTGAAATTTAACGACTTGCAGTCAAATATTTGTTAAGAATAAGTATAATAACTCACTTAATCTGGCCGAGCGCTTTCGAATCTATGAGATCCATCTTCAGAGGCGTCTTTAGACTTCAGACGTCTTTAGACTTAAAATTTCACTTTTCATGTGAAATTTAACGACTTGCAGTCAAATATTTGTTAAGAATAAGTATAATAACTCACTTAATCTGGCCGAGCGCTTTCGAATCTATGAGATCCATCTTCAGAGGCGTCTTTAGACTTCAGACGTCTTTAGACTTAAAATTTCACTTTTCATGTGAAATTTAACGACTTGCAGTCAAATATTTGTTAAGAATAAGTATAATAACTCACTTAATCTGGCCGAGCGCTTTCGAATCTATGAGATCCATCTTCAGAGGCGTCTTTAGACTTCAGACGTCTTTAGACTTAAAATTTCACTTTTCATGTGAAATTTAACGACTTGCAGTCAAATATTTGTTAAGAATAAGTATAATAACTCACTTAATCTGGCCGAGCGCTTTCGAATCTATGAGATCCATCTTCAGAGGCGTCTTTAGACTTCAGACGTCTTTAGACTTAAAATTTCACTTTTCATGTGAAATTTAACGACTTGCAGTCAAATATTTGTTAAGAATAAGTATAATAACTCACTTAATCTGGCCGAGCGCTTTCGAATCTATGAGATCCATCTTCAGAGGCGTCTTTAGACTTCAGACGTCTTTAGACTTAAAATTTCACTTTTCATGTGAAATTTAACGACTTGCAGTCAAATATTTGTTAAGAATAAGTATAATAACTCACTTAATCTGGCCGAGCGCTTTCGAATCTATGAGATCCATCTTCAGAGGCGTCTTTAGACTTAAAATTTCACTTTTCATGTGAAATTTAACGACTTGCAGTCAAATATTTGTTAAGAATAAGTATAATAACTCACTTAATCTGGCCGAGCGCTTTCGAATCTATGAGATCCATCTTCAGAGGCGTCTTTAGACTTCAGACGTCTTTAGACTTAAAATTTCACTTTTCATGTGAAATTTAACGACTTGCAGTCAAATATTTGTTAAGAATAAGTATAATAACTCACTTAATCTGGCCGAGCGCTTTCGAATCTATGAGATCCATCTTCAGAGGCGTCTTTAGACTTCAGACGTCTTTAGACTTAAAATTTCACTTTTCATGTGAAATTTAACGACTTGCAGTCAAATATTTGTTAAGAATAAGTATAATAACTCACTTAATCTGGCCGAGCGCTTTCGAATCTATGAGATCCATCTTCAGAGGCGTCTTTAGACTTCAGACGTCTTTAGACTTAAAATTTCACTTTTCATGTGAAATTTAACGACTTGCAGTCAAATATTTGTTAAGATTAAGTATAATAACTCACTTAATCTGGCCGAGCGCTTTCGAATCTATGAGATCCATCTTCAGAGGCGTCTTTAGACTTCAGTCTTCAGACTTAGACTTCAGACGTCTTTAGACTTAAAATTTCACTTTTCATGTGAAATTTAACGACTTGCAGTCAAATATTTGTTAAGAATAAGTATAATAACTCACTTAATCTGGCCGAGCGCTTTCGAATCTATGAGATCCATCTTCAGAGGCGTCTTTAGACTTCAGACGTCTTTAGACTTAAAATTTCACTTTTCATGTGAAATTTAACGACTTGCAGTCAAATATTTGTTAAGAATAAGTATAATAACTCACTTAATCTGGCCGAGCGCTTTCGAATCTATGAGATCCATCTTCAGAGGCGTCTTTAGACTTCAGACGTCTTTAGACTTAAAATTTCACTTTTCATGTGAAATTTAACGACTTGCAGTCAAATATTTGTTAAGAATAAGTATAATAACTCACTTAATCTGGCCGAGCGCTTTCGAATCTATGAGATCCATCTTCAGAGGCGTCTTTAGACTTCAGACGTCTTTAGACTTAAAATTTCACTTTTCATGTGAAATTTAACGACTTGCAGTCAAATATTTGTTAAGAATAAGTATAATAACTCACTTAATCTGGCCGAGCGCTTTCGAATCTATGAGATCCATCTTCAGAGGCGTCTTTAGACTTCAGACGTCTTTAGACTTAAAATTTCACTTTTCATGTGAAATTTAACGACTTGCAGTCAAATATTTGTTAAGAATAAGTATAATAACTCACTTAATCTGGCCGAGCGCTTTCGAATCTATGAGATCCATCTTCAGAGGCGTCTTTAGACTTCAGACGTCTTTAGACTTAAAATTTCACTTTTCATGTGAAATTTAACGACTTGCAGTCAAATATTTGTTAAGAATAAGTATAATAACTCACTTAATCTGGCCGAGCGCTTTCGAATCTATGAGATCCATCTTCAGAGGCGTCTTTAGACTTCAGTCTTCAGACTTAGACTTCAGACGTCTTTAGACTTAAAATTTCACTTTTCATGTGAAATTTAACGACTTGCAGTCAAATATTTGTTAAGAATAAGTATAATAACTCACTTAATCTGGCCGAGCGCTTTCGAATCTATGAGATCCATCTTCAGAGGCGTCTTTAGACTTCAGACGTCTTTAGACTTAAAATTTCACTTTTCATGTGAAATTTAACGACTTGCAGTCAAATATTTGTTAAGAATAAGTATAATAACTCACTTAATCTGGCCGAGCGCTTTCGAATCTATGAGATCCATCTTCAGAGGCGTCTTTAGACTTCAGACGTCTTTAGACTTAAAATTTCACTTTTCATGTGAAATTTAACGACTTGCAGTCAAATATTTGTTAAGAATAAGTATAATAACTCACTTAATCTGGCCGAGCGCTTTCGAATCTATGAGATCCATCTTCAGAGGCGTCTTTAGACTTCAGACGTCTTTAGACTTAAAATTTCACTTTTCATGTGAAATTTAACGACTTGCAGTCAAATATTTGTTAAGAATAAGTATAATAACTCACTTAATCTGGCCGAGCGCTTTCGAATCTATGAGATCCATCTTCAGAGGCGTCTTTAGACTTCAGACGTCTTTAGACTTAAAATTTCACTTTTCATGTGAAATTTAACGACTTGCAGTCAAATATTTGTTAAGAATAAGTATAATAACTCACTTAATCTGGCCGAGCGCTTTCGAATCTATGAGATCCATCTTCAGAGGCGTCTTTAGACTTAAAATTTCACTTTTCATGTGAAATTTAACGACTTGCAGTCAAATATTTGTTAAGAATAAGTATAATAACTCACTTAATCTGGCCGAGCGCTTTCGAATCTATGAGATCCATCTTCAGAGGCGTCTTTAGACTTCAGACGTCTTTAGACTTAAAATTTCACTTTTCATGTGAAATTTAACGACTTGCAGTCAAATATTTGTTAAGAATAAGTATAATAACTCACTTAATCTGGCCGAGCGCTTTCGAATCTATGAGATCCATCTTCAGAGGCGTCTTTAGACTTCAGACGTCTTTAGACTTAAAATTTCACTTTTCATGTGAAATTTAACGACTTGCAGTCAAATATTTGTTAAGAATAAGTATAATAACTCACTTAATCTGGCCGAGCGCTTTCGAATCTATGAGATCCATCTTCAGAGGCGTCTTTAGACTTCAGACGTCTTTAGACTTAAAATTTCACTTTTCATGTGAAATTTAACGACTTGCAGTCAAATATTTGTTAAGAATAAGTATAATAACTCACTTAATCTGGCCGAGCGCTTTCGAATCTATGAGATCCATCTTCAGAGGCGTCTTTAGACTTCAGACGTCTTTAGACTTAAAATTTCACTTTTCATGTGAAATTTAACGACTTGCAGTCAAATATTTGTTAAGAATAAGTATAATAACTCACTTAATCTGGCCGAGCGCTTTCGAATCTATGAGATCCATCTTCAGAGGCGTCTTTAGACTTCAGACGTCTTTAGACTTAAAATTTCACTTTTCATGTGAAATTTAACGACTTGCAGTCAAATATTTGTTAAGAATAAGTATAATAACTCACTTAATCTGGCCGAGCGCTTTCGAATCTATGAGATCCATCTTCAGAGGCGTCTTTAGACTTCAGACGTCTTTAGACTTAAAATTTCACTTTTCATGTGAAATTTAACGACTTGCAGTCAAATATTTGTTAAGAATAAGTATAATAACTCACTTAATCTGGCCGAGCGCTTTCGAATCTATGAGATCCATCTTCAGAGGCGTCTTTAGACTTCAGACGTCTTTAGACTTAAAATTTCACTTTTCATGTGAAATTTAACGACTTGCAGTCAAATATTTGTTAAGAATAAGTATAATAACTCACTTAATCTGGCCGAGCGCTTTCGAATCTATGAGATCCATCTTCAGAGGCGTCTTTAGACTTCAGACGTCTTTAGACTTAAAATTTCACTTTTCATGTGAAATTTAACGACTTGCAGTCAAATATTTGTTAAGATTAAGTATAATAACTCACTTAATCTGGCCGAGCGCTTTCGAATCTATGAGATCCATCTTCAGAGGCGTCTTTAGACTTCAGACGTCTTTAGACTTAAAATTTCACTTTTCATGTGAAATTTAACGACTTGCAGTCAAATATTTGTGAGATCTATGAGATCTCATAGATCTCCTAGATATTCGACTTGCAGTCAAATATTTGTGAAATCTATGAGATCCATCTTCAGAGGTGTCTTTAGACGCCTCTGAAGATGGATCTCATAGATTCGAAAGCGCTCGGCCAGATTAAGTGAGCTATTATACTTATTCTTAACAAATATTTGACTGCAAGTCGTTAAATTTCACATAGAAAGTTAATATTAAC
Source organism: Conomelus anceps (assembly GCA_948455865.1). Taxonomy (NCBI): domain Eukaryota; kingdom Metazoa; phylum Arthropoda; class Insecta; order Hemiptera; family Delphacidae; genus Conomelus; species Conomelus anceps. The sequence continues at coordinate 11,984,735 of OX418219.1, forward strand.
AACGCAGTTCGTCATGGAACAAGAAATTTAGGACTATATAATATTAATTGTGGGAATCAAAAATTATGTTAAAACCCCAAATCATGTTAAACCACAAAAATTATATTATGTTGAGTAGTTTTCTTTTTGAAATGAAAATTGTTTTTAGTTAAAGCCAATTTTTTAAAATGAAAATGGGTGTTGTATATAATGTCTATAAGGAAGAAGTTTCCCTTGAAGGACGGAAATCCCACACCCCGCCACAAAATTGACTAGGCCTACAATCGTTTGTCAGGTCTTCTAAAACAATACTCATTAATTGCACACAGTTCTTGATTATTCGATTCTAGTTGGTTCGGAACCTATCTAAATCTGTTGGTACATTATCTATAATATATCATTATATCATCCACTCATTACCCACGCCCAAGTTTAGTACTCATGTGGGCATCACAAGCACAAAAAATGCATGCTTCATAAATTGAATTTAGTGTGCTCTATATCGCAGGTACTTTAATAATTTAAGTTAAAAATGTGCTAATTGTCTGAAGAAATTCCGTTTCTTACTTTTGTGACACCCAAAGTGGTACCCGCTTCAAAGAGTGGCCCAGCCTGACATGTGGTGTGCAACCATACAACCATTTGGCAGATCTGTAAACTACTAATCCAGAGTGGCTAACCACAGTACCCGGTAAACTCCACATTACACTCACCGTCCTAAACCAACTCTAACCACCAACTAAAATCTAAACCAACCTTAATAAAGCTGACTAACGCTAAAAAGCACTCCACCTTGCGGTGAGCAATGCCATTTTGACACTATCTTCTATTTTCTTGTTTTGTGTAAACATAGTTTGTCAAGGATGAACATGTCAAGCACATTCTACATACTTTGCCCAGCTCAATATGTGACAGGTTTATGAGATAAGTTTTTAGTTTTGCAAACAATGACTAATTTCATTAACAATTACGGAATGTGGTATTTAAACGCGAATGCCAACAACCTGAATGGAAAAATTCCAAGAGAAATAGAGATTCTTGGAATTTTAATTTTGTCATCAAGCACTGTGTAAAAAAAGTGTGTAGGAAATATAAGTCAAAGGAGAGTTACTGAATGTTGTTTAAATTTTAAGTAGCCTACAAGATTTGGGGAATGGAACTAGAAAAAAGCATTTCAAATTTTACAAATTATTGGATTTCTTGTTCCATAACGATCTCCGTTGTTAATATTAACTTTTTATTGTAAATTCGATTGTCAATTTTAATTGTGAATAAATGATATTTCTACTCACTTTTGGCCAAACTTTTTCGAGTCATGCATGGAGACTCATCTTCGTTTGGCCAAAAGTGAGTAGAAATGTTATTTATTCACAATAAAAATTGACTGCAAGTCATTGAATTTACAATAAAAAGTTAAGTTTACAAAGTTTATAGTACTAATCATCGTAACTTTATTAACACTTCAATAAAACCTTTTAATCGCATGTCAGAGTTTTATTATTTTTGCAATTTCTATAGAGATTCAAACAATGTACTTATATATTTAATTTTTTGGTTCGTTGCGTAACGATGAATGTTGGTATTATATTTTGTAGATTTTGAGAATTTCTTAAGGTACTTATGGTACGGTAGTATTAATGTAGGCTCCCTATTCGTTATATTACATTTGTTCTTATTACTGGTGCTCCTGCAATTATGAGATGTTTTGCTCAAAATTACGGACATTGACAACTGTATTAAAAATAGGTAATCAGCGGTAGTCATAATGCCGGAAACCGATCCACGGATCTTCCATTATTTCCAGCATTAGAAGGAATACCGAAGTTAATATCTTTTAAATATTTCACAAGTTAGTTTGAAGTAACTAACAATTAAAAAATTGACAGATATACGGAAAGAGAACTCATTAATTGGAAGTTATAATGAGTTCTGTTTTTTTAATATTTAGTGATTGAATACAATTGAAACATCTTTCTCATGATTCTTTATTATTTATCATTGTAGTTTCTTCAATAATATTGAATGTTATCCTCATTCATTTATTAGGTTATGTTTGATATTGTCCAATTTCTGACTGTTCTAGAATCCAAGTGGTGGAACACCAATCCACAGCACCTTATAATTCTTTGGTTAGCTAAAGATAAATGAGTAAGCTGTACATGAAACTGTATCTAGTAAGAGTTGACTCGTCATTATAGGACCCGTATAACACGAAAAAACTATTAAAGCCTTGAATGTTATGGTTTTTAACACGTAGAAATGACATTAGGAAACCTTTGTGGTGTGACACGTATAAACCTAGTCAATTGAGGCACCATTTAACCTGAACAAATACAGACTATTGCTAAGTTTTTGCTATGCCTAAATCTTGGTTTTATATAATATGTTTCAAGGAGGAAAATGAGAGTTTCAATGTTGGAAACACACACACAGAAGCAAATTGTAGAGAAATAATATTTCTATTCTGCAATATTTTTATGTGTAATAAAAAATTTATGTTTCATTATAGAAATCCAATCAATTCGAGTTTATTTTGTTGAAAGATTCTGTGTTAAGACATTCGAATGGGTGAAGTCATCTCAGAAAATCATTATTTCACGGATGCAATACAAGTTCAATGAAGTAAATAAATTATTTTTAATGATAGTGGAGAAAATTTATGCTTGTTATTATTTCTTGTCCTGACAAAGAAATAATTTTCCATTTCATAGTCCAGTAATGAAAAGATTATCTGAATTGCTTATTTCATAAATGTTATGGGACACCTTTTGGATACAACGGATGAGGAACGACTCTTGAAATTTAATATGTGATGAAATAAATATAGATTTCTCAATATATTGATGATCTGCCCATTATTAATAAAGTCTGTTGGCTCTAGATTTGGTTCCTGGTTAAATTTGCTCCAATTAAACTTTTATGCCCAAGCATAAGCTTTCAATTTTTGTAGGACTCTTTAACTTTTATCTATTCCCAATCACAGACATTTTGGATTGGTGAAATAAAATACGTCCTTTACTGAACATAAATATTTTGTCGATAGAGTTTTTTGTATTACCAAAATAATGGTAACTTGAGTATCCCTATGGTACTTATGATGATGTATATTTAATGTACCTTTTGAAGCTGTCATGATGATATAGCTGCTTGCTGTCATCATTTTTGTCAAAAGGATTCGCCTTACGTGCTGCACGTTTCAATCGAGGACTGATATTGGAGACTATTATTGCCTTTATTTCAGGCACTGTGATGAAGAAACGGTTCATCTTTCAAAATTCAACACACAACTCCAAAATGACAATAAAGACAGGCTCAACCTCCCAGAGTTAGTATCAGCGGCCACTCTCAAGTTGAGAAATGATCAAATAACATGTCAAATCCTGATTTTTCTAAAGTTCTATAGGTTTGGAGACTTTGTTCATGAATAATGAGAACTAGTCTAGGAATAGGTGCTCCAAATTTGCATTCTAAAATTCGAATTAATTTTCATTTTTGAACACTACTTTTCAACCACTAACCACAACACTATATCTTAGCAATTGATTGAATGTTTTGCAATTCTCCTCAAAGATTGATATTCAAATACCCAATTTGTGGCAATTTGACCACTTTCACTGGGGTACCTCGTAATTTTCTTGTAACTTTACTATATTTGAAAATTTCTCTTTTAAATCATCAATAAAATGACCCAATTTTTGTTACTACGGTTCAATACTTTTGTAAGTATCCAATCACAATTACTGTATTAACAGAATAAATTTGCACAACGTGTAAAATATTTAAGAAATACTGTAGTCCTTTATGGTTCAAGTAATTCATTCAGAAGTTTTAAAAAATTCATCTAACTCCAAGCACAATATAATGTAGCTACACCGGTGGTGAAAATTAGATCTCTTTTTTCAACTCGGGAAATATTTATGAATACAGTATATATGTTATGAACATCACCAATTCCAATCAATTTCTCGAACTTCAATCACACAATCACAGAAGTTTCACTTGCAACCTTTTCTCACAACTTGACAACTTCTTGCTAACAAAGCCTTAGGCAACACCCTGAGCGGGTCTTTGCCTAATCTGAGAGCTACCGGACTGCTCTGGAAACTCAAACCAACTGAAGACAACTTAGACAACAGCTATCGGACACCAAAACGAAGAATACCAAACAACTATTCCAGCGAAGAAGGGGAAGGAATTCCCCTGAAGACTGCATGTTTGTTGGCTAGAAGGAAGATATTGTGACGTCACGAGACCTTGCTTGGCATTCCCACAGATTTCACGGTCGCTTTGTATTATTATTATTATTATCATCACAACTTGATTTCTCTCACAAAAACGATGTTATTATCCGTCGTGCATGCGAATGCATGAAACTACATATGGCCGGCTCGGCTGAGCGGAATGATCTAACGATTTGACCACATTATTATGTTTAATCTGCAAAGGATTTTCCTTTTCGGTATCAAATTATAGAAGTATTAGTCATTGGATGAAAATAGATTTCCTCCTAGAAATAGCAAAGGCAACGAGGCTAAACTGATATGGTCGTTGAACTTGAATAAATTAAAAGAAACATCTAATTGGGCTCTGGACTACCATAAAATTTATTTGCAAAGATATATAAAGTTGTATGAAAATGATTGTAGATAGATGTGAGCATTTTTGTGCCACCAATATTCACAAATTTTTATTTGGAACCATATATAGTCTAAAACACTAAAGATGGCAGGATAATGAAGATTCTCTTTAGAAGTGAAGTGCATCCCTCCAGTATGAGTGAGTAAAAATCATAATTGAAGTAGAAATACAGTGCCAGTTTTGATATTTGACTACCGGTATATTGTACTATTGTAGATGAAAAACCAATGGAGTCTGTACTTGCTCTAGTCGTGACCCAGGGATCCCAATCAAGGGATGTATCCTAAATTACCCTTATTTATGAACGTTCCTTCAGTGTCGCTTGACTCGAGGGACTCTTGAAATGTCAGTGTCTCTTGACTCGAGGGACTCTTGAAATGTTAGTGTCTCTTGACTCTATAGGGACTCTTGAAATGTCAGTGTTTCTTGACTTGAGGGACTGTTGAAATGTCAGCGTCTCTAGACTCGAGGCACTCTTGAAATGTCAGTGTCTCTTGACTCGAGGGACTCTTGAAATGTCAGTGTCATTTGAAATGTCAGTGTCTCTTGACTCGAGGGCCTCTTGAAATGTCAGTGTCTCTTGACTCGAGGGCCTCTTGAAATGTCAGTGTCTCTTGACTCGAGGGCCTCTTGAAATGTCAGTTTCTCTTGACTCGAGGGACTCTTGAAATGTCAGTGTCTCTTGACTCGAGGGACTCTTGAAATGTCAGTGTCTCTTGACTCGAGGGACTCTTGAAATGTCAGTGTCTCTTGACTCGAGGGACTCTTGAAATGTTAGTGTCTCTTGACTCTATAGGGACTCATGAAATGTCAGTGTTTCTTGACTTGAGGGACTGTTGAAATGTCAGCATCATTTGAAATGTCAGTGTCTCTTGACTCGAGGGCCTCTTGAAATGTCAGTGTCTCTTGACTCGAGGGCCTCTTGAAATGTCAGTGTCTCTTGACTCGAGGGCCTCTTGAAATGTCAGTGTCTCTTGACTCGAGGGCCTCTTGAAATGTCAGTTTCTCTTGACTCGAGGGACTCTTGAAATGTCAGTGTCTCTTGACTCGAGGGACTCTTGAAATGTCAGTGTCTCTTGACTCGAGGGACTCTTGAAATGTCAGTGTCTCTTGACTCGAGGGACTCTTGAAATGTTAGTGTCTCTTGACTCTATAGGGACTCTTGAAATGTCAGTGTTTCTTGACTTGAGGGACTGTTGAAATGTCAGCGTCTCTAGACTCGAGGCACTCTTGAAATGTCAGTGTCTCTTGACTTGAGTGACTCTTAAAATGTCAGTATCTCTTGACTCAAGGGACTTTAAAAATGTCAGTGTCTCTTGACTCGAGGGACTCTTGAAATGTCAGTGTCTCTTGACTCGAGGGCCTCTTGAAATGTCAGTGTCTCTTGACTCGAGGGACTCTTGAAATGTCAGTGTCTCTTGACTCGAGGGACTCTTGAAATGTCAGTGTCTCTTGACTCGAGGGACTCTTGAAATGTCAGTGTCTCTTGACTCGAGGGCCTCTTGAAATGTCAGTGTCTCTTGACTCGAGGGACTCTTGAAATGTCAGTGTCTCTTGACTCGAGGGCCTCTTGAAATGTCAGTGTCTCTTGACTCGAGGGACTCTTGAAATGTCAGTGTCGGTTTTGATATTAGTTACTTTTTAGTTTCTGTATAATTCTTTTTTTTGCATTGCATTCTTCTGCTGAAACTTATTTCATCCTGTCGTCTAATGGAGAAAATCATTATCTTAAATAACTAAAAAAGCCACGTTTTATACCAAAGCATTTCCTGCCAAGTCGTATGTGGGCTCCAATTTTGGAGCCGCTTTCCGCTGACAATTGCTTAATTGCTATAATCAGGAATTGTCTCAGGATAAAATCCCGCGGTAATTAAGAAGTCTCCATACAACAGCTGATTTGGGTGACCTTGTACGTTTTCCTCTTTGCTTCAAAACAGCAAAATCACAAATTGTCACTATAGTGTTGAACTCCCGCGTTCATACGCATCTAATTAATCTTCAAATCCGTGTAAAGACAGCTATTTAATATATTCTAGAATATAGACAGCCTCATTATAGAAATAATCTTGTGAACTAAAGAAAATTAGGGTGCTCCCTGGGAAAGAAAGGAACAATAGGCGATCTCTAAAAGGAATGTTATGGATAGCTTTGAGATGTGTTTTACCATGCACATGTGGACAGCAATTAGAACATTTTAAATTATTGTGTTTATCTATTCTTGATCTATTGTGTAGTAGAATTTAAAATCTCTTTAAATATGGGACTTTTTGGAAAATTTAATTCAAATTATAAATGAGAAAAAACTAAAGAACCTCAGGGAATATTCGAGAACTTTCATATCTAAGAAGGTGACTTGTTGGTTGGGCAATCATAATCTTTTAGAACCATTCAGAACTCTATAAAATTCTAAAACCATATTAAGTTTTTTTTTTAAATAAAAGCTTATTGACTGGTAGAGTTACTAACTAACTCTATTAATGTCGGATATCCGTCTCCTAATAATCGTGCTTAAGAGTGACATAATACTAGTGAACTTATAAGTTAATTTGTACCAAACGCCCTATTATAATTTATGTTAAACACATTTCCTTGAAAAAATTTATTTGCATTGTGACTAACTTATTTGACTCATTTCAACTTCATTTCAGATCTTCCAGATCCCGTTCAAAGATTCTCTATCATTTTGAATTTTTCGTTAAATTATCAATCATAAGTTAATATTAACAACGCAGATCGTTATGGAACAAGAAATCCTAGAAAAAATTAATATAATTATCATTTACTTAGTAATCATTTGTTATTTTACTTAATTGGAATATTAGAAATGATTTGTTTCTCCCAAACAAATATGTTATTCTTATAAATGATAAACTTTCCTGAATTGTTTGTTCCATGACGATCTGCGTTGTTAATATTAACTTTTCATGTGAAATTTAACGACATGCAGTCAAATATTTGTTAAGAATAAGTATAATAACTCACTTAATCTGGCCGAGTACTTTCGAATCTATGAGATCCATCTCATAGATTCATAGATTCTCATAGATTCTCATAGATGGATCTCATAGATTCGAAAGTACTCGGCCAGATTAAGTGAGTTATTATACTTATTCTTAACAAATATTTGACTGCATGTCGTTAAATTTCACATGAAAAGTTAATGATAAACTTTATTTATATGAAGGCTCAACCAGATGAAAAAGAGGACCTGAAGGCTATCTTAAATCTGATTCCAATTTCATCATATGGAGAAGATCGTCATTTAAAAAATCATGTTTCCTATAAAAGAAGCCCTAAGTGCCTTTTTCCCCTTTTAAATATCCTTTAAATGCAAATTTAAAAAATTCTTGCACATACATAGCTGAGAATTCATTAAAGGAAGATCCATGCAAAATTTCATAGAATTTTCTCCATGCGTTTGGCTATAAATGCGTTACAAACAGACAGACAAACGCATAACAGTCGACTTGAAACAGAGAGCTCTCTTCGTTCGGTCAATAAAAAATAATTAATAAGCATTCTTTATGTGCTAATTCGATGAGGTGAGAAGAAAAGTGCATCACAGCATATTCTTTGTTCGTATTTTCCAAATCGCAGGCACAAAACGCATGACGTGAATAACTGAACGGTTAATAAATTACGTACAGTTGAAACCAGTATCATCTTTCTCTGAATAAATTAGTAATGGCTCAATAGGATATGGGAACACAAGGCCAACAATTCTTTACATACTAAACTGGAATGACTGGTTGAAAAGCACACGGAAGAAAACATTGGGAAAGGCACAGTTCATTCGTCTATGCTCAGACAAGTTTGATCGATTATTGATGGGAGGATCTGGATTATCATTAAAGACGTCATAATTAATGTTATTACTGAATTTTGCCAATTTACCGTTGAGCGAATTAAACAAATCAATGTAATTAAATTAATATACCAACATATTAGTTCAAATTATTAGTTATGGGTAGATGAAAAGTACTTTTTCCATGCCTCATAGAAGAAGAACGACCCTGGAATAATAGAAAAATAGAATTGTGATTTATTTTTAGCGGTGCTGACTCTTCGAACTATTGTACCTGTCAATTCCAAGGCATTTAAATGTCGTTTCTCAAATAGTGAAAAGTAATACAACTATTATTCCGAATAATTTGTCTAATAACTTATAAAATATTCTATACAAAAGAAGGAATTGCTTTAAAAATAGCCCTGTAACATTCCAAGATTTTAATAAAACTTTAAAAAACACTTTTAAGTGAAAATTGTGCCTCACGTTATGGAGTGGCGGCCGTTTCACTCTGTTGTTAAGAGCATTGTCAGATGACCCACAGTTCAGATTTAAGGCATGAATATAAAATTAAGGCATGAGTTGAAATTATGAGTTCAATCTCATGCCTTAAATCAGTGTACTTGGGTCATCAGACTATGCTCTTAACAACAGAGTGAAACTTAAAAGTGATTTTTAACGTCTTATTATATATTAGTGGAAACAAGATTAATCTTCAACGTCACCAAGATTTTAGTTTCTTCTAAAAATCGCATTGTAATTTGAAGCTCATTTGATGTTGGCTATAAGATCCTGATAAAAATAGATTCAGACTAACAGAATTTCATTGCTCTTGAAATTATAATTTTAAATTAGTGATTGCAATCAGCAAGGGAGATGCTAATAGGTAGATACAAAATATAGACAAGGACTGATAATTGAAATTGTTTTGGATTTCTTGTTCCATAACGATCTGCGTTGTTAATATTAACATTTTATAGTAAATTCAATGACTTGCAGTTTGAAGTCAATTTCAATTTTTAATAAATAATTTTTCTACTCACTTTTTGGCGAAACGTTTTCGAGTCAAGGAGACTCATCTTCAAAGGCATTTGAAGATCCTTTCAAGATTAGTCTTAATGGCTCAAAAACGTTTGGCCAAAAAGTGAGTGGATAAATATTATTTATTCACAATTAAAATTGACTGCAAATCGTTGAATTTAGTATAAAAGCTAACTGTAAAGTCTTTGTAGTCTTCTAGACAAATAGTCAGGATTCAGTACAGTCCTCAAATATTTAAATATTTTTTTGGAAATTTTTTTCATGAAGAATTTAAATGAGAAATGAGATGCACACGCTTCCTGTACCGACAATATAGGTGTTTGAAAGAATAATATTTCAGTTGATATTACAAAAAATTGTTGAGCAAACGAAAAATTACCCTAACACCTAACTTCTTTATAGGTTGGTAGGAAATATATGCAACTTTGATTGTTATATGCATTTCCAAGTAAAACTTTAAGACATTATCATCATAAAACTGTTGTATGATAATGATTGTCTAGTTGATGTGATTCTGATCAGGTTCATTTGTAAATCTCATGAAAGATTCACAAACACATCCAACATAAGTATGATTCATATGAACCATGTAGACATGTATATACTTTCAATCATGGGCAGCATATGTGCGATGCAATATTATTATTGCCATGTACCAGTTGGATAAGGATGAATAAATGTAACTTGAACTAATTTGAATTCAACTATGATTTGAAAAGAAAAACCGAAGAAGTTATATGACAAAATGGAGCGAGTGACATTAACTGGATGACTGGTTCACCTTGGACGACGTTTGTCATCACATCGTCATTTTCAATGACATTCACCTCCCACCTTTTATTCAGATGCATTTTTTTAAATTCCAAGCTGTATGAAGATCATTTTTGTTCATAGAATCTTGCTTTATAACTAGATACAGTGACAAAATGTTAATTTCTTATTTTCAAATCAAATATCGCCTGGCTGTCCACTAGACCTCGCCTCACCCTCACTCCAGTATGCGTCATGTTTTGAACATTGTGTCTTTTATATAATGGATTTGATTGCATCTCAAAAATTACATTGCACTCTAGGCGTTCACTCCAAAAGATCATCTCAAAATGTTTTTTTTTAATAATGGATCCTGTTCATCTTTCCAGACCCTTGTTTTCAGCTTGCAGCTTTATGATTTGAAAAGAGATACGGCTTTTATGAGTCTGGAGATTTTCACGTTGAGATAAATCATACAGCTTCCACGGCGACGGTATGATGGCTATTTTCTGGCATTACGTCATCTTGACAAGAGCAAGGTCACCTCTGAAATTTGTATTGCCTCTACTGCAATACAGCTCTTGAAAGGTTATCTTTGCTTCTTGTAAAAGAGCAATTCATTAAATGACTGCACAAACTTGACTAATAGATGGAGTAATTGAACATCTGGATTTGTTTGAAGTAGGAAGCAGTTACACCATGACTTCATCTACAAAAAGGTCTATGAAGATGGAATGTAATGATGAAAAGATACTGACCTTATATTGAGAGGGATATTTGTATTTGGAAAATGAAAAGTTATTTATTATGAGTGTGATTTTGAATTTTAAATAATACAGTAGAACCCCTCTGAACTGTCATCCTTGGGACTAGGAGTATGGGCGTAACGCAAAACAGGTCGAATTTTCAGAAAAGAAGTTAAAAAAGCATAAATTAAAAGAGAAAAACATACCTAATCTATTATAAAAATACATTTTTCCAATGAAATATACAACATTTGAACTTGAGAAAAAACGCTGAAGCCTATTATTCTCTACAAATATATAATAAATAAATAATTAATTTGCAATAAAATGCTAGAAATGTGCTGTTTGTATTTTTTTTAAGTCAAAAAAGTAGAAATTTGGGACAAGAGTATGCGAGTTTTGCGTGGTCGGTTCACCACAGTAAAAGGCTATGATAATGCAAAAAGTTTCAGAAATGCAATTGGAAAATTATGTCCTTGAGGAAGACTTGTGTTCAAGAGTTTATTCCAGAATAAAATTGATCTTTCAACTGTTTTAATTGTACATGACTACTGTAAAACTTATATTAATATTTATATTAATCATTAAATATATTTTTATATAATTAATTATATTTTATTATTATTAATATTTAATATTGTGACGATTAATTGACTGGATTTAAAGTATAGCTTAAATGCTTTTTAAACAATTAAATACTCCATAAAAATTACTCCATGTATGGAGTCTTTGAGACGTTATCTCAAAATGAAAAACATCTAGGTCTATTTATTTATTTAAGAAACAGAGTGGAAACAACAGGCTTACAAGCCCAAAACTGTTTCCTGTACAGTTTTCAAGTACAAAAATAATCAAAAACTAAAACTAAAAATCTTGATTACATAATATATTGTTTAAAAACTAAAATTGGAATTACTCGAAACTAAAATTAAAATTGGTCGAGGAAAATAGTGAAATATTATGGCGTTTTGTTGTTGTAGTTCTGTTGTTTGTTGCTTGTAGTTTTGTTGTACACTATGGCGTTTCACGTGTGATATAGAAATTTATTAATCCTAAGGGTTCTAGTTGTTTGAGGTCTCGTAGAGCTGATCTCTCGAAATAAATAGATGGAGATTTATTCTTCTGATCTGAAATATTTTTAGCAAAGTGCACCGTATAGACCTTGGCTTCTTTCCTATTGTTTGGTTGATCCATTTCTATCACTCTCGAATTTGGAATTGATCCAGAGTAAAGAGAATCTGATTGTTCCCGGCCACAAAGCTGTGATAAGGTGGAATATCGACCTGATATCGTTTCTATACCATAGGAACCCAAATTACTATATATTTAGGGACCTAAATTTGGATTATATGTAATAGTTATTTATATCATATACAATTTGGATTATGTAAATATATTTGGATTATTAAGGGGTCTAGAAAGACTAGAAGAGCTTCACCAAAAAGTGACATATGTAATACCATCCCTATTTATATTGAATAAATTATAAAAGTAAGCTGATAATCACTCAAAAGTATTGAATTATGTAGGAAGAAACGTAGAAGAATCTTTAAAGTAAGGATGCATGTCACTAGTAGAAGTTAGTGATGATGTAGTGATCTTGTCAATATTAAAGTAGTTTCTCTTCTATTATCTTTTAAAATTTTCTGCTCTACATTTCATCATTTTTCATTAATAAAGGATTGCGTGTTCATGTACGTGATTAATGATTCATATGCAACAAAAACAATCAGCTTCATGGCTTTTCTTGGTGGGGAAACTCTCATGGGCAGTTCCTCTTCGCCAATTGAGTCATGCAATTTATGAGGCAATTTTTTCCTGTAGCAGTAGATTTCATAACAAGCTACCGCTGCTTGTAAAGAGTTATACGAATATATGTGTTCAAAACAATAATTGATGAAGTATTTAGTTGACAACTTTTTTATAATGCACCTACCTATCAGATTAAGACTAACTATCGTAATGATATTTAGGGTAACTTATGCATGGTATGCATAATTTTATATTGGTGGATGTAAAATAGAACTCCTAAACTGACTTGTCCCAAACTCTTGTCCAACGCATAACGGGGCGGGCCGCTTAACGCAGTTGCTTGGGGCGTCGTAACTTCAGCTTGCTATCGTTCAAGCGGTCGTGGGTTCGAATCCCGCTCCTCCGTCTGGCATCTATGTGTAATCATTCACCTTTTTCCCACGCACAAGTCTCGGATTTATGTGGGCATCATCAGCAAAAATAAAATAAAAATGTTGGAGTAACAAAACAACAAAACGATATTTCAAAAAAAAAGATGCAGGTAACTTCTTATTCTTTATTATTTGAACGTTTGGTATTATATATAGACCATCAAGCCAATTTTATTTATTACAGAGTCTTTTTCCTATATTAATAATTTGGTTGCTTAGATTTTAATCAGAAAATAATAATTTTAGCATTGGTGATTCAATTTTATACATAAATTATATGATCTAGCAATTTTAAAATCAATTTTACAATAGGCACAGACAAAAGACAATGCATCAAATTCACACCCATGATGTATGTACTGCGTTTAATGCTATTTTCAGTGTAATTTGATGACTGCAATTACTTTTTGTTTAGCAAGCGTGTCCTAGTGAAGTGGGAGGACATGAAACAGGCCGCGATCAATGAAACAAGAGAGAGTGAGGGCGGGCCTACTTCTATTATTTCCAAACAAAGTGAATGAGATCAAGGCCACTGTTATAGGAACATAACATTTCGCATGGAACTATCTTTTCTAATGCAATGAAAATTTCAAATTGCAGTCTAAATAATTTGCTACCGTAGCCTAATAGAAAATAGATTTTTGTATCTATCAAAAGTAGTCACCGGATACCTGGACTAACTAACTATTAATTTCTACACTCTATGAATAGAAATACCGTGTCAGTTTTGATATATTGTTCATCAAGTATTTCGTCATGGAAAACATTACAGATTTAGTTTGTAATCTTGAAAACTAAAATTTATTTTGTTATGCTTCAGTGTTTAAATGAAGACACGAGATCGCCACTCACTATAAAATAGAAATTATAATTTAGTAGTTGGAAGGACAAGGATTGATGAGCTGGCCAGTCATAGTTAGCATCATTCACTGTCATTTGTCGGAATAAAAAAAACAAGCTGCAGGCCTAACTTGTTATCCAAGCTAAGAATTAATTTGTTTAAAAATAATATTTTCTGTGAAAACCTTACTAAAGCTACTTCTTATTCTGGAGCTTGTTGCATAACAATAATTTGCAAACTAGTTGTATTAGTAATTTTGTACTCGTATTTGTAATTACTGCGAAATATTGTGGGATTTTTTATTCTTAGAATTTATTTTTTATACTCCTAATTTTGAGAGAATTTGAGAATATCTCATTTATGGTTTTATTTATATTTGTTGAAGTTCTTTTTTATTATTTGAAAATTTACAGATGACAATATTACAATCTACATAAATCATAAGATTTTGCAGTAGTAACTACAAATATGAGTACTAATAAAACTAGTAAGTATATTGTTATGCAACAGGCTCAGATATTTTTACTCATAAGTTTACTGGGAATTGTTGAATACTAATGTGTTTATTCACTTACTAATCATTCAGAATTTATTAATATCCAATGATTGCGGCTCTTCTCTTTAAGTCAAGAAAAAATATTATCGTTAATGAATTTGGTTGGTTAACTACGTCATGATGATTCATCAGGAAAACATGATTAATAAGTTGAATCAAAGTTTGAGCCCAATAAATTTGACGAATAAGAATTGATAATGCAATGTTTGTCACAAATCAATTAAAAATATTTACGATTCACATTAACCGTTGCTTCCTTATCATTTATTACAGTTTATTCAATGACTCATTGAAACAATTGATTGCACACATGTTTGAAAGTTGACATTCATGTGGGCTATTAATTGAATAAGATATAAAATGCAGCTATAAATAAGCTGTAAAATTTATATAAGTTGATAAATCGATAAGGGAGGTTTTAAATAGAAACATGTTTTCAAGAGTTTGTGGGATGGAAAGCAAAGGTCATTATTATGGTTGAAGCGAACGACAGATGAATATTCATTATTGTGATATTCTTTCTGAAAAATGAGAGAGTGGAGGAGAGAGAGATTCAGATGACTTTATTTGTGCAAATTTACATTGTGCATTAATGATAACAGCATTATTAAGATTAGCAACACTCATAAGATCCCCTAGTTGAAGTGATGTACATTGTACAGTGATTTTGGAAAAATGATTTCTAGAGAGAGAAAGAGAGTTGTCTTTTTTAACTGTACAATATAAAGTGCTGTGGGTGAAATTGAGGCACAATAGCAGGGGCTTCCACTAAACCCACAGAGAGATTATTAGAGAAGATTATCTTTCTTTATTCATGTAAATTTAAATTTATCAACATCACATAGATGCAATAGTAAACTCAGACAATGCTAATTTTTATACTGCAAGATATTTGTACAATTATCTCATTTGTATGATATTAACTATGACACTCTATGTTATGACGATCTAAGTGATGCAATTGAATGAAATGTAAGAGATTAGATTAGATTATTTACTTTATTCATGTAGATTACAAAATGCACAGTCTTAGATTCTAGATTATGATATTTAAAAATATATAAGTACTGTAATTATTGTTCTATGGATTTTACAGATCTAAACTAAAGAATTATCCAACGTTATGAATATAAGATGCAATTTGATAACGATAATATGATTGTGATGTATCTACATGAAACGGCGAAGTTTGAACTTATAAATGTCCATTCTTGGAAGAGGATGTTCGAGAATATTCTTCTCATCAACACTTGACCGTATCTCGATCAAGAGATGGCGAGAGAGAGTGAGAGATAGTGTGTGTGTGTGTGAGAGAGAGTGTAAGAGAGAGAGAGAGATTGATTGATATAATGTCTTTCGTTGCCAGGTCTTGAGAGTGACAGACCTTTGACAAACAACAATATACAGGAACATTGTGCAAAATCAATGTACAGTTGCAATTAAAAAAAAAAAATTATTATTATTATCCAACTTGATAGCAAATAATAAAATAGAGAGTAGAAATTTAAACTAGGAATAGATTGATTGATTGATTAATTGCCTTTATTAAAGGCGGACGGAGATGGGACTCTTGTTCCTTTGTGAATTATTATCTGGGATACCGTAACATCAATAATGATTATTCTTATAGAAAAATTTATTATCATAAGAGTAAATTCTCATTAAACATTTTCTATTTTTATATAATATTTCTGATACAGACACTCAACACAAGAAAAAGAGAGAGTCGGAAAAGAAGGAGAGAAATAGAGTTCTAGAATGAATAGGAAAACTAGAATAAGAAAGTAGCGTAGCCTATTTCTAGTATCTGCATTGTCTGGAAGTTTTTTATTTTTTGTAAAATTGGCAAAGAGAAAATTCTGTGTTTGCTTCGATCTGACCTGATTGAATGCAATTGATTAAAAACATAATTTACTCACATGGCATTGTGCTCAGTCTTTTCTTTTTCCTCATTTCCTTTAACTTTCTCGTAGAACTGTTTCCACATGGCATCCTCATCCATCTTGTCGGTTTGTTTACAAAGTAATCGGCTTGCGTGAAAAAATAGGCGATGCTGCACAGTGGCTGAGTAAGCAGGGGCGAGAGGGGCTCCTTCAAAAATAGATCGGTCGAATTTGCTGCAGCATGCACTTGTTTATTTCATTCGGCGTTGCTTTCACTAACCGTCAGGAAACGAATGGCAACTAGGTATCGATTTGAAAATCTCAGATAAGAAAGGTCGATAATAAAATTGCCGCGGGATATCTAAACTGGGAGTGAACGATTTTGACCAAACTAGAAACTATTCACAGCTGATTTGATTTAACATGAAAATTAATTTTCAGTAATATTCAACTGCAGTTTGATGAATCTAATCTAGTGAACCAAATGTCGCACAAAATTCAAATCTATTGAACAAAATGTAGCACAAAATTCAAATCTAGTGAACCAAATGTCGCACAAAATTCAAATCTATTGAACCAAATGTAGCACAAAATTCAAATCTAGTGAACCAAATGTCGTACAAAATTCAAATCTAGTGAACCAAATGTCGCATAAAATTCAAATTAGTTAATCAAATGTCGCATCCACGAAATCACTAAGTTCAATCAATGTCCAAATTGATCAAAAGAAATCACTTCGGTCGCCTAGATTATCCCAAAAATAGTCTCTGATTTGAAACGCGGAAATGCTATCAAAGCCTACCCAGCCTCCCAAATCATGACAGTCCTAACCGGCAGAGAAACGAACACCGACTGATTCGCTCATTCCGTGATACGCAACGACAAAACAGCGAGGTTCAGACTTCGAGGCTCCACCGTCCTTCACTTCTGAGTCATTCGAGAAAGACACTATGGAAGGACGGGGAAGGTGATCTTACAATCAATAGCAATATCCTAGAACCTAGAGCACTACCCACACCCCTCCACCCCACCAGCAACCTCCCACACTGTCAAACACCAACCCGGAGATTGTCTGACACCTGTGGAGCTTGATACGCCGGCTTATTTGCGTTGCATCTGGTTGATACAGAATGTTATATGTTGCACAATCTAAGATAATTTTATTAATAATATTATCCACGTGTATAGGACCCTTTGGGATCACGTTAAGTACTTTGGTTAGTCTTGCGTAGTATCCAAGCTGCTTTCTTTTATTTTTTTTCGGAGGATAAAGTCCACATAGATCTGAGACCTGTGCGTGGGTAATGAATTAGATGATGGTTATTGATGAGTTGGACCAACAGCTTTAGGTGGGTTCCGAACCACCGGGAAGTGATTTTACAGCAGAGAACAGTGTCTTTCAAATAAAATAAATAATAACTAGAAATAGATAATTCAGTGATGTTAGGTGAGATGGAAAAGTTATTTTGAAATC
Organism: Conomelus anceps; assembly: GCA_948455865.1. NCBI lineage: Eukaryota > Metazoa > Arthropoda > Insecta > Hemiptera > Delphacidae > Conomelus > Conomelus anceps. The sequence continues at coordinate 12,002,613 of OX418219.1, forward strand.
AGACAAAGTCTTTTTTCACTCGTTTTCCTTTCTTTCTTATGTCCATTTTGGTTGAGCCTTCTTCGGTTTGATGTCTGATGATATTTTAAATAATCTGTTATTTGAATTAAAAGCTCGGAGTTATTCAATTTTTATCAGAAATATTCTATAAGAATAAATTTCCTTGATGTTATCTCAGATAATAATTCCTACACATAAACTAATTAGGTCTAATTAGGACTAAAATAGGTCTAATTAACAGTTGTTGAAGAATTTTATTTATTTGTAACAAAATTACAATGAATGTGAAGGTGCAACAGACACAAGTCCAAAACTGCTCTCTTCACAAATTTTGTATGTCATTTTGTCCAAAACATTGAGGTTAATTTTATGGAGAAGTATTTTTTGTTGTATTAAATTAATCGAAGAATTGATTTATCCTTTATGGTTCAGTTGTGTTTTAAAATTTTGTTAGAATAAATGATTGGTTTTGATAAAAAATAGAAGATTCTGGTGTGGTGTAGAGAAAACAGTGTGGGATAGAGAATTTATTTTTGATTTTGATGACGAGTTTGAAACTCGAGCATAATATGAGGAGAAATTTTTGAAGAACAGAAAGGGAGAATTATAAAAATAGGTGCTGAAAGAAACAGCGACATGAACAAGAGAAAAGTTGGCACCTAGAAAAATAGAAGAAAATTGTGATATTCCGGTGTATTTTGGAATAATAACACTATTTGTTCGTTAGGAGTGACTTTTACAAGGAATAATTTTACAGATTTAACAGAAATTTAATTTTTTTTCTTGTAGATGGATTTCTAGCTGATCGATAGTTTACTTGTGACTCAGTTAATCACTTTGAGAATTTATAAGTACATGAACTGTGAATATGAGATATTATTTTCAAGTCATAAACGATTGACATCAATTACAATAACAACAGCAGAAAACCAGATGGAACTCAAGAAACCCCTCAAATTTTACTAAAAAGATCAAAAGTTGTTTGTAAGTAGTAGTAGTATAAATGATTTATTAATCTAAAATTATAAACAATTTTTTTTTTTTTGAGGATGAAGCCCACATAGGTCTGGGACCTGTGCGTGGGTAATGAGTTGGATGATGGTGATTGATGAGTTGGACCTACAGTTTTAGGTGGGTTCCGAACCACCGGGAAGTGATTTTACAGCAGAGAACAGTGTCTTTCAAATAAAATAAATAATAACTAGAAATAGATAATTCAGTGATGTTAGGTGAGATGGAAAAGTTATTTTGAAATCAGTAAATATGCTTATCAAACCAATATTTCGATAAAAAATTATTGTTATACTTTTTCAATGATAATTAATGTTAATTTTTCAATTATTCTTGAAATAATAGCCCTTTGTATCTTTAAGAGTTTCCTTTTTGTAAGCAATGTATCTCGTTCGATTGTTTTCTGTGAAAACTGTTACTGAGATAACAGAGAGAGCGCCCACCTAGATGCTCAGTGGGCATGACGAATGGATGCAGTGATGTCATCGCTGTTCTCACAGTCGACGTGGTACCAGAAGACCAGAAATGAGAACAGAGGGCGCTCTCTGCTCGGTGCAGTCGAAATTTACACCTCGTGACCTTCATTTCCGCGAACAATGAGCATGAGTTATTGTCTGCTGGTGATACAGCGTGGAAGTATTTGTTCATTCCATACAATACATTAATAACAACCTTGTAATAGTTATGTCCTGAGAAAATTGAAGACAATTATTGTCACATTTGAATTGCAGTTGTGGAGATTGAGATTTATTACTTACACTAGATTGGTAGGTAATTGAATAGGAATAAATCATTAAAAGAGATGACCTCTCTTAAAAATTGTTGATATGTCCACAGTATTGATGGCAGTTTTTTGGGTGGATTATTGACATTTTAGGTTGATCAAATAATAACTTCATTTATTGAGATAATTAAATTCGAAATTCCTTTTTATTACCATGAATCATGTTGAAGATCTCCGCTACTACGGTCATGTGCATTAAATAACTAAAAAAAGATAAATGCCACAACACAAAAATATTAATTCGACGCCAGGAATCGAACCACGGAACTCCTAATTGCCGGTTAGGCGTCTTAACCACTAGACCATCTCTGTGAAGTATTATATAATTATTTGAGGAAAAACAAGATTTATAGAGGTCTTCAGGATAATTTATAGCATTTAACAGGAACTTCAAGATTGATTATTTTGTGATCATCTAGCAATTTAATAGAGCTGTAACATCTTCCGAAATAACTCTAGCTTTATTCATTTGTCCAATTAATTGCTTAATGAATAATACGACGAAATTGTCACAACCACATTTATTAAAAAATATTAACAATGACAATTTCGTCTTATTATTCATTATGGATGGATACCTTCCACAAAAATAATATCACCTTCACCACTACAACGGAAATAAATTGCTTGATCAATTCTGTTCAATTTTCAAAGTAGACAATTGTTTTAATATTGGTGTTTTCACAGTGATAATTTGTCTGAGCCCAACCAACTGTTGTCTGAATTTTGATAATTTGTCAGAACCCAACTAACTGTTGTTTGAATTATTTGATTGAATTTTTATTTATTTTTTTTATTTATTTATTTATTCTGACAAATTTACAACGAGTGTGAAGGTGCAACAGACTCAAGTCCAAAACTGCTCCCTTCACAAATTTTGAATATTTTACATTGTCCAAAACATTGAGGTTAACACAGACTAAAAATTTAAGATATGCTGAAAATCACTCGAAAAATAATGTAATGAATCTTCTCACTTTACATCACTTCTCACTATTAATTTAAAAGTTCACTTGAACCACTAAAAACAGTTAAAAATAGTTTATAATATTAAATTTTTATAAAAACTTTTGAGCCGAAAAACATTATTTGGTTGCCATGGTAAACAATTTTGATATATTTGTGAGAAAATCTCATAATCCTTTCTACAAAATCATCAAGATTTGTATTCTAGTAAATTTTAAAACAATATGCATTTCAAATTTGTATACATTTAAGTGAATACTTAATATTTCAATATAGGCTGAATAATTTTCTAATTGACAAACTCTATTATATGTACAATGACAATTTACATGTACAGTAATTTACAGTAACAATTTTGTTGTATTATATTTATTTGTTTCTGGGTTTGATAATAATGATGTCGATTTCATTGAATCTGGTGTCTGAGTTATAGGAAAGTGGAAAAAGTTAAAATGAACTCGTTGAGAAAATGGCATGAGAGAAGATAAAAACCGGTAGAGTACTGGAGATACTACCTACTATAATACGCAATGTTTGTGTTCACAATGTTTAGTACACAATGTGTACACAATGTTTGCTAATACAGTAGATGGTCGAAAAAGCTGATAAAAGGTTTGCACGGTCGTCACTGATAAATCCAGTACCAGCGATCATTATGTTGAAAGATGCAATGAATGAATATAGTTCTTATCTTATAGCAGGTATCTGTTCAGTCAGATGATAAGGTACGAACTATTGGGCCCTCTCTTTGTAAGGTAAGGGTGATCGATTGGATCGGCCAACAAAAAAGACTGTTCTCCGCTGTATAATTACTTTCAGGTGGTTCGGAACCCAACTAAAACTGTAGGTTTCTCTCATCAATCACAATCATCCAACGCATTACCTACGCACAAGTCTCAAACCTATGTGGGCTTTATCCTCAAAAAAAAAAATGAAATAAAATAATAATAGTCCCAAATTTCATTTTCCGGCAATATTAACGGAGCTTAATGATAACATCCGTTCTATTTGGGAGTACATATTTATCAATAAATTCAATATTATTAAAAATATTTGCCTTCTATTGTAGGGAAACTGTTTTACTATAGTATTTCATGACCTTCAATTATCTAGAAATAATTTAATAATATGGACTTGTAATATTATAATATAAATATTAAATAATATCTTTGATGTTTTCCATGACGAAATACTTGATCAACAATCTAATATCAAAACTGACACTGTATTTCTATTGAAATATTATTTTCACTCACTTATACTAGAGACGCTGGAGGGATACATCTCTTTTCTGAAAAAAGCGAAGAAGCTGACGAAGCTTCTTTTCAGAAGTGAAATGCATACCTCCAGCATCTCCAGTACTAGTATAAGTGAGTGAAAATATTTTAATAGAAATACAGTGTCAGTTTTGATATTACATTAAATAATAAACATTACAATAAAATGTTAGTTGTTGTATTCCAACTAGACGTAATATTTTCGAGGAATGACATCTTTAGCAAGTAAACTTGTGTATTACATACAGTACAATCTCTATAATCCGGCCGTGCGCCAGTACGGCACGTCCAGTAATCCGGCACTGTTCGGGCGCCGGCGATCGGGTCAATGCCCTTTGTTTTCATGTCTCTGCAGGGGGTTTTACTATCATTTTCAATTGGTAATATTACTGTATCCATTTTGTTGTTACCGTAACTTACTTTTATAATTTCATAATTGAACAGTACTGTTGTATTGTAGAGTTGCCTACATTTTACTGTACTATTCTACTATATTTACTTTAACGTGCTTTTATTAAATTTCAACTTACATTTTTATGTATTTTGAACGTTTTTTACCCATACATCCACTAATCCAGCAATTTTGGTAATCCGACAACACCAATCCCGATATAGTGCCGGATTAGCGAGATTGCACTGTAACATTATTTATCAGTTTTTTTTAAATATTTAGTAATGAGAGTATTGAGTATCAAGTCTCTCCCTTCTCTATGAGTTGGTTTGCACTTGAATATTTTAACTGATCTGACAAAATAAGAATTACAACTTAAATCGGACGGAAATATTATCATGAATGAGAACAACTGAATAAACGGTACAGGTAATTCAGTTGTTGAGAAATGCGTTATTGAAATGCGTACGGTACTTCATAGATTCGCGTTTAGTACTTGCTGAGCAGTTGTTTACATCAATTCTCTACTAGGTAGCGCTGGCTGCTCTTATTTTACAGCAAGGTTATATAGATCTTGGTTTACAGTAATACAGTATTACTACAGTAACGTTTACAGTGTTTACAGTAGAGACATTGTGAACGCTGTAGTGACAGTCACAAAAATTATTACTATAACTGTATAATAGTAGAATCTCATTATCAGTTGTTTTCCACAATCAACCTATAAAAACTCTTAAAAACCCTAAATTAAAATATACTGTACCTGTATTTTAACCAATTTCTATATTTCAATTTCAATGTGGTCTTGCAGGTTTATACATTTTCCAAAACTTGGCTTTTTTTGTTTATGAGATGAGCCATTCGATTATTATTGTCTGCAGAGTATAGAAACAAAACTAAAAATATCGTATTATTTTTTAAAATGTGGTATCTCTCATTCTTCTTGGTTCCTTTCAAACCCTGATTTACAAAAAAAAAAAAAAAATGTTTCATACTCTAAAATTAGCAGGCACTCTATATTTAAATTTGATAGGATTGCAACATATTTTTAAATTTTGCGCATCACTTCAAAATCGTTATTGATAAGTAGCTGTAAATCCGCGAAGGTTTAGAGAGAAAATTTGTAAATTTCGTATAATTGCGTAAAATGTTATAGGAAATGAAATGCATATTATCGTGTCGCTTGGGCTTGGTAATAATGATCACATAACCACTCAATTTTATAATCATTGAAATCTTTTATTCAGCATTCAATATTGAGTTGTTTTTTAATATCAACAATTTACTGACAGTCTCAACAATAAAATCAATTCACAATGCAATAACCTATTCAAATAAAATCCAATGAATAAAAATGATCTTTGATTGAAGAGAGCCCAATACTAACAATTTTGTTCCAATAAATGAGCTTAAAAATTTATCACGGTTGTTCGCAGGAATTATTTTCAATATTTATTACTAAACGTTGTCATCAAAACTATGAAAAAATGTAGAATATTCTGTCTGACTCTCAAAACCTGGTGATATGAATTTGATTCAATTCCTGGATTTCTTGTTCCATGGCGATCAGCGTTGTTAATATCAAGTTTTTTGGTGATTTCAACGACTTGCAGTCAATTGAGAAGTTAAAATTTGATTCAGTTGAGGTAGCATAGAATCTCTGAGTTAGTTACACTCAGTACTCTTCAAGGCATGGTTAAATTAATGCTAAATTTAACATTTAAATTCGAATTTTCATATTAAAATTCAAGTTTAAAATCCAAAATATCCTTCTAGGACTAAATCAATGATATTTTCCTATACAACTCACTAGCTGAACTTGGTCATGCGAAGCAGAAGCGGTAAAAATCACTCAATAGAAACCCTTGTTTATAAATGCCAAATATAAAACAGCTATTAAATGCAAACTATCTACATGCATAAACAGCAGCTGTTGTAAGCATTGTGCTATATTTAGTTGCAACAATTATTTAGTATTAAACCATTATTCATTCGTTTTCCATTGTTTATTCTTTTATTGACTCGTGTTCACGCACAATCGTGAGTTTTTCGGTCACGCACGTGGCGTTCACGATTTTTTATGCATTGTGCAGTTGTGATCTACGCTAATCGTGAATAATAAATTATGCGTAGTTGCTATAGGGGGACTGAACTTGTCAAGCTGGATGCATAATAACAGCAGCTGACTGAAATTGCAATCAATCGATAGGGCTACCAATTACCCAATGAATGAGAGACTTAAAATTATCCTGAATTGACAATGTTGATGAATATTTAAATGTAATAGCCAATATTTATAGCATACGCAGATATATTTCGGTAGGCCACTGATAAAAATTTTCGAATTTTATCATTTTGTAGGCCTAATACTTCAAACTTATTAATTTTTTATGTTTCTAATATTTAAATTTAAGCGCAAATAGCCACAATAAATCAATCTATTTGCTACTAATCAGTAAGAATAAATCCGATTTTACAGAATATTTTGATCAAATTTAGAAGGCCTGATGCTTCAAAAATTTTATGTAATTATAAATAACTGTTGTCTTCTTGATTTTAGAATCATCTAGTTCAGTGATAATCCAATAATGTGAATGATCTTATCGTCTGTGTGAAGCATTGAATAAAATGTAGTTTTTTCTATGAATTGTTATTACCACGATATTCAACATTAAAAAATTTAACGTTTTTTACATTAAAGAATATTTTACGTAAAAAATCATTGACCTTCCATAGAGAAATCATAATCTGGACATACTGTTTCGTGGTCGATTAAATATATTATAATTTCTTTTTTGTAAAAGTTTGATATAATTTTATATACTTAAACACATAGGTTCAAAAATAGAATTTTATAGTCGGACTCTTATCATTTTAAAATTAAAGTATAAACTTTGGCAATGGAAGCTATCTTAAATTAATTTAAAGATCCAACTATTTCAATAGTATTTTTTTTTTTTTTTTGAGGATGAAGCCCACATAGGTCTGAGACCTGTGCGTGGGTAATGAGTTGGATGATGGTGATTGATGAGTTGGACCTACAGTTTTAGGTGGGTTCCGAACCACCGGGAAGTGATTTTACAGCAGAGAACAGTGTATTTTTGCTGGCCAATCTAATCGGTCACCAATTTAGTTAGAGGTAAAGTAAATTCGTATGGCTTTTCGTGGTGGGGAGACCCTTACGGGTAGTTCCACCTCGCCGTTTTTTTTTAACGACTGCTTTTTTTATATGCAACCGGGACCGACGGCTTAACGTGTCCTCCGAAACACGGGAGTGGCTCGAGAAAAATATCGTGTACTCAACTGGAGGTTAGAGTTAGAGGTACCGTAATTGATGTATAGGTAGTATTGGTTATATATAAATACTATTGAACTTATTATTCTTCTAGGCTACTCCATACATGGAATCCTCAAGATAAAATTTTCCAAAATAAATTTTAAATGATTTTCTAAAATTCATAACAGGCTATATTATCAAGATCTCAGCTAATTGAGATTATCATTGATTTCAGCTTGTCGAAAAACCTATATTCTAACTATCTTATTCTGTTCGGTAATAAAGTTATATTTTATACTTTTTGCTGTCATAACATAATTAAAGAGAACGTATGTAAAAGTTCCACAATTTATTACAATGTTGGATGGGATAAAAAAAGTATTATTCAGTGGATCTTTTTGAAAATTCCTAACGAATCTAAATAAATTGGCTCTAATCTGTAAATTTAAGCCTCAACATTCATTGCAGGTGATTGATGGTTAAATGTAGGTTGAAGAGCTATCAATAGAAAACGTCTGAGCTCCGGAAATGACGAAATTGAGATCAACATATGAACGCTTTTTTCAATTAGATCCATTGGCGACAGAGGGTGTGCCCAACCAGTGTGTCTTCTGTAGATTTTGCAACTGTTAGTCTAATAATGTGGAATTTTATAAAAGCACAATGAAACTGGCTCCGCTATGCAGTATTTTACAAATGAAATAGAACAATAGAGTATTTCTGTTTCAACTCTTTCCAATATTTCTAAAGAATAGCTTTTGTACAAAAGTAGGGCGGATAAATATGGGACCTACATTTTGGCGGGCCTACTTTACTGGGGAAGGGCCAAATGTACCAAATATTCAAATACTGTATAATAATAATAATAATAAGCTTTTAATGGTGGGGAGACCCTTACGGGTAGTTCCACCTCGCCGTTCGTACCATGTTACGGGGAACATGGTGGACCTACTATTTTAGGTGGGTTCCGAACCATAAATATACTATATATTCTTTTTTTGATAAGGCCTTTAAGATGAGTCTCCATGGCTCGAAAAGTTTGACCAAGAGTGAGTATGAAAGGGCTTTTGGGAAAAGTAGGCTATGGAAAGGAAATAATTACAAAACAATGTCAATCGACATTCAAAATATGAATTGATAAAGTACCTTAGATAAAAAAATACAATTAATTATTATTAAACGAGTTTTCATTGGTATAATATACCATATAAAATATAATATTGGTGTTGGTGAAATATATTTTATTACTTCATCAGAAAATGTTTTATTGAGAGACCATGATGTTTCTATAGCTTTTTATGATCATATTGTTGTTGAAGGGTTGCCAATAATCAAACATCGTCTATTGACTCAGAAAACATTAGCTTGCATTTTTGGGTTATATCAGTGTTTGGATAAGCTGATAGGATAGTTGTAAAGATAGTTCTAGATTGAGTTTTGTGATCTGCGTTCGAATAGCTCTTACAAATGTAATGATTTGTTTGTTTTTTACATTAATAGGAATTATTACATACATAGGAATTACTACATTTCAAAAAGTCATTTACTATTCCTGTATTTCTTGTCCCATTTCGATCTGCGTTGTTAATATTAACTTTTTATGGTAAATTCAACGACTTGCAGTCAATTTTAATTGCGAATAAATAATAATTTTACTCACTTTTGACCAAACATTTACGAGTCATGGAGACTCATTACGCAGTCAATTTTAGAGGCCTTTTTTTGATAAGGCCTTTAAGATGAGTCTACATGGCTCGAAACGTTTGACCAAGAATGAGGAAAAATATTATACATATATTCACAATTAAAATTGACTGCAAGTCGTTGAATTTACCATAATAAGTCATTTACTATTCTGGGTTCATAGCTTCTAGCAGTTTTCAGATATAAAAAGTTGATTATTGGGTTAGTAAGTTTACAATTCCATCACGTACGTTATTTGGTGATGCAGTTGGAAATGTTCATATAACAAATACAAGACAAAAATTGTCTTGTAATATCAAACAGATTTATTTTTTTTAAATAAAATTATAAATATTATAAAAAGAAATTGTGTTGCAAAGCATGTCAAATACTACACAAAACAATCACTGAATATTCACCAACAGTACGACTCACACTGGCACACAAGTTTCAATTTCCTAGGATTTTGTGATATTTTACCTAGGCAATAATAATATATTTTTGTATATATAATATATATTGTCTCAGTCTTCTTCCATCTAATTGTGTTTATAATTGTGTTATATTTTTTGAAGAAATATTCTTTTAACTTTTCATGTGAAATTTAACGACTTGCAGTCAAATCCAGGAAAATATTCTTTATCACATAGCTTGTTAATTTATCAAAAGTTTTGGTATTGTTTTAGATGTTATGTTTTATAATGTTTTTAGCGCAATACACTCATCCATTTATGTGTATACAATCAGTATAGAAGATAAAAATAACAATAATAGAATTGAAATAAATCTTGAAAGAAGAAAACAGAAATATTAATGTTATTGTATACCAAATTTTTAATTTCTTGTGGAAAATTTGCTGACAAAATACTGTTTGTTTAAGTTTATTAACTTTTGTTGTAAATTTAACAACTTGCAGTCAGTTTTAGATTGTGAATAATTTACTCACACGTGGCTGAACGTTTTCGAGTTGTTGAAACCCATCTTCTGTTAAAAATTACTCAAACGTTCACGTGTGAGTAATTTTTTTATATATTCACAATCTAAAACTGACTGCAAGTCGTTAAATTTACAACAAAAAGTTATATTAACAACGCGTTAATGGAAACAAGAAATCCAATAATATAAGTTAATTTCAATATTAATTTTGTTTAGTATAGCCTATCAATAGTCTGATAGTCCTGGTAATTCGGTTAACTTCCTTATAATAACATTTGTGGAAAAATCCATGATTTTCATGTAATGCGCACATTACATTAGTTGAGAAAGTAGTATTAGAAAAACTAATGAAATGAAGAAAGTAGGTCAATCAAAATTAAACAAAATGATAAATAGGAAATGGACATGATAATAAATAATGGATGAAAATGGAATAGATTGGTCAAAGTAACTGGATAATTAACTTTTCATGTGAATTTAACGACTTGCAGTCAAATATTCATTAAGAATAAGTAGGCCTATAACTTACTTAATCTGTAGGCTGAGCGCTTTCGAATCTTTGAGATCCATCTTCAGAGGCTCTGAATTCGTTAAATTCACATGAAAAGTTAATATTAACAACGCAGTTCGTCATGGAACAAGAAATCCAGGAATTTAACTGGATAATTCAAAATTCTCTAATCTCTTCGTATTGTTTGTTTGGTCATTTGTTTTTATTGACTTTCATTTACAATTTTTTTCCAAAAATAAATGGATATTTTTTCTCTAGTGAAAATTAACATTGGAACTGAGACTTCTAGACATAACCTTTATTTGGTCATTTCTATATTGAAATTTAGAAGAGGAAGCAGTTTTGGGCTGTAAAGCCTGTTACTTCCTCTTCATTCTTCTGCAATGTGATGATGTACATAGATGATAAATAAATAAATAAATATACATAAAAGTGAAGTACATACATGATTGCATTGGGCGATAGAGGTTTGATGCGTCTGCCGCGCCAACGAAGCCAGCGATGCTGTAAGCTGCGAAACACGGCCGCTGTCCGGTCAGAGCCCAACGAGAGTACCTTGGAAGTGCCCTTCGAGTAGGAGCACTTCAGAGCCACAAACATCATCGAACACATCCTGATCAAGCAGCGACCACACACAATCAAGCACAAACTACACAAATTCAGCACTTCTCACATCATCACTATCATCTGTCAGTGATTATCACTGCGGTTACGCCATCTTGACACTTGCTATAGTAGTTGGAAGATTTAAATATTTCTATGAAATTTCGGATCAACTTTCAATTTCAATAAAATAAAATGCAAGATTGTGAAAGAATTTAGATGATATGTAGGCCTACTGTATGCAAAGTTTTGTAAAAATTTTCTTTGGAAGCAGCACTATGAAAGTAAGTGTTACTATAACTAAATTCGTCTGTTTAACTTCCAATTTGAAGAAAATGAAGTGGAAGAATGTGAAATTGTGTACTGTATAGGGAGTTTTGTTAACAATTTTCTTATCAAATCAAATCTATAAAATGATGGTTTTCGGGCTCATATTCACAAATTTATTACAATATGTTTCTTATCACATTCTATTTGGTTTATCAATATCTAAGAAAATTTGATTTTTCATCAGATATATTTAAAATTGTTGTAAACTTTGTCTATATATTTTATTTTCTCTTAATTTTATCATCAAATCATTTTAAAAAAAAATTATCACCTTAATTTAACTCAGACGTGTGCACCATATATATTACGCATTAAAACTGTAGATACGGTAATATTAGTTGTTGCACTAATATAATGTTTCACTGCCCCATTACAGAAGAACATGGAGATTTGTTCGACTTTATCAGAATAACTACTCTATTTTATAAAACACTCACTAAGGCCCTACAAGATGATTGAGCTCCCAAATTGAATGTCTCAAAAAGCTCGTCAAGCAATTCAAGTTTTTGTTTGTAAATATAATTCACAACTTATTCCAAAAAGTTGAGCTCTGTCAAAACAACCACCCAATTCCATAAAACGCTCACTAAGGCCTTACAAAATGATAAAATTTACAAATTGAGTGTTGCTAAATTACCCTCACCAATCTATCAAGTTTTTTTATGAATTTAATTCACAACTAGTCACACAAACGTGGAAAACTTTGCTTTCTGAAGTATGTTTACCAATCTATTCAAGCTTTTTTTTAGGATTAAATTTACAACTAATCACAAAAACTTGAAAAAATGTTTTTCCAGAGAATGTTTACCAATCTTGAAAGCCTTTATCAATTCAATTCACAACTAATCAGAAAAACTTGAAAAATTGCGCAGAAAACACACGCGTTGTACTTGCGAACTGATAACTTGATTCAGACTTTGAAACACGACACGGATCGCCGGCGGAAAGTCGAATGAAACCGGGGACCGGAGAGCACATGGTGCATAGTAGCGGTCAATAGCATGCTGTTCTGAGTTGTGACGTAGTTTTGTTAATGGTGAACTGGAAGGGGACAAGAACGACGGGCAAAACCAGCCACGCGCTTGCAGCGACGGCGATGGGGATGTTCTTATCATTTTTTTTTCCACTATCAATAGGTGTGCGCTCACTCTAGCATGCGAATATGGCTCGATGAATGTGATTAAAATAATTACCATAGACTATAAGCCACAGCAATTATGCTATGTATGTTGCTTTAAATGTAGTTTGATTTCAGGTTGCATATCCCGGAGTGATAAGATCAATGGATTTGGTCTTGTCAGATTTATTGAAAGATTTCCAAGCAAGGAATACTAGAAATTCCAAAATTATTTTTAGATATATTGCAAAATTTCTCCATGATATAATGAATGGAAAAATAGTTAATTATTGTCAATAATCTTGAATTAATTTAATATAATATTATTAAAATTGTAGCCTATTTAATTCTAATACGTTCTGAAAACAAACCAATCATCTGATTAATAGAATATCATTCACTTTGATGCATGACGATCTGCGAGTTGAATAGTTGATATTTCCACTTCAGACATGCAAAACTATTTAAAATTAATAAGAAATACGTTTTTTTTTTCATTCTAACACTTTGATTGGATTTTTGAGAATTTATACTGGGTTAAAAAAAATGCTTCACACTTTTATGTATTGAAATGTTTAAAGCCAACAAAGGAATTTGTGTTATTCGTTTATTGAATGCCAACTAACATCACAGTGAAAAATTTAAATAATGCATCATGCTAGGCTTCATTTTATCAAGTATAAATGTACACTATGCCATGATTGATATCATAATAAATTATTATTATTATGATAAGTTTAGAATCTTCTATTGGGTTCTTGGTCTAGAAGGGTTTCACCTGCTGTAGCCCAAGGTTACTAGAAACATATACTAGAAACATATAAACACATAGAGTCTATGATATAATGTAACCTTGGCTACAGCCTACCATTCAATGTTTACTTCCTAGTAATTTCATTTTTATCAATTTATTCAATTCCCTACATACAAATATTAGATTTTTATTCGGCATTTGGCCTACACAAACACAATTATAAATTAGTTTTACTAACCAGTCTAGTTTGTATATTTTATCAATCTCTTTCTGAGTCTAGTCTGTATATTTTATCAATATCTTTCTGAGTGTATGTTTTGACTGGCTAGCTTTAACCCTTTAAATTATAGACATCATTTTTTATTTGACCTAGCTGATAAAACTACAATGCCATAATGTTATTCATGTGTAATTCTTGAATTTGATTATTATAAAAATTGCATTATTATTGATTAATAATTGCAAATATTGATTTTGAGTTTCCCAGCTAGAATAAGCTTTTCCTGATTATCCAATATATTAACATGCTGGAACATCATTAAAAAACGAATTTTATCAATTATCTACTATTGCTTATTTTTATCTTATTTACTGAGATTAGCGCGTGAGTTCGTAATTTACTTTGTTATAGGAAGTATTAAGCAAATAACGGTTTAGTTAAATCTCGCATTTCAATCTCTAGTATTGCTAGCCTTATTGGAACAATGTCCATATCAATCTCATCACATAAAGCAATCTCAATCTCATAATATAGGTGCAATGGAACTTCTTGTTTCTCTGTTTAAAATGCTCCTTTCTCTTTGTTCTCAATTCTCATTTGATCGCTTTTGATTTACCCCGGCTATATCATGAAATTCCAAGATTTAGTCACATTAAACTTTATTAATTAGTTATTATTCAACAACTCCTTGCCAGAAATTTATTCAAGCGCGATGTGAAAGTCACATGCTGGTGGCTTTAATAAAGAAATATGAAGAAAATTAGAATTGAGTGCATCAACTGGAAGAATAATTTTTCTTTGGCGTATTGTAATGAGATTGAATGGAATTTCCTGGAGTTGTTTCCTTAATAATAAAAATAAAAAAATGGCTTATTAATCCAATTAATTTTAAAAACTTATTGATAATAAATAATTATTACTTTGTGTCAACTTATAGAATTCAAAAAAGAACTTAACAAGAAGTAGCCTATCCAATTTTTGAAATAGATGTGAAATTCCCAAATTTTTAAGTTGATCAAAAGTTTATTTCTGAAGTGCAAAGTTATATAAGTGTGGTTATAGGCTAGAAGGCTACGAAAATAACCTTTAATCCAGACGTATCATTATCATTCCTTCATTTAATTAGCCTATTGCGATAACAGTTACTGTATTACATTACAGTTGAATAAGTTATCTTGTATATTAGTGCAAAAAATGAAATTGACTAGTTCGCTATCCACACATTAACCAAAGTAGGAAAAAATCCAAGTTTTCTAACCTTTGAGCTTAGAAACTTATTATTTAAAATAAATAATAACAAGAACTGGGAAACCATTATTCTCTATTTTCGAACTTAATTATTGTCAAACCAGGATTTTGTCCAGACAAATTATGCTGAGGAAAGTATTGCAAAAAAACTCGTTAATGTTTAGCCACAGGCATAACTAAAACTTACCCAATTAGTCAGTTTTTGTTGTCATTTTTGAAAAGTGAATCTAGAATGGAGAAAGTAATAAGCATCACACTGGAAAGTTCAAGGTCATAGTTGTGATATTTTCCTTAACGAAATAATTGTTATTGGGGAGTGATAGGCGTGAGCCGTAGTAGGTATCTGTTCAGAGATAAGCTGCTGTCTTCTTGGCACTTTTTGTAAGGGTGGCCAATTAGATTGGACAGCAGAAAAAGATACTGTTCTCTGCTGTAAAATCACTTCCCGGTGGTTCGGAACCCACCTAAGACTTTAGGTCCAACGCATCATTCACCATCATCTAACTCATTACCTACGCACAGATCTCAGACCTATGTGGCCTACATCCTAAAAAAAATTTATGAACAAACTAACTTCAAAACTGAATTTTTTCTTCTTTTCTTACACATTTAAAACTTAGAGGAATGCATATCGCTTCTGAGAAGAAGCTTCATCAGCCCTGATTAAACTTCTTCTCAAATGCGAAATACATCCCTACCATTTAGGTAGTGTAACGTGCTTCCTGAGGGACACCTGGGAAACAATATGAATTAAAATTATCTCCCCTTCGAGGCCTTGCGTCTATGGTAGACTTACCGATCGCAAGTCTCGGGTTCGGCTGCTCAGTGTGTGCCCTGCAGTCACACGCTACTGCGGAGGTGCGACGAAAATCCTGTAGGAGAAAGGCTGTTCAATGGCCTGAGGATTTCGCGGCAATCCTCCACAACAATATCACCAGGTATGGAGGATGGATGTATCACTCGGTGCAGCTATATGTCTCCTTGGACCACACCGGACACCGAGTAGATACCCCCAAATCTCCACCCTGATAACACGTCTAATTCTGGAAGACAACCACAATTTCCCCCTGCTGATGGCCTGAACAGTATAAAAATAATATGTACTAGACGGAAATTCCGTCTAGATACAGTATAACGGCTCAAACTACCAGAACTCACCAAGCATGAGGGTGAAATGATATGAAAACTTTTTTTTTAACAAAAATTTGACGTGTATTGAAAAAATGATCAGGTAACAATTTGAAAATTCAATAATAAATAATAATATAGCGTACGGTAACAAATTTGATGTGGTTGAAAAGAATAAATTAATCGGATTGTTCTTTTAAGAGAATATGTGATAATTCTTGATTTTTCTGTGCACGTGGGCGGGATTCGGCTTGGTGGAAGGCAAGACTGAGAATCTGCACAACTTGACACAGTATATATATTTAAAATTTCCCTTTTTTATAATCGTGCACCACTATAGGGGCCCCTTAAAATAAAAAACTCACTTGAATTTCGCAAGGTAGGTGGCCTCCGTCTGACCGCAAGTGTAGTGGGTGGCTGCTTCTCGCGATTATTCGGGAATGGGTTTTCTAAGATTTCTGAATATACTGGTCTCACTTTAAATTCTGGTCTTGCTTATTGATAATTTATCCGGAAATTTGACACACAACAAAAATTACGTTCAACACAAAAATGACAAATAGTGGACAAACTAGTCCTTTCGGAATCTGGAGAGCAAGTCGTTGCAGTTGTAACAGTAGTACTCTTTTTTTTTGTGAAGAAGTGGTTACTGTCACCCCCACTCTTTTGCCAAATCAAAGGATATGACGCCAAATTTGGCGATGCTCAACCCATGTGGTTAGAATTAGATTAAGAAAAAATTAAATAAAACGGTACTATTGTTTATATGGGTTGCAATAAATGACGGAAATAATTTTAAAAAGAACCAGATACGCCAAAAACTAATTTAAAGATAGAAAATTAACATTTAAGTTTACATAAATTTCGATGTTAATCATCAACTACTTAACAAGTCGATAATTATAAGTCCACGTGGCTTTGGACTGTGACTTTTTACGAAAACATCAAATTCGAGCCAATAATAAATAAAAAAATACATTTTAACTCACTTTAAATTCATAAAAAATAATATTGAGCAAGTAGATTCCACTGTACAACGAATAATTATAATACTATAGGCTAGTGGTGGTGGATCTAACCTGAAAAAGGTTATCCTGCAAGCAACAACAGATTATTCGTATAATTTGGCGAGAATGAAGAGATTCAGGTATGTGTAACATTTTTGACATAATAATTTATCATATTCCTGCTTTTAAATAACATTTGAAGTCGCTAAATATGATTTATTGCCATTTAACGCATGTAACTTCGATAATATCGAAGCTATCGCTATTATCGCCGGTATGACTGTTTAACATCGATGGTCCTGCCAAAACAGCTGGTTTTGTTAATGAATTTGTAACGGTAGTGGCGCCGGTTTTAAAAATAATCCTCTCAATCTTATAATACGGTAACTCCTTCAATTTTGATGTAATCAAATTTTTGGTGGTTGCCAGCCATCCAAAAGTATCGTCACACAAAGCCCCCTTCTATTTCGAGGTTCGCATCTATTGAGACTCCGGTTTCAATGAAGAGAACTTCGGAATAGAACACTTACTTTAATCTGTGGGTGAGATATGGCTCTAAAGCTTTTCAAGCGGTACTAAAACTATTATTTACAAGTTGCACACTCAAGTAACATTTAACAAAGAATTAAGGGTCGCCTCTATGGGATCGATCCTTATAAAAACAATAAACAAAATAACAGTAAGTCCCTCATATATGAGGTGGCTTACTCCTCTCCTTTTCTTCTCCAACTCCTTGCTCTCTCTCTCCTACTACTCCACTCCGCTGCCCGTATATCTATGATACGGCAACACAGACCTTTTGGCATTTGCCAATAAGATAAAATGCGACATATCGTCGTAATTAATACAATAATAATTAATTGGGGTTCACCCATTACAAAAATTCGATTTACGCAGGTGCGCTGACAGCCGAGCTACGCTTCGAACTGACGGTGACAAAGATGGTAACGATAATTAACATTGAAAACATGTACTTGAGTGGCTAAAGATCTTAAACATAAATATCACAGTAGTCGTACGCTTAACATTAATATCACAGATGTTCTTCTCAGTCTCAAATGCGTTATTGTTCTTAATTCTCTTTCTCTTTCTTCTATATTTGTTGGGTTCCGTTCTTTCCTTCCTTCTTATCTTCGGCGGTTGTTCTGATTTTTTTTTTTTTTTTTTTTTAACGTGGTTGTAAACTACCTGGTTTCTTTTCTCGTTGTCTGCTTGCTTGTCCTTTCCTATTGCTCTTTTGTTCTTGATTATTCGCTCTATGTTTCTGGTTTTTATATGGCTTTGGTTCTTAATCGTATTACTGTGATTATTATTGATATAATAAATTTTCTTCATATAATTTCCACTATAGTTCAGCTAATATAATTTCCTTCAGACTTATTTTCATCATATAATAATATTTTCTTACAATTAATTCATATAGTAATATTTTCAAGTAACATAGTTTCTTCTTATAATTTTGTTCTTTGGCTTATTTTAACTCTCATGATATTCTTACACACTATAAATTTTTCTTAACATAATATATCATGAATAAATTTACATATAATTTTTTTTTTTTATGCTATAATAGCTAGGCTATTTGGCTTTTTAATTGATTCTTTTTATTTCAATATATATATTTTTTTTTATATAATTTTTTATGAATACATTTTTTCCTACACCAATAATGTGATATAATAATAATTTTAATTGAATATAATAATATAATTTTAATTGAATATAATAAATAATTCTCTCTCATCAATAATTTTTTCTCTTATAATATTACATTTCTCTATCAGTTTGACATTTTGCGGCTGTCTTTTTCGTTTAATTTTTAGTTAAATTATTCTTTCTACAGTATTTTTAATTAAGTTCTTCTGCGTCAGATGCAGATAATTTTTATCGGCTTGACTAGAATAATAATATTAGTAGCTTCTCCTGCTGAGATTACAAATTATCTGGATTTATCCAGCTATCGGGTTACTTGCTTCTATTACTTCATAATTACAACAATATAAACAAGGATACAACTATAATAACAGAGAGACGTTGTGTGTCTGGCCGTTGAACTCTAGATAGGCTGGTTGTAGAGACGCGCTGGAGTCTGATAATTTCTTCAATAATTGATCCCAACTATCGTTTGCAAACTATTACAGTTTACTTTTGTTCGCTATGGTGAATGGTCGGTTTGCGTATCCCGTTCACCTATCCGCATGTTTCTTTAAATTTCGGGTTCGGGAGTGACGATTAATTAATCAGAACAGTGGATTTATTCTTAGAATTATATTCTTTCATACGATTTTATGTCTCTACTATTTTTCCGGATTCCATCTTTTGAAAAATAATAATATTTTTGTTGACTGCCCCCTGTTATCTCTTCTATGCAGGAGTAGCATTCTTATCATTATTTTGAAATACGCCTTTCTCAATATTTCGGCAGTGGTGACTAGGTCTTATTCATTATTAATTTTAATTAGTAGCCCCCACTCATCTCCTTGCCCCCACTCATCTCCTTGCCCCCACTCATCTCCTTGAGTTTAGCCAGATGTTATTTTGTTATCTGGTGATATCCGTTCCGAGGCTTATAAAGTTTAAAACGGACGTGAGTCCTGTGCCCTCTCACTCTTCCGCGTGCTCTCCGTTTTTTCTCCTCCATCAATAATTTTTTTTATTTTTTCTTGGAAGGTGGTGAGATGTTTCTGAGTAGGGTAGTCGTTGCTGTCATCCCCTCCTAACTCATTCGCGGTGGTGGTCATGTCCGATGGTTGTTCGCTCCGAGGCTGATATTTTTTAAGTCGGACATGACTTCTGTGGAGTGTCATGCTGCCGCGCACTCTCCGCTGTTCTTCCTCCTCCGCGAGGTTGTCCATGTCCGGGTGATGTTTTTTACCTTGCTGGAATTTTTTCCAGCGGACATGGCGCGGGTGAAGCTTTGTGCCTCCGCACACTTTTTGTCTGGTCTCAGCTATGCGTCGCGATTTTCTGGTTGTGTGTACTCCTACTGTCCATGATTTGCAAACAGTGGAGGGAACCCGTCAGGATGCACGACTGGTGTTAGCGCCTTGTTTTGTTGATGAGGGTGTCTGCCGATTGTTAACTGCGTTGGTAGCGTTGGCCGTGGTCTGTCCGCTCCCCTTATGATGTTTTTCGGCGGAGGCGGGTGGTGATTGTGTGGTGTTGCGGTCATCTGTCGCACCCCGTGCAGGTTGACTCACTCTGTCCCTTCCATCATAATATGGTTTTTGCGCTATTTGTCTGTTGTCTCTATATCTATTATTGTAATTATTATGTTGATATTTTTGTTGATTGTATTCCTGATGTTCTCTTCTATTACTGTTATTGTTGTTGTTGTTGTATATTTGTCGTTCGTCTGTGTTTTGTTGCCTGTTATCTGTTACTACAGCTGCTCGGTTGTCCGTGTCGTTTTCTGGTGATGGATTATAGGCCTGGTAATTATTGTGACCTCTACCAAATTCACTCCTACCTACAGACTGTACTCGGTGTAAGTGATTTTCTAAGTCACGAAAATTTGTAATTGGACTAGCCGCTAGTGCCATCTGAATATTATACGGCAATTTCTTTATAGCTATGCTAGTCAAGCTATTTTCGGGAATAGGCTCATCTAGCTGAGTATTCTGGTAACGTAGGTGTGTTATAAATGCTGTATACGACCCATGTTCGTTCCTATTATAACGGCAACACACTATCTCGGATAATATACATTGTTGTTTATCAACCGACCAATACTGCTCTAGAAAAGCTGGTATGAATTCTTCAATTGATTTGAACTCATTGGCTCTATTATGTAAGAATAATAGCGGCTCACCGACGAGGAGTGTGGCGAGTTTGAATCTCCACACTGGCCATGGTGTAGGCGTTAATTCCTGAATTACTTTTAACTGTTCTACAAATGGTTTAGGCTGCATAAATCTGTCGGTATTGTCAAATTTTCCCAGACTGGAAAACAGTTGAGAAGTGTTAATCATATCAGCCCCTTGTACACAGTCGCTAGAAGTTCTAGTGTAGCTGAGCCTGTTTTTTAACATTGAAATTTCGCTATTAGTTTTATCCAGCTTGCTGTTTACTTCGGTGTGGATGTTGCTAATATTTTTCTCTAGCCTCACAATACCTTGTTCGTGTGAGCTAGTATTTTTCTCTAAATCAGTACATCTACTCTCCAGCTGCGTATGCTGCTCTGCTATGCTATCAATTTGAACTTGTACAGTACTTTGTGTTTCAGTTAATTTATCTATTTCTTCGTTAGTGTTCTTCGTTAATTGTTTTATGCTTTGTTGACTTTTGTGGATTGCCTGTTCTAATACTTTGTGTGTGACTTCACACCTTGCCTGTTGTTCTTCGTTGGATTGCCGGTGTAGTTCTATTAATTTGTTTTCTGTCATCTGGGCTCTCTTCTCCGCCTCTTCCTTGAATTCGGCATTCATTTCTCCCAGCTTTCTATCCATGTCATCGTGAATCTCCGCACGCAAACGGTCATTTGCACTTTTAATAGCTTCCGGTATTACGTCTATCCTGCTATTTAGTTTTGAGGTGGTCTCATCCAGCTGTTGGGCGACAGCGCTAATTTTTTCAGTCAATGCTTCTTGATTGACTTTCGATTCTACTTTCAATTCCTCGAATTTAGCGTTCATTTCTTTTTTGTTTTCAGCAAATTTGGAGTTCATATTTTTACTACTTTCGTCCAACTTGGCGTTTATGTTCTCGTCATTTTTGTCTAACTTGGAGCTTAGAGCGAGAAGAAGTCCAACTAATGATGTATAGTGCTATCTCTCATATTAGCTGGTAGTATTGCTTCGAGTGATTCATCACGCGGCGTAATTCTAGCAGGCGTTGGTTGTGGGGGAGATTCCGATGGAGGCGTCTGCATTTCCATCTCGATTCTTTCTGTCATCCGCGTAGACGATCGCTGGTCCAAATTTTCCGGATTGAATTGCACAGAACTGATGCTGCCAATTTCGCGCTCCCGGGGTACACCTTCTCCGCTAGACTCTAGACAGATGACAGACGGCTCGTTGCTGGTTGACTCTTTCGGTGTATCGGCCATGGTAGTACCGGTTGATGATAGTGTTTGACGATTCCAAAATTTCAACGCAATGCTAGAGATAGATTTCGCGAGTGCGCGTATGTGCCGCAGTGATGACAGCGTTGAGTGCAGTGATATGACTAGAAGTTGAATTGAATTGAATTTGAAATTGAGTTCCTGTAGACTGGTGTGATGCGAAGTTCGATGATGGATAGCCGACACACACAACGTTTACAAAAGTGCTAAAGTGTTCAAACAAATGAAATCAAAGTAAAAATGCCTAACAAATTCAACACAACAAAATTAAAAATTCAATATAACAATCACAGCCGATAGTTTTTCTAACTTTTAAATAAATCTTGCTAATATCACAGACCGCAAATTTAATTGACATTTTAAATTCAATTGATAATATTAAATATATAATAAATCTATAACAACTATATTCGACTCTAATATCGCACACAAACATAAATAAAAATAACTACACAACAATTGGGTATCTGGTTCTTGGGATGAGATAAAATTTCTAGCCTCACCCAGACCTCGTGCACTTGGGACTTTAAACTAAATAAAACCCTAATGCTTGGCGAGCTCTGGTGCTTGCTAATTCCCTTATATTAATTATTCTAGAATTATAGATAATTCCCAGCTTGTTGGAAGTTCGTAGGCTGTATTGTCTCGTAATTAGCCTGAAACATGTAATTTATTGTTAATTTCCGGAAATTCTCTGGAAGTTCTTGTTTCCTTTCAGCATGTAGAATTTTGAAGTGTCTGCAAATTCTCGTCTTCGTCACCAAATAAGCCGCACAGTCGTTGGGCGCCAAGTTTTATGTAACGTGCTTCCTGAGGGACACCTGGGAAACAATATGAATTAAAATTATCTCCCCTTCGAGGCCTTGCGTCTATGGTAGACTTACCGATCGCAAGTCTCGGGTTCGGCTGCTCAGTGTGTGCCCTGCAGTCACACGCTACTGCGGAGGTGCGACGAAAATCCTGTAGGAGAAAGGCTGTTCAATGGCCTGAGGATTTCGCGGCAATCCTCCACAACAATATCACCAGGTATGGAGGATGGATGTATCACTCGGTGCAGCTATATGTCTCCTTGGACCACACCGGACACCGAGTAGATACCCCCAAATCTCCACCCTGATAACACGTCTAATTCTGGAAGACAACCACAATTTCCCCCTGCTGATGGCCTGAACAGTATAAAAATAATATGTACTAGACGGAAATTCCGTCTAGATACAGTATAACGGCTCAAACTACCAGAACTCACCAAGCATGAGGGTGAAATGATATGAAAACTTTTTTTTTAACAAAAATTTGACGTGTATTGAAAAAATGATCAGGTAACAATTTGAAAATTCAATAATAAATAATAATATAGCGTACGGTAACAAATTTGATGTGGTTGAAAAGAATAAATTAATCGGATTGTTCTTTTAAGAGAATATGTGATAATTCTTGATTTTTCTGTGCACGTGGGCGGGATTCGGCTTGGTGGAAGGCAAGACTGAGAATCTGCACAACTTGACACAGTATATATATTTAAAATTTCCCTTTTTTATAATCGTGCACCACTATAGGGGCCCCTTAAAATAAAAAACTCACTTGAATTTCGCAAGGTAGGTGGCCTCCGTCTGACCGCAAGTGTAGTGGGTGGCTGCTTCTCGCGATTATTCGGGAATGGGTTTTCTAAGATTTCTGAATATACTGGTCTCACTTTAAATTCTGGTCTTGCTTATTGATAATTTATCCGGAAATTTGACACACAACAAAAATTACGTTCAACACAAAAATGACAAATAGTGGACAAACTAGTCCTTTCGGAATCTGGAGAGCAAGTCGTTGCAGTTGTAACAGTAGTACTCTTTTTTTTTTTGTGAAGAAGTGGTTACTGTCACCCCCACTCTTTTGCCAAATCAAAGGATATGACGCCAAATTTGGCGATGCTCAACCCAGAATTAGAATTAGATTAAGAAAAAATTAAATAAAACGGTACTATTGTTTATATGGGTTGCAATAAATGACGGAAATAATTTTAAAAAGAACCAGATACGCCAAAAACTAATTTAAAGATAGAAAATTAACATTTAAGTTTACATAAATTTCGATGTTAATCATCAACTACTTAACAAGTCGATAATTATAAGTCCACGTGGCTTTGGACTGTGACTTTTTACGAAAACATCAAATTCGAGCCAATAATAAATAAAAAAATACATTTTAACTCACTTTAAATTCATAAAAAATAATCTTGAGCAAGTAGATTCCACTGTACAACGAATAATTATAATACTATAGGCTAGTGGTGGTGGATCTAACCTGAAAAAGGTTATCCTGCAAGCAACAACAGATTATTCGTATAATTTGGCGAGAATGAAGAGATTCAGGTATGTGTAACATTTTTGACATAATAATTTATCATATTCCTGCTTTTAAATAACATTTGAAGTCGCTAAATATGATTTATTGCCATTTAACGCATGTAACTTCGATAATATCGAAGCTATCGCTATTATCGCCGGTATGACTGTTTAACATCGATGGTCCTGCCAAAACAGCTGGTTTTGTTAATGAATTTGTAACGGTAGTGGCGCCGGTTTTAAAAATAATCCTCTCAATCTTATAATACGGTAACTCCTTCAATTTTGATGTAATCAAATTTTTGGTGGTTGCCAGCCATCCAAAAGTATCGTCACAGTAGTTAACAAAAAACAATAAGAAATATATAGTCTCAGCTTTAATGTTAGATTGTTTATATCCAGTCATTGTATAAACTATACATAATTAACTTAATTTTCGTAATTTTTCAATAGTATTGTCCAATCAATTACATACTTGTTAATAAATAAAGCTACAGTATTGTTTCTTCATCATAATAATTAAACAACTTTATCTTCGCTAGCACTTTTTATTCAGATCAACTACTGTAACTTTTAAGATTAACTGTATTTTTAGTAGAAAACATTTATTTATAGTAGATCTTGATTTTTGAAGGTACCGTAGTAGGTATTATAATAAAAGCATTCTTTTTAAGAAAAATAAAGTTGTATATTTCAATGGTATACAATTATATATAATAATTTATAGTAATACTCTTTTCAGGAGAGCGTTCCAGACAAAAATGTGATGTTCACTTGTCTAATGCGTATTGAAGCTCAACTATACAATCAACTACAGAGGAAGAAACGGGATCGATAAAAGAGGAAAGTAGAAGTTTTATGACTCATACAGTATAATGGTAGAGCATCCAGCCTGCTTGCCGCGTGGCTTGTCCAAAAAACACATAATTTCTTGCTTGGCTGCACACGTTTGGTCAATGTTGTTACTCACTCTCATCAGACTACAGGAAATCAATCATGACTGTGTGGCTCACATTTTTTCTCCTGTTAGGTTCGTAGATGGATGAAAACAAAACTAGAATAGTTGTTATAAATTTTCATAGTCGTATTTATGTCCCAAAATATTTGTAATTTTTTGGACGAAAGATACAGAATATTCTACATCATATTATATTTTTCAGACCTGGATGTCGATATGAGAGTTGTTCAATTTTATTGTATTTGTTATTATGTGCATAGCAAAAAATATGTGTTGGAAACACATAAACAATTCATTTATGTTGTTGCGGATGATGCCCACATTAGTCTGGAGACATGTGCGTAGGTAATGAGGTGAATGGGCGAATGATGAGAAACATCCATGGCTGAATGAGATTCGAACCCAAGGCTGCATGTAACGAAGCCAGCCAGAGCCCCTTATCTTATCACAGACAAGCGCTCCAACCAAATGCGCTACCAGTCATTTATAATATTTAATAGTAATGACGTGAAATTTATTCATTCATTCATACATTCACAAACTTTCAATGCTTTTAGGCATGCTGTGTCTAAAATAATAAGGTAGACTTGATGACAGATTCAAATTTCTCGGAATTTCTTCTTTGAACAATATTTGTTATGATAATATAGCAATTATTATTATTCCAAACAAAAATGTTCTAATAGTTTATTATTTTTGACTTGTGAACTGCATAAAAATCTATCACATCGGGCTTTTGGGACGACAGACCTATCCGGATGTCATTCATCAGGGCATTTAAAAATTGGTAGCTATAAAATACTTGGAATGCTGGAATAGGTAACGTTTGTTAAGTCAAGTTTCTCATGGATTTTATTTTTAAACATATAGTTTCAGGCATATAATATAGGACTAAATTAGTGTATTCTATTTAATGTAAACAATGACTCCCACAATTTACAACTTGCGACCTGCATAAATTGTGACTTTTGCTTGTGCATAAATTGAAAATTTGTTTCGCCTTAAATCTGATTATGGGATGGTCCGGATGTGACAGGTTTTACTGTACTCATTTTTGTACAACTATGGGTCTTATCAAACCCATTGGAAATTTTAATAATTAAATGGGATCATTACTCAAACTACTCAAACATTACTCAATGGTTGGAAGTCACAAAAAGGGTAATATTTTGTCAATGTCAAACCACGTCATTTCAAGTGCAGCAGTAGTGGGCTTGTTTTAAAAACGGTGCTTAGCTGACGCACTTCTCAAAAACAGTACATTCATCTAAAAAAATGCATTGGAATTTTATTGTAAGTATTGGAAATTCCCAACCTATATTCTCTATTAGAAGGCTGCTTCCTACAAGCTTCTAAAGCTTGAATACAAAATAATTGCTCCCTGAAAGTAGGTCTGCAGACGTTCGATTATCAAGTATACGAAGGAGGTCAATAACTTTATTTATCCTTGATAATGATTTGTTATTAAATTCACCTTCATCTTTTGAGCGTCTTCGTAGAAGGAAACCCCTGATTCTTCAGTAGGATATAAAAACATGGCTTATTGCTTCTTTATTTTGAATACCGCTGAACAACGAGGAAAACAACATTTTATGATAATAACTTGCTTCATTACTCAACTCCAAACTTCAGTATATGACTGGTTTATATATTTTGCAACGGGTATGTTTCATTAATTTGCAACGGGTATAAACTGACTTGATACTGCGTCAGAGTTGTAAACGTCTCTCACTCACTCAATCCCTCTTACTCACGCTCTCTCTCTCTCTCCCTGTAGTTCTAGTATCTAGTACATGCTCGTGATGCTGATAATTTTGTTTTTAACCTCTCATATGCAAAATTTGTAAATTTACATGAATAAAGAAAGATAATATAAAAAAATCTAATCTCCGAGATTCCTAACTCCGCCCTAAGTAAAGGCAATCAATTTCTCTCTTGTATGATGGAAATAAAATAAAACTTTCAAACTTACTAATATTGTCTTGGTATTTTCCTCAATCAAGTTGTGGCTGACAATAATGGTTTCAATACTGTTTTATTCCAAAAAACTCGATCAAAATTGCTAAAACGCAGTCAGTAAAAATGAGTGAAGTCTCACAAAAATGTATAAAAAATTGCTTTTCTAAGTGAATTCTTGTATCAACAACATAAATATTCTTGGATTTCTTGTTCCATATCGATCTGCGTTGTTAATATTAACTTTTTATTGTAAATTTAACGACAATTATTATTTATTCACAATTAAAAATGAAATACAAGTCGTTAAATTTTCAGTACAAAGTTAACATAAAAATGTTGAAAAGTTTAAATTCTGTGTCTGTAAATAAATTTGAACTAAAATATAACATGCGTTGGGTAGATCAATCAGCAACTGCAAATCGTGGAGATTTTTGGTGGTATTCGCCCACTTTTGGTGGAAAAATCTCACTTGAAAAAATTATTAATTAAATATTTTGGAATACATAATTTGTTGCGTGTATTGTAGTACAGCCTGTAAATTTTCTGTGATAATTATTTGTGTTTGTACTAACTGGAATTGTAAATTGTAGGTAGGGCTACTAATTTCTAAATTTATTCCCTCAATTTAATACTTCATCTCACATCCAACTGGTTAAGTGTCAAGAATGGACGAATCTTTGTCCAAACTTCGCCATTTCATGTAATTGCATCACTCAGATTGTCATTACCATAGTTAATATCGTACAAATGAGATCATTGTATATAATATCTTGCACTATAAAAAAAAAAAAACATTATCTGAGTTCACTATAGTATCTATGTGATGTTGATAATCTTGTTTATAACCATTCATATGCATAATTTGTAAATTTACATGAATAAAGAAAGATAATCTAATCTAATCTAATCTAATCCTCAATTATTAATAAAAAACAAATTTTCGTTTTTTTTTTCGTAGATTACGTTTTGAAGACTCCAGTTGAGGAGTGTAGGACAAGTCAGATCAGCAATAAATTATACTATCTTATACACTAGCTACCTACTATATCACTTAGTTGAGGTGTGGCTTAATTTTGTAATTTTGATATGAAAGAATTTCTTTTACACTATAAAAAGCTTTATCAACTAAATACTTTTGTAATTGTTTTTTTAATATTTTTATATTTTCAAGACTCTTTAAAAAACTGCGGTAGCTTGTTGTAGAGTTTCTTACCAATATAACTAGGTTTTTGTTTGAATAAGCTACTAGTGTGACTCACCAAGTGATAATCTCCGATACTTTGGTGGTATCTTACTTTGTTAAGGTGGTAAAGTAACAATAACTGATTGATATAATCAATTTGATTAAAATCAACTGGCTATGATTTTCAAATAGTAAAATATAATGTCCCATGAATCAATGACTCATCATGTCTCAAATGACCGATGATTGAAAATAAGTCTCCGCTTCATACTATGCCATGTTCACGGTACATGAACTATTGAAAAAATAATGATAAATTAATAAACATATTAAACAGAGTACAGGAAAATAATACACAGACGAATACAGAACAATATACACATAATTCTATCAATTTTTTCTGTATCATGCGACAGTAGAGTGAAGTTTTATCTACTTCATCCTCAGTTGAAAGATTGAATGCATTTTGCAATTTGGGTGCATTATCTGAAAAATAAGAGCTCTTATTTTATGTTGTCCTATTCTTTGCCAATTAATAATTGAATGATCGTTAATTAATAATAATCGTTAACTTTTATCATAAAAAGTCAAAATTAATAATAATTATTATGTTTGTTCAAGATAATTACAAAGTTATCATTGAACTATTGAACTACGCAGACGCCGAATTGATTGGCAATCACATAATTTTATTCACAAAATGAATTTAGATTTGATTCATGAAGGTTATAAAATAAATAATATTTTTTTTTAATGAATCAGCAAAGATATTGGAAGTGTAGGTCATGTGTAGGTCATGATTATTATTGATGCAGATTTATTTATCGAAGTTTTGCAGTTTATTTTGAGATAGACATCTTGAGACTGGGACCCCATATTGTGGTGCAGGGAAGAATAGAAAATTAAAGAATGATCAATAATCAGTTTTTTATAATATTATCACTAATATCCTATCTTTAAGTAGCGCACTCCATTTAAAAACTGCTATTATTATGGAGATTGTGAAGTCAATGTGAAGTAAGCCTATACCGGTACTGAATTTTAATTTTAGTTGATATTGGAAAAATTAAGTTTGGTATTTATACCGGACTTTATTTTTTTTTAAACAGGCTCTGTTCTGAATTAAATTGTTAATGTTATTTAGTTAATGCGTACAATGGAACTAGTACCAGTAAGCTATTACACACATCACTTTTATGACTTTTATGTAATGTAGCAGTAGATTATAAAATATGAAGTTCTTATTGCTATAAATTCAATGATATAGGATGTAGATACCAAAAATTTTTTCAATGTATTTTGTGGTTCATTTCAGGTTGATTCAATAAAAAACTTCCAAAAAGTTATGTATCAGTTAGTTAAGTTAAGTACATTATAAAAGATTCAAGTCAAATTGATATGGATTCAAACGTAGATTACCAATGATATAGATTCTATTCTTTTCTTTCGGGTATTTTGTGGGTATTGGGAGGCTCACTCAATGAAAAATTTATGTATTCTGCTTAAATATAGTATAACTTATTACAAATAGGATATAACGTTTCTTAAAAAAAAAATTAGTCACATTGGATTCAAACGCAGACTAGAAATAATGTAGATATTGTAGATTATGAATCTCATACGCTTTTTTGTATATTTTGTGTATTTTGTGTTAGTTTATAGGGAGGTTATTTTAAGGCTGTGTGCTGGGTTTTTTATAATATTTTTTCTGAACTTGCTTATATTGGATAGTATAGTACTGATTTGAAAAGTTATCAATCTATTGTTGCGAGGAAAAAATTTCTTCAATTATTTTGTGAAATATGGGGGTCAGAGTAGAAATTTTTTCGGTTTTGGGGGCAATTAATGAGTGACTTTGAATTTTTGATAAATAAACTAAAAGACACATATTTTAAAATAAAATGGCATATCTTTTACTCCAATCAAACAATTAGTTTTTTCAAAATATATTTAAAAAAAAGGTAAAAAAATTAAATTAAAAATAATATTTTGAATAAAACTATTTGTTAGATTGATATGTCATTTTATTCCTCAAGGTGTCTTTTAGTTATGGAAAATTTATCAAAAGTTTAAAATCACTCAGGTGAGATCAGTTGCCCCCAAAACCCGAATAATTTCAACTTTGACCCTGATATTTCACAAAGTAGTAGAAGAAAACAAATTTTTCTCACAGCAATGGATTTCAAGGTTGAGTGGTAGAGGGGACTCTCAAGTCCCAACTCCGCCTAATAAAGCATATTTTCATTTCATTTCATTTCATTTCAATGGATAACATTTCAAAGCCCCAATAATATTCAATACAAGAAACTTCGAGAAAAAAATTATGATCAAAAACCCTGCGCACAGTCTTAATAAAATGGAACGGTGCTAAGAAGATAACACTATTAAAAGGACCCATAAAGGTTCAAGGACCTGCAGGTTTTGCAGTGTATCCTTTGTTGATTGCTTTCGGCCAAGGACAGGCTTTTCCCCTCATTCCATCCAACAATAACAGTGAGCTTCATTTCCGGTCGGGACCGGAAGTACTCGGCTACAGACTGGCGATCGCGATTAGAGTTTTTAACATAGATTTGAAGTCACGTTCCGGTGGCCAGTAGCCTACCAGTAGTTCCTCACATTGTTTACAAAACTTCTTTGACTCCTCTTTCCAGGAATGATATTGTAAGGTTGTACGGTTGGTGCCTGTATTAATGGGATAGGCCTACGCTTTCGCAAAATCATTGAAATAATTGTCTACAATAATGAATCATCATCATTATGGTGCTTCACTTATTCTCTAAAACTAGTTGAATAACTTGATAATGTATACTGGCACAAGAAATATTATCATTTCTGGAGGTACCTAATTCAGTGCAAAGGATTCGCAAGAAGTCTCTTATCATAATATTCTACTAACCTTGATTATTAATAGCTAAGGTACTTGTACTTCAGTTTTCAAAGATGAATACTAATAATAATAATAATAATAATAATAATAATAATAATAAGCGTATGGCTTTTAATGGTGGGGAGACCCTTACGGGTAGTTCCACCTCGCCGTTTGAGCCATGTTACGGGGAACATGGTGGACCTACTATTTTAGGTGGGTTCCGAACCACCGGGAATACTGAAGGCCCAATATATATCCGCGATATGTTAGATTAACAACAACAACATTAATAATAATAATAATTAAAAAAAATAATAATTCATTTTATTATTTTTCGAGTGAAGGTTTTCAGCATATATTAAATTTTTAGTCTGTGTTAACCTCAATGTTTTGGTCAATGTAACATATTCAAAATTTGTTAAGGGAGCAGCTTTTGGACTTGAGTCTGTTGCACCTTCACACTTGTTGTAAATTTGTCACAATAAATAAATAAATAATTATATTAATAATTTTTTTATTGGAGGTGGAAATGCTTTTTTGCACGATGTGCCAGACGCTCGACAAAGCGAACTACTGGCGAAAACTACCCCCAGCTCCTGGGCCCGCCTGGAACTGTTTTTCACATTACTTCAGAACGGGCCCTTCTAACTAGAGCTTTTCAGCTACCCTGCTGAATAATCGGGGAATCCGATCCCACTAGACGCCAAATCTGCAAGAAAGTAGAAACAAATTTGTCAAAACAATAATAATAATTAATATTATTATTATTATTGACGAATTCTCCCTGGGTGGAAGACGATAAGCAGTGATGACTCGGCCAAGAATTCTTTGGTTTCTCTTATTATTCCAATAGGCTTTCATAGTTAGTTTCTGAGAAAGCTTTTTTTCTTTCTTGTGTCCACTTCGGCCGGAACTGCTTCTCTTTTTGCTGCTCTGTAACTCTCCACTTGTCTACCTTGTATCTGAATAATTAATTATGTTTCTGTCATGAATCTCAGTTGGTGTTATGTTCGCGTTTTCAGGTCCTTACGAATTTCGTCTAGCCAGGGTGTTAATAAATATTATTATAAATAATTATTATTGCTTTCTCATAGATGGCAATTTTTTAAACTGAAATTTTGTAAATTGAATTCAAATTCGGCTTCTTGTTTAGGATGGTAGATTACAATTGACAATTAGAGTTGACATTTAATCAAAGTACTGAAAAGCATATTTCTCTTGTTTTTAACACGTTCACTGCGTCGTGGTTTTTCAATAACTTGCCCCCATTGCGGTGGGAGTCACCGGTGACTCCCGGTAAATATTACTTGTGTGCGGCGGGCATCACCGGTGCCTCCCAACAGAGATGAACTTCAGTGAATTTTATCGGAGTGGGGAGCTACAGTAGAACGCTCTATGAGAAAGTTTTATAACTACTTGGACCTCTACTTTTCATAGGTCAAATCGTATTCTGCAATTATCATATGGCCGGGAGTCACCGGTGACTCCCGCCGCATACAAGTAATACAAGCATTTGTTTTCTTATAAAATGCCATGTTTTTTATTGTTTTCGTGACTGCTTCGATACCACTTTGTTTTAATCAGTCGCAATGACTTTCTTATCTGCTTTAAATCACATCCCAGTGGTTCAGAACCCACCTAGAACTTTATAGGTCCAACTCGTCACCATCATCCACCCCATTACTCACGCACAGGTCTCAGACCTATGTGGGCCTCATCCTCCAAAAAAGTGGCTTTTTAATACTTGGTTAATCAAGAGTAAACCATCCCACCCCTGGATAATGAAATTGAACAACTGCTAAATAAGTGGAGTCTGCTAATAAGAGTCCGTATGTTTTGAAAGCGAATCTTGAAATGGCTGAGGAGTATTATCATTGATCAAGGAGCATAGAACACTCTGATACTTCATCACAAATAATAATTTCATTCATAAAATAAGATGAAACAAAGTGAGAGTTTGGATTGGTTTATGCCATTCATATTCCATTGAATTCATGTAGATAAAAAATTATTTTAGCACTAACAAAAAAATAAATCTTTCTCAGACTTTCTTGAACTCTCAAGGTTTCAACTTTCAACATAAACTAGTTTGATTGATATGTGGTCAAGATAATATCACAAAAGTAATGATCTGATTTTTCAATAATATTTTGTTCAATATTTAAATTTAACATATTTTTCCCAGTTTTATTTATAAAATAGAAGCTGAACTGAATCGAGAACTAATTTCAGCTGGTACCGTTATCGAAAAAAGAGCAATGAATCCCTTTTTATGATGCATTATAAGACTTACTCCGGCGATTCCCGTTTAGCCTGTCATTGTTGTGTTGTCATTCACCCCAACACCAAAGCACAAGTCTCACACTCATTTGGGCATTATCAGTCAAAAAAATAAAAATAAAACCGGTAGGTATGCTAAAATTGGATAGGTACCAACCCAGTAGAATCAACACAACCATATCACATCATAGGCCTACTATTTAGAGAATCTCTACTCTTAATAAGATTAGTTAGGCAGGAGATTCATTAAACTGTTGTGGGGAGGGGGGAGGGATTGACCAGTAAAAATAATAGTCTATATAATGAACCACCCCTAAAATGAATTATATACGGTAATTTGATCTGTCACAGAACTGGGTGTCTAAGAAATTATAAAAGAATGGATGTAGTTATTTTTATACAATTAAAATTATGACAGAAGATTTCCAGCATGTAGCCTTATCTGCTGAACTTCCTGCCATTGGAATTAAGAACATTGGGAAAATGTGAAGCTTTAACTAAACTAAAAGCATATTTTAAGAGGTTTAATCAGCACTGAACAACGACTGTACCGCATCTTATTGTTGCGGGAGTCACCGGTGATTCCTGCCGCATATAATGAAAATGATTAGTCAGCTGCGGCGGGAGTCACCGGTAACTCCCGCAAAAATAAAAAAAATATGAATCCGTATTCAAAAACCATTCCATGGAGTAAAATCAGTATGTGAAAATACCGAGTGATGTCGAAATGGTCGCTTCCGCAAAATCGGGAGGTAGCGGCTTTACACTGCCGCACCAGTTGCGAGACATGCGGGCGTCACCGGTGACTCCCGCCGCAGTGAACGTGTTAATAATAATATTATTTTACAGTATTTCAATTTCTATCACAACTTTCAAGGACAACATAAATCTATTAAAAATTTATACCGTACATGCTGTACAATGTTTATTTTTTCATAATGAATAATTAGACGAAAAATTGTCACAACCACATTTATTAAAAATATTGAGAAACTAGTTTCGGTTGTTATACCATTATCAATCTCAATCAAAATTGCCACTACATAGAAAATTTATTTTTTCGAGTAGCCCGACGATTCAAACTTGCCGCCTAACTCCAAAAAGGACATTTCAAACTAAATGAGCGGAATGTAGAATTCGATTGAAATGGCACTGACTGAACGATCAGCTGATTCCACTTTATTCGTCTGCTCTTATTAATTCCCCTTCACCATAGTCATAGTCGCACGTGAGAAGTTTTACTGCGTGCTTTGCTTTTGGCATTATTCTGCTCTGTGCATTCAATATTTACGTTGCTAAGGAATTATTCTGTCTAGGAGACCTGCTGCTACCTAGTTTAGTCGATAAGTCTTTCAACTTAACACATTTAGAAGCATTGAGGATTCTTCAAATACGACAACCTGCCGGACCATGGATGGGCATGGTCGCGAATCTTCAGACTCGATTGAAGTTGATAAACATCACCTCAAGTTGGTATTGCTATAGATTACAATTTATTCTCTCTTATCTTCTATAACGCCATATTATGTAGTAGTTATTACCTGCCTTATTAATTTTGTGTTATGATTTATTTAAACGGCACATAATACTATATCTTCCTAATCATGCAGTAGCTTCATTATCTAATAACTTATAGTTACGGTTTGAAACCTTCTATTTCCAGTTAAGCAATTACTAAAAAAGATAATTAAACATGAATATAATAATATGTAATAATAAAACATATTAAAAAGGCGTTCTAAAGCGTACTAACATATTACTGCTAAAAGCTTGCTAGTTAAGCTATGATATTTTTGTACAGTACGGTATTTAAGATTATCGGTACGTTTACGTTTCATACAATTTGGAAATTAAGATGAGTTGAACGGTATGCAATACTACAATTTTATATGTTTCTTGAATCTGTCTAATATGAGAAGTATTCTTGTTAGGTACTTTATTCTGCCTAATATGAGAAGTACCGTATTCTTGTTAGGTAATTTATTCCTGGATTTCTTGTTCCATGACGAACTGCGTTGTTAATATTAACTTTTCATGTGAAATTTAACGACATGCAGTCAAATATTTGTTAAGAATAAGTATAATAACTCACTTAAACTGGCCGAGTACTTTCGAATCTATGAGATCCATCATCAGAGGCTCCTAGATCCTCTATGATGGATCTCATAGATTCGAAAGTACTCGGCCAGTTTAAGTGAGTTATTATACTTATTCTTAACAAATATTTGACTGCATGTCGTTAAATTTCACATGAAAAGTTAGTAATTTATTCTTTGCCATTTCAAAAATTTGTGAAGTGATTGATGCTTTTCTAATTCTAATATGATGTGGCAGAAAAGGTTGTGAATGTAGTAGACTAGTAATAATCTAATAATACTAATACTAACCAATACTAATACTATTAATAATAATTATAATTCTATACAATCACTTGGATTTCAGATGGGTGAAGCCTGGTAGAGTGGATCGAATTGCATTTGTCAACGATGACGTTTTGGCAATAGTCTGTGCGAATTTCATTCTCTTTTTCAATTTGACAACAAATGCCGAATCCATTTATCAGGCTGATTGTGATAATAAAGGCAACGGCATTAGATATGTTACTGGTTATGGATATGCTTACATTTTTGCATTATCTGATAGGTCACTGGAATGCAAAATCAAAGTTTGTAGCTATCCTCAATTTGATGTCATTACAACGTTGGGTGAGTGATGAATTTTGTAGAATGCAAGTACTTGTAAATATTTCAACAGCTTTTGTGCTAATTATTTGAGGTTGCCATTTTTGTTTTAGAAACATTGATGTTCAAATTTAACATCTATTTGATATGTCAGGGTAATTGCGCAGTGGAGAATCCAATAGTCGAGGATAATCGTCATTGCAAAATTATACAAAAGCTTTGAGTAGTGTAGTTCTGTACAACAGTTTGAAGCAGCGTGAATACAACTATTTCAAAGAATTAATTGGTTTTTGTGATTTTCATCTAGTATTGGGTGATCTACTGTGCAAGCACCATAAGACTTACATATTTTTAGTATACAAGGCTGTTTCATAACTCTCAAGCTGGTTTTTTTTCTAACTTCAACCTCTATTTATTTAAGATACCTATATTACTCTATCTTATTAGACTTAGGAAACATTCATTTTCAGTTGGATATTCCTCGTATCAAGATTCACAATTAAAGGCTTAGGTATCTTTCTTTTCGGAGGATGAAGCCCACATAGGTCAGAGACCTGTGCGTGGGTAATGAATTGGATGATGGTGATTGTTGAGTTGGACCTACAGTCTCAGGTGGGTTCCGAACCACCGGGAAGTGATTTTACGGCGAGTCTTTTTTGCTGGCCAATCCAATCGGTCATCCTTACAAAGAGCGCCCAGGAGTTTCGTAGCTTATCTCTGATTGAACAGATACCTGCTACGGCACTCATCTATCACTTCCCTTGATGTTCAGTCCCGAGCGCTCAAGGGTCGTCGGCAAAAAATAACATGAGGTTATCTGCTACATATGAGGTAACCTGCTGGTTCGGAACGCACCTCAAACTGCAAACTGTAGGTTTATCCGTAGCATCATTATAATTCACTCATTACCTAAGCATAAGTCTCGGACTCATGTGGGCATCATACTTGGGAGTACTTGAGCTGTATGCAATAAATAATTATTACATGACTGTACAGTACTTTTACAACCACTTGTTTTAATGTCCGCTTTCCCATGTTCTTATTACAATTTAATTTGCTCATTATTAATAATACATTTTATTTTCTTCATCCTACTCTCTTGATTGTTTCTGTAATGTTTTTTCTTTCAGGTGGCAATAGACAAGATGACTATTATGTTACTCTGGCTTTCAGTCCTTCTGAGTATTTGATAAGTCTGACTGGTCTGCCTACTTATGAAATAGCTATGTGGAACTGGCGTACTGGTCAGAAGTTGGCTAGCACGGAGTCTGGACTCAAATTCAGCTTGCAAATTGTCAAGTACAGTCGAAACTTCAAATACATTACTTCATTGTGAATATTGATTTGTATGGTAAATTCAACGAATTGCAGTAAATTTCAATTGTGAACAAATAATATTTCTGCTCACCTAGGCCAAACGTTTTCGAATCGTGGAGATTCATTTTCAAAGGCGTCCTTGATCGTCAATGTCGTCGGTACTTGGTTAAAAGAATTATTGTGGTTTATGTATATTGTGATCGAAACGTTTGCGTGATTTAAAATGTAGTTGTTCATTGAGGATATTTTTTTTTTTTTTTTTTTTTCTGAGGATGAAGCCCACATAGGTCTGAGACCTGTGCGTGGGTAATGAGTTGGATGATGGTGATTGATGAGTTGGACCTACAGTTTTAGGTGGGTTCCGAACCACCATTTGTTCAT
Organism: Conomelus anceps; assembly: GCA_948455865.1. Classification (NCBI taxonomy): domain Eukaryota; kingdom Metazoa; phylum Arthropoda; class Insecta; order Hemiptera; family Delphacidae; genus Conomelus; species Conomelus anceps. Next base: position 12,040,882 of record OX418219.1, read on the forward strand.
TGTGTGTGGTGTGTTTGTATATTTCAAATTGTTCCAAGGTGATGTCGGTAAAATTGTGTCCAGTTTGAATGATATAGTCTCGGCGAAAGTCGTTTAGGTTTTTATATTTAATGCTTGTAAATGTTCTTTGTAATGTTTGTCCTTTGTGAAATTTGTTGCAATCAGAGCAGTTCAGTTTGTAGATCATTGGGAGATTGTATTCGTTAATGTTCAGTGTGGTTTTGGGTGCAAGTTGATTTTTTATTTTGTTTTCTGTTCTGAATGCGATGGTGTGGCCGGTTTTTTTGAAGATTTTTGAAGAATTTATTTAGTTCAGTGTTGTAATTGTCAATGGATGGTGGTGTATTGTTCAGTCTAAGTAGCATTGATCTGAAGGCTGAGTGTTTGTGTTGTGTTGGGTGATTGGAGGTGCTGTATATTAGGGTATCTGTCATTGCTGATTTTCTGTAAATGTTGAAGATGTGTTAGAAAAAACCTGACATTGACGATCAAGGACGCCTTTGAAAATGAATCTCCACGATTCGAAAACGTTTGGCCTACGTGGGTAGAAGTATTATTTATTCACAATTAAAATTGACTGCCAGTTGTTGAATTTACAATAAAATGTTAATTTTGTTACACTGTCGCCTAATCTTATTTGCAGTTTCCTTCATTTGAAATTCTTATATTAAAATTTGTTAAAGAGTATATATTCAAAGGCGTTCGAATTTACCCTCTACTTTTGTTAGATTATATTTATTGGAAAAAACTTAATACATATTGGCCTCTCAATCCAATCTCAACAAAATATTAACTCTGGTTAATCTAGAAGCTTCTTGGAAGTGAAATGCATCCCTACAATTTCAAAGTTTGAAAAAAAAATACCCAATAAGAAAAATGCAGTTAGTTTTAATGTTAAATAATCCATTTTTCAAGGGATTGTCAAATTTTAAGAAGAAGAAACCGTCTATTTTATTCCCCATTGACTGAACTCTCTTAGTAGTCTGTTACATTTGGTAGATTATTCCAATATTGGTGGTTGTGCCTTCTTTCATAATAATAATAGTTTATAAGAATTCTAATAAAAAAGTATGTTGAGGATTTTGACTACACTTCTATATCAGTCCATCAAAACAATCGAATGAAAATAATCGAAAGTTTACGCTTATTGATATGAAGGTTAGAGTTTGGGTTGGGGTTTGGAACAGATATCGATAATTGTGAATCGATTGTTTTGGTGGTCTGATACGGAACTGCAATTATAATTTGTATCAGTCTACCATTTTGATTTCCCACAGGTTCAGCCCTCACTCGCCTTCAGTATTTTTCCAATTCGCACAAAATAAAGAGGAAGGACACAGCATACGTTTGTGGGAGGCTGTAAGCTGTGCCAATACCTATAAACTAATTCCAACTGATATTACATTCAGCGAGTATCACAGAGAGATCACAAGTTGCTGTTGGTCACCAGATGGTCATCTGTTTGGTGTTGATATTACAGGAACTATTCATGTTGTACGTATATTGCTATGAAATCCAAATGTTTCCAAAAATACGACTAGGGAATTAGAATACTAGGTATTAGAATGACCGATTAGATTGGCCATCAAAAAATACACTGTTCTCTGCTGTAAAAATCACTTCCCTGTGGTTCGGAACCCACCTAAAACTGTAGGTCCAGCTCATCAATCCCCATCATCCAACTCATTACCCACGCACAGGTCTCAGACCTCAAAAAAAAAATACTCTTCAATTTTAGCTGCTCTCAAATTGCAGTAGTATAAATAATTAGGAAGCATGATCAGCTCCTCTAAGAGAACTCTCGAAGTTTAGCTACTACTAAATTACTGTAATATTAATAAGTAAAAAGAGGGCATTTTATTTTTTTTATTCCGGATGATGCCCACATGAGTCTGGAGATTTGTGAGTGGGTAATGAGGTGAATGATGAGAAAAATACTTTTCTGAATGAGATTCGAACCCACGGCTGTAGGAAACGAAGCCAGCCAGAGCCTTATCTTATCACAGACAAGCGCTCCAACCAACTGCGCTACTAGAAGTCTGTTCAATCAGAGAGATAAGCTGCGTTCTCGTAGGTCCTGTTCGTAACGGTGACCGATTAGATTGGCCAGCAAAAAAGACACTGTTCTCTGCTGAAAATCACTTCCCGGTGGTTCGGAACCCACCTAAAACTGTAGGTCCAACTCATCAATCACCATCACCCATTTCATTACCCACGCACAGGTCTCAGACCTATGTGGGCTTCATCCTCCAAAAAAAAAAAAAAAAAGTTTGAATATATTCGGCAATTTAATAATATTATAATCGTCGATCATTAATGTTCTGTAACTTTTTGAAGCATTTAACATCCCTTCATCATATTAATTATATGTAAAATTTTTGCAATTTGTTTTTAAGAAAAAATTACTAAAGATATGTAAGATAGATGCAAATAAGTAGAAAATAGATGGCATTGCTGTGGAATACGGCCGTTTCATTTGTGAGTGTGCTCATAAGATAACAATCTGAACAAAAGAACACCATTAAAATAATAAAGAACAACAATAATAACAATCATTAATAAGCAATAATTTAATCAACATAAAGTAGAAAAAATAACTGCTATTAGAACAATACATTTTATTAATCTACTGACTTAAATTTAGTTAGTGGTCGTTACTTGTTGAACAGTTGGGGGTTATTTGTAATTCCTAATTTTGTATTTTAAATTTTAGATTCCGTTCTGTCATTGTCAGTCACTTGACATGACCCAGTTTTGGTGCTGTGATTAGACTTCAAATTAATATAGTTATATAGCGATATCGTAATATTAAGTGTTATAGATGAAAATCCATAGAGTGAAAATGGTGGTTCGGAACCCACCTAAAACTGTAGGTCCAACTCATCAATCACCATCATCCAACTCATTACCCACGCACAGGTCTCAGACCTATGTGGGCTTCATCCTAAAAAAAATATATATATAATGAAGTGTTATAGATGAAAAAAAATCTTTTACAACAATTCAATGAAATTTATTTAAAAAAAAAAGAATCAACTATTATGTTACTTTTGACTTACGTATAAAAATATCTAGGCATTAAGCTTAATTTTCATCCTGGATTCCAGTTATTTTGAACATTTTCTATTCTTTATTCTCTTGTAAAAGGTACCAAAAGATGAAACATCTTGGAAAAAATTGGCAATTTGCAAACATACTTCTGAACAACCAGGAAAATTTCAATTACTATGGTTCAAGGGTGGCTTGTTGAAAGAACTGAAGGACAAGGCTGTTCAGGTAAAATAATTTACATTTCTTACTCTTAACGCTGCATCAACTAGCTTGGTAACTTGAGTATCTTGTCTATTCTTAAATCATCATCTAGCTAATAAGAAGATACTGTTATCACATACAGTACCTTATTATACCTAATCTGTGCTGTTCTTACTGTCTCGCCTTACTCTATTACACCTGGATGTGATATAAATGATATGATTTAATATAAATAGCCCAATTAAATAAATTAAAATAAAATAATAAATTATTGAAAGATAGTTTTCTTTAAAATTAAAATAAATCAATAACTAGACATTCTGCTACTTTCATTTAATAATACAATTTATTAATAATTTTTTTTCAAAATCATCAAATAGCTTATAATCAGATGATGCGTTAATGCACTCGCCTCATCTCAAGGTATTGTCTTGCCTGAACATGTTATAACAGTAATAGACTAATAGTTCACTTATTAATACAAATAAATCAATATTTACACTGTTCAAGGTCGAATCAACCAGCTTCACAATCGATTATTCTTGCCTTTTACAAAATCATTCAATACTGGATAATCAGAAGATGCTATCCCGCATCTATGTTGACTCAGTCTCACCTGAATATTAAAAAATAATGATAGGTTCCCTTATAAATTAAAGGATAGTTCACTCAGAAATTCTTATAATTCAATGATTAGCTTGTACAAGGCTTCATCAACTAGCTTCAGCATTTACGATTCTTTCAATTTAAAAAAGAGTCCGATCTCATTAGGCGTCAAATCTACAAGAAAGGAGAAACCAATCTGTCAAAACCTATCAACTAGCTATTTGCTGTTCTGCATCTGTCGTAGCTCTGTCTGTTTAGAATGTGATTATATAAATCTAAGACGCCGCAACTTCAGCTTGCTGTCGTTTAAGCGGTCGTGGGTTCGAATTCCGCTCCTCTGACTGGCTTCTATGTGATAACATTCACCCAGGGGTGCCCACCCCCCCTAAGCCTCATGACGCACCCCCCCCCTAAATTTATCACCAGACCCCCCCCCCCCATAAACTAGGCACCCCCCAAGTCTTATGATACACCCCCTTACATTTGGCACCAACCCCCCCCCCCCATAAATTAGGCCCCCAAAAAAATGTGAAAAAGTAAGCCCCCCGTATTCTTTCTAAAACTAAAAGAAGATTTATATAGCTATTGAAAAAATTCAAACCCAGTCAATAATATACAAAAAGTATGCATATTTCTTGAGATTCTTTACAAAAAAAAAAATATATAGGTAATATTTTTTTGTAAAGGTAAAAAAGAAATATAATGAAATGAATATATAAACTTCTGCTCAATAAACTTAATTGCAAAATACCTAAAAAAGAATGAGAACCTAAATGGTTGTTATACAATCAAATATTATTACAAATACATAATGGTTCAATAAAATTGAATAAATACCTATAAGTTTATGTTCGGTGTACCAATTACATTAAGGTTAAATAATTCTACAAAGTTGTTCCTCTAAAGGAAGTGAAAACAATGAGTTGATATCTTCATTTGTAAAACACAAAAATTCAAAATACTAAGTCATTTATGCTAATATTTATTGGACAGTAGTTAAACAACAGGTTATTTACTTAGTGTAGTATCTTGGGAGAATTTATGTATGGATGAATGACATAAAAGGCACAAATTTCATGTATAGTTATTTACAACAGACAATCGAAAGAAGCGTCTTTCAAAAACAAAATAAAAACATAGTTAGGCCTATCAAAAATTACTGAATTTTTAGTATTTACTTGGTAAATTTCGCTATAGCAGTTCTTACTTATTAGTAAATAGTTATTGTAAAATACATGAAAAACATCAACAGTTTGAAGTAAACACTTCAAATTTGTAGGCTGTGACCATCTACGAGTTAGCTAGGCATCTATATCTTTAAACCCTACATAGCAGTTTTTGTCTTTGGGAAACAGAAAACTTTTTAATTATTTCTTCGCTAGAAATAGACTCAAGTACATATTTTTCTGCAGCTAGAACCATTAGATTGGACAACCATGAGTCTCCCAAAGCTGATCTAAGTCTGTTTTTGATAATTTTAACTCGACTCATAGCTCTTTCCGCTAATCAACTAGTAACTGCTAAGGAGAGTGAAGTTGTATAAACCTCTTTCAGAGCACTCGCTTAGCGTCCCACTAAGCTTGAATAATAACTTCCTGCACAAATCCTAAACATAACTATTTTAACTAATTCATATTCAATAGTATAGTGATAATTATAAATCTATTGTCATTAATTGGCATTCTATCCAATGTTAACCCCCCCCAAAACGTTTTTTGGAACCCCCCCCCAAGAATTTCAATGACGCAGTCTGCGTCATATCCCCCAATCTAATCTAATCTAATCTAACCCCCCCCTGTGGGCACCCCTGATTCACCTCATTACCCACGCACTAGTCTCGGACTCATGTGGGCATCATTGACAATAAAAAAAGACAAAAGTAAACCTGAACGTTTAATATGATAGTTATAAAGCTTCATGAGAGGTTTCAAATTTTCAACTCTCAAGATTGGGGAAATCGTTCTTACCTGCATGTAGGCATCTATAGATCATCATAACAAGCTTTCTAAAGTAACCTATCGATTTAAATAAATAACAACAATGTGTTTCAATGTATTTTTTTATTCTATCAATTTTCTTCAATTTCAGCATTACAAACGTTTATCTCCAACTGAATGGCTGCTTAGCTGGAAACTCAGTCTTCCTATTGACACAAACATTTTAGTAATTAATCGCTCAAGAGATTGCATTATTGGATATGGAAATGAGGTAAGGAAGTAATAAGCATGTTACCTTTCTCATTTTATCACTCTTTTAAGAATCAATTCATTTTCAAATGCCTTGAAATTAAACGAAAGCTTATGTCAAATAACTAATACGACAATTAAAGCTGTAGTGATTTTCAAGTTTCTTCAATAAAAAATAAACAGACTACTTACAGGGTAAAATTAAATGCTTAATAATGTAAAATGAGCTCATTCTATGATACTCTTACGAAAAAATGAAAATGCGTGTTAGAGTGACACCTATTTACAGTTAAAAAATGAGCTGTTTAGTGATTGGTTAGATTTGTGAACTAGCATATCTTATTCTACTATAATGACTCGCTCTCGTACTAAAAATAATCAAGTTAACCTGCAATTACAGGCTAAAATAATAATTTAAATGCACGTATTATCTTGAACTTTCCCTTAATTTGATGTATGCAGTATGCTAAACACTTGTCTTGCCAAATTGGCTTGTTTTGTGAATGAAAAATAATAAAAAACTATTATTTATTCAACTATTTTTGGAAATGTTTTCCTGCCAATATGTCTATAAATAAAATCATACTGCAATGCTGTTGCTATTGCTTTTTATTTTCAGGGAGAATTGATAAGAATTGATGGAAAAACGTCTTGTAAGTTTTTGAAATCGTTCATGTTCAATTTTGAATGGGCAACATTTCTATATCCTTCCGAAAATACTTTGGCTACTACATCAGAGAATTACTTAACTGTTTGGCTTGTGGATACTGGAGAACTTGTGAGTTTATATGAAGTCTTACAATATAATTCATTATACTATCACTATATCTATATTTATTACGCTATCTCATAGGTTATGTGTAAGAGAGGAACACCTTCCCTAACTTCGTCATTTCATGAAAATGTATCACCAAGTTTTTTCATATAATAATCTCATATTCAGTCGTAATTTCATGTTTGTACATAGATAAACCGTTTATGTAATAAGTGACTGATAATGTTTTATGTATTTGCATGTATAATGCATGTATAATGTATTTGCATTTATAATGCCTATATACTGTATTTTCTAGTTGTAACTGTCGAATCATTATTTGTTAGAATAAAGTAATCAATCAATCTATTAAATCACTATAACATTGATTATGCAGATCAATGTGCAGTAATAATCAATATTATGTATATTTTTCAGAAATATGCCTCATTAATTTCATCTTGTAACAATATTCATCTTCTCTACCTTCATATTTTCATAGACGTTCATATAATGCACTACACATTCTTTTATACTTTGATATGTTAGTTCTTTTGTCTAAAGTGAAAGCATCAGATTCGCAAGCTCCAAATGTTATTATTGGTAAATTTGTGATAATTTTTTTCATTATATATGATACGATAACATGACACATTTTTGCATTTTGAAGTAGGCCTATTTTATTATAACGTTTCAATAGAGGCATGTATTCTGTTATTATGGGTAATTCACTGTGAGTGAATAGCATAACTTAGTTTTTTTTTCGAGGATGAAGCCCACATAGGTCTGAGACCTGTGCGTGGGTAATGAGTTGGATGATGGTGATTTATGAGTTGGACCTACAGTTTTAGGTGGGTTCCGAACCACCGGATTCTCTGTGATGTTTTCCATGACAAAATCTAATATTAAAACTGACACTGTACAGTAAACCCTCGTTAATCCGGACTAATTGGGGCTCCAAGTCGTCCGGATTAACGAAAGTCCGGATTAAAACAAATAATCTTAAACGAAGAAAGACAGTGATTTTTGGGTACCCCTTCTATATAATGAAACACCTTTTGCAGATAAACTTAAATAGTATGTATATTCTGAATATAAAAATACTGTACATATTGTACAAACAGTACATACAGTAGTTACATTTGAACAAAAATATACACTTGGTATTTACGTCCATACAAAAAATGAGACAACGAAAAAAGACAAAATTACTTTGAACATGAGGGTTGAGGTTCGTCCTCACGTGACTGAACTGGTTTCACTGGTTTGAAGAAGGAGTTGATCTTCATTTGCCTTCCTTTTGTGTTAATTTCTTGTACAATGAGATGGCGCAGTCGTACAGTGACGATCGCATGCTACTAATCAGCATTCTGCGCATTAAAACTGCGATCCAATGGCTGTCCGGATTAAGCGAAGTCCGTATTAATGGGGTCCGGATTAACGAGGGTTTACTGTATTTCACTTTAATAAATATAATGTTTTAGGGAAGTGATAGCCGCGAGCCGTAGCAGGTATCTGTTCAATCAGAGAGATAAGCTGCGTTCTCGTAGGTCCCGTTTGTAACGGTGACCGATTAGATTGGCCAGCAAAAAAGACACTGTTCTCTGCTGTAAAATCACTTCCCGGTGGTTCGGAACCCACCTTAAACTGTAGGTCCAACTCATCAATCACCATCATCCAACCATTACCCACGCACAGGTCTCAGACCTATGTGGGCTTCATCCTCAAAAAAAAAAACTCACATATATTGAAGATGCTTGAGGAATGCATTTCCCTTCTGAAAAGAAGCTTCGTCAGGCTGAACGTCAGGCCTGACGAAGCTTCTTTTCAGCAGTGAAATGCATTCCTCAAGCATCTTCAATATATGTGAGTAAAACATTATATTAAAGTGAAATACAGTGTCAGTTTTAATATTAGATTTTTAAAGATATGACAGTTCACAGCCCGAACTATTCTTTTCAATTTTTTTTAATAATATTTCGATAGGTGGGGAGCGTGAAATTTGATTCTAAATGCATATATCTCAGCTGTCTGACAGAAACGGCTCTTAGTGAATCACGTTGTATCTTTTGTGCTATGTTGGTGTCTGGTGTTATGGCACTTCTAACGCTTGATGAAGAAACGCGCCATCCAGTCGTCATAAGTTTTGTGTATCTTTGCAATGAATGTATCAGGGACGTCCCCTGCTTTTGCACGGATGATGGAGAATTAGTGGCTTCTGCTTGCTTTAATACTGGAAAGATATTCTCTTTGACAATGAAATCAGACATGGTAAGTTTATACGGTTTCATTATACTTCATATATCATGTTAGAGAATAATTATATTGAAAGAATTATTGTTCGCTTGGAACATTATGTTAATACATTAATCTATTACATATCTTTTCGAATTTTTGAAATTTTATGAATCATGTTTGCTAATATGATGGATCATGGTGGCAGGCAAGGTTAGAAGGATAGTATGTTATACTATTTTATCTCTCACTCATGATGGAATTTTCATGATATGTTCCACTCCTCCACAACGAACAAAAACATTTTATTGCCATTGAAAGAGATGAAAATATTGAAAGAGAACATGGTATAATGTAGAGTCTGTCAACTCATTCTTGGCAGTGCGCAGAAACATATTTTGTTCATCAACGCAAAGGACACAATGTTCTAAGAGGCTGTACATTTAAAGATTTAAGTCATTCTTCATGTGATGAAGTATGTAGGAACATCTCACAGCATAGAGCAGCATTTATTAGTAGAGTGCCACTCTGCGCGAGGCAAATTTATACATCTGCCAATAATGGATTGACAAGCTATGTATATTATCAAAAAAGGTATAGTGATTTTTTTAATTATAATCATAAACTAATTTATCTTTTCCATAACATGATATACATGTGGTGTAATTGATTTTGCAGATAAATAAAGCTAATGCTATCGAAGTCACTAGTTATGTTGATATTGGGAAAAGTATACAAAAAGCGAAATTTGCCAAGTATGTCAAAGAAGGGGATTATCTTCTAATTGTTTTAACAGAATCAGATTCAAGTAGTGACAGTGGATTTATAGTTTTCAACACAGAGCTGAAAGTTGTTGCCAATATCACCATGCACAATTACCGTGTAGTTGACTTTGTATTTGGCTCTGAAAATTGCTACTATATGGCAATACAAGGCTCAATAATGATACATTTGGTTTATTTTGATTATGAAGAGGTGAGTTTACATTCATTTAGAAAAATAATGGTATTGGATTTTATGTAATGATTTTTGTCATCGAGTAGGATGGTTACAAATAAGATAGATCAACTTGTTTTTCTCAAAAATTGGTGAAAATACTTTACTGAAAATATACTTCTAGTAAGCTTGAACCTAAAACCTTGAAATTAAAACCCATTATGCAGTACAATAGATAACTTATCGAGGATAAATTTCTGTGAGAAACCCTCAATGATGAATAATTTGAATAATACATAAAACAGTTACCCATAATGAGGATTGCATTTGTTGAAAGACCTAACATTGGCCTATTTCTGTATAGACAGCTTGATAATAAAAAATCAAGCTGTTTATGTTGGGAATTCCAAATTGGATCTAATTTATGAAGCTCTGAATTAGTTGAATCTGATATAATAAAATGCATTTTGACAATAATTGTTGATTTATACAAATAACTTAGTAGGAATGAATTAGACGAAATTGTCACAACATTTTGTTAAAAAATATTGAGAAACTAGTTTCAGTTGTTGTATCATTATCAGTCTCAATCAAACTAAAACTAAAGTACAGAGAAGCTTAATATATACTGAACATGGAATGATACTATTGGCTAAGCGAGAAAGAGGCTGCCATTCATCGAAGCTTGTGATTGGCTGACAAGTCACGCCACCTGGTGGGACTGCAATAGTATCATTCCATGTTCAGTACATATTAAGCTTCTCTGTACTTTAGTTTTAGTTTGATTGAGATTGATAATGGTATAACAACCGAAACTAGTTTCTCAATATTTTTTTAATTGAGGTGTTTGTGACAATTTCGTCTAATTATTCATTATGGATACCTTCCACAATATCATCTTCGCCACTGCAAAGAAAGGATTTTATCAACTAATATTTCTAATCTATTGCAGCAGAACTCAAGTTCTCTTTCAATTTTTTCATATGATTCACTCATTCAAGCTTCCGCTCTTACCATGAGAATTCATTGTTGAATAATTTATCATATGAAACCCATATCGATGCTAGTTTAATGGTCAATGTTAAAAATATTAATGAGTCAATTGGAAGCCATTATTTTACAGAGATAAAATTCATACGAAAGAAAAATTGATTAAAATGAAAAACTAATCAAAATAATCATTTTTCTATTCAACTTCATCGCTTTTCAGTGTGAGCTCGTTCATTTGAAGCAATTGGTGAGACTTGACTTACTGTTATATACTTGACTACTACCAAGCTTTACTTAAACTCAAATGTACTCGACTTTTAAGCTATAAGTGTCATGCATATTGTAATGTTGAGGAAGTATAATATTGAAGGGTGCTTGCACAGTGGAGCATTTAATACTTGATGATGACCATCGCAAAATCAAAAACATGCTGTGGAATGGTGTATGACAGATTTGAGCGATGTGAATGCCTCCATTCCATTGCATGTGATTGATTTTACGATGGCGATTATCCTCGAGTGTTGGATGCTACTCTAAAAAAAAGTAGTTTACTGTTTCTATTATTTTAGGGAACAGCGACTGTCATATCAAAAGTTGAAAATGGTCATCGATTACGCGGTTTTCATTTCTCCAGCTTTCAAAATGATGTTTTATCCTACGGCTGGGATGGTCTTGTACTTGTAATAGATCTGTGCTCAGGCAAAGTGGTTGAAACTATCCATGCACTGCACAGATTTGAGGATGGCATTAACTATGCGATGTCGGATGGTGTTGGAAGTCATATCCTTGTCATTTCGAAGGACAATTCTCTTGTTTGCTATAAATTGTAAGTACAATTTGAATTCCTAGATTTCTTGTTCCATAACGATCTGCGTTGTTAATATTAAATTTTTATGGTAAATTCAACTAAAATTTTAACTTTTCATGGCCTTTAAATATGAGTCTCCATTCAACACATTTGGCCTAAAGTAAGTAAAAATGTTACTTATTCTCAATTAAAATTGACGGCAAGTCGTTGAATTTACCATAAAAAGTTAATACAATTTGAAATTGAAATTTCTAATTTATTAAATTATAAAGAAAAATCTAGTGCAGAGCTATGTTGATGTGGAGAAGTGACGCAAATTCTCTTTTAAAGTGTTTATTCAGACTGAACTGACAAAATATGCCATTTAAATTTCTAATATATTTTAGTAAACTTTTGGCACCAGTTTTCGTGGATTTTGTGTGAGAAATTGATGAAATGGCATTTATGTAAAATCACACGAATCTTTAACCTGAAACTCACAGGATTCTCCTTGCTATTAACTGAAAAAAAAATCAGTGAGTTGAATGTAAAATGACGAAAATTACTTCTGTGTAAAACCTTTACATCCATTTTATTTCAAACGTAGAATATGCTCCCTGTGATGTTTTCCATGACGAAATACTTGATGAACAATCCATTATTAAAACTGACACTGTATTTCACTTTTATATATTGTTTTGCTCACTTATATTGGAGATGCTAGAGGGATACATTTCACTTCTGAAAAGAAGGCTGACGAAGCTTCTTTTCAGAAGTGAAATGCAGTGTCAGTTTTAATAATAGATAAAATATGCTTTTTTCGTGTGAACTCGCTTAGCAAGGCGTCAACACTCAGTGTGCTGCCAGAATAGAATATAAGTAGAATTGTATTGAAATTCCTCAATTCATAAAGAAAAATCTGGCGTATTTCAACAGCTCAATTATCCACTTTGCCATGCACTGTAGTTGAAGTCTTGTTTTTCACTTCATCTTGTAGTTGAATTGTTTTTCATTTTGGATAATTATGATGATTTCTAGGAATTGTCTATTTCGGCGGAGTGTTCATGCATGTGGGTGTATGAAATAGTGTAGATAATAATCTTTGTATAAAAGTTAGATTATAACAATTTTATATGATTATAATTTCAAGTTGGTGATGAATTATGAAAATATGTATTTTATTAATTCATGTAGTTCTGTTTCAAAAATTAGACATCAGTTTCTAAATTTGAATTTTCATTTCAAGAAACGAAATGGAAAGCAGCAGTGACAATAAATCGGTGCCAAAAAGCGATGACTCACAACTAAGCGAAAGTTTCAGCGCAGTTGCCAAGCCATTGTTCTTGTATCCTCCTGGTAAAAATTTGACTGTTTCAAATTATAATATTATTTGTCTTCAAATTTACTGAAATTCGTTCTAAGCAGATTAAATTGAAATCAAAACTATTTTATCATCACTTTTCCAACAACAGGAAACTTTGTGTCAATAAATTTTTATATAGTGTTCTGTGATAATTTGCTACATACTAGATTTCTAGTTTTACATAATTTGATTATTATGCAATCTCCATTTTCCTCGATAGAAATATTTACTTTGAATTTCTCTTCTAAACTAGAACTGTTTCATTTGTTTTTAATTATATTGTTGACTTGTGACTACTTGTCAATTATTATTGACTGTGTTCAATTCTCCAGTTTAATTATTATTTGATAGCATGAGGTGGTAAAAATAATAATTATTCTTCAAATTTCATGGCGTTACTATATATTTTAACTATGTATGTATGGGTATGCTTTATTGGCCATTACATTAAAATATCTCATTAAATTTCTAATTCAGGATAATTGAAAGTCTATTTTCATTCACTAGTATATATATATATAGAGCTAAATATAGACTGCATTAAATTTTTTTGATCAATTTTATTCAATCTAGACGATTAAATTGTCAATTTCTGCTCTTAGTTGTTGACAAGATGACTATCATAATAAAGATGAGACTATTGAATAACTCATATTTTTGAGTTGGTGTTTGAGATTCTTGTTATTTGATGTTAATGAAAATTTAGTCAATCACAGCTGATTTTCACGCTTTCTAATGGGACTCCCGTCGGCTCAACAGATTAACAGTCGACTCCAGTCACTCAGCAGAGTCCACTCACTCATCTTACTTATGATACTCAACTTTATTCACACCACCCACTGTTTTACCATTAGAAAGATTAGACATTACATAACAATACATTTTTTGAGTTCTTCTTGAAACTATTGTTAAAAATTTTCAGATGGTAGTTTCGAGAAAACATGGTTAAACCTTCACATGCATGAGTGCTCTGTCAGAGAGTTGGAAACCTGTGAAGCTGATATTACTTTTATTAACAGACATCTTACAGAGCTGAAAAAAGAGGTAATGAAGCTTTGCTAAACACATCTTAATTTTATATTCTGATAGTCCCAACTTGAGTATTAAAGATTCAATACGATATGCTATTCAATCATTCATGAAATGCTCCAATAATGGTTTTAAAAAATATTCTACTAAGAAAAATTACTTTGATGTGGAAATAAGCACTCACATTTTTGTGTGACGATTTTTCCACTCTGTTAGTGAACTAAGCCAATGTTGGTCTTTAAAACTCGTAATATAATAGTTGTTAAAAAAGTACAGGATTGGGAAAAGTGGTGGCGGGAGGTTTTAATGTGGGATAATTTTATGAAAGAGAGCAAATGAGTTGAAGTATGAATTACTTTAAATTTTGCAAATTTATAACTTCAATGATCAATGTATTGTATCTCGTTCGACTGAAATTTTATGTTCAATAAGCTTTCTGTCAATTAAAATTTTCAAAATTGAGTTTATGAACAATCTAATATCAAAACTGAAACTGTATTTCTATTTAAATTATGATTTTTATAATGGAGATACTGGAGATGGATTCTTTGAAGTGGAATGCATCCCTTCAGTGTGAGTAAAAATCTTAATTTAAATAGAAATTAGGATTTTTACTCACTTATGATGGAGATACTTGAGCAATGTTTTTCAGTTCTAAAGAGGAGCTTCATCAGCCTGATGCTCAGGTGGCTGATGAAGCTTCTCTTTAGAAGTGGAATGCACCCCTCCAGTATAAGTGAGTAAAAGTCATAAATAAAACAGAAATATAGTGTCAGTTTTGATATTAGATTGTTCAACAAGTATTGTAGAAAACATCACAGATGAGTTTATGACTATACATATGTAAACTATGATTATCTGTAGTTCAAATTATTGTCTTCATTCTGTTCCCATATTTTCCAGATTAAAACAATGTTGGATGAAAACCTCGAAGGAAGTGAAGATGAACGACTAGATATTGAAGAATTTCAACTCGATTGGGAGTCTCATGGGAGGAGGAAAGCGAATGCACTGGCTGAACAAGATCAACTGAAACAATCCTATGTCGATCATATAAACGAATACAATGGCATGGCAAGCAAGATTGTACACAATTGTTGGGATGCAATGCATGTTAAGACACGGCGTATCAAGGTATGTTATACTATTGCCTCATAAAACAATTGGCGTATAAGTTTTAAATGAATAAAAAAGAAGAAAATCAATCAAATAAGCTGTAGCATTCTGTGCTATAGGCTTAACTTAAAGAAAATAATTGACTAACTTACCGGTCCAGCTCTTCTTGGTAATTGAGAAAGATGAAATTCTGAATTGTCTGTTTTGTAAATCTTCTATATATAAAAATGTCTGTCTGTCTGTCTGTATGTATGTACGTATGTATGTATGTATGTATGTATGTATGTATGTATGTATGTATGTATGTTTGTATGTATGTATGTATAGGGAACATAGACTTCAAAACTACTTAACAGATCGGCATGAAACTTTCTTAATTATGTTGTGTGAATATTGGGGATGGTTTCTGACCATAAATTTTAATAGGGGAGCTAATAATTATTATTAATTAATCCATTTTATAGACCTAACCTACTGAACTTGCCGGCCAAACAGCTGATATAAGGCAACAGTTTTTATTCATATGGCAGGCCCCTTTTAGTGGCGTTATTTACGCTATCTTTGAACAGCAAAAGACTTTGCACTTTGCATGTAGGTTACCGTGCAGTTGGAGCCTTGAGGTATGTAGGAAACATACGACTGGGTATGATGAAATGCAAGATTAATAGATAAACTTATCTATACTATAAACTTTATCTATATATAAACTTTATCTATTAACTTTGGATGAAATGTAATTATGCCTGGTTGATGACATCTGTTAACCAATGCAGCGCGAAATTTGAAATGCAGCCTCAGCGGGAGGTGGCGATTAATAAAATCAAAAACCTAGCTTCTACCCTTATAGTCGTAGGAGGTTTAAATTTGAAATGTTTCTTCATTCAGAGGTGGTGATTAAGAAAACAACGAAGGAGGCCTCTATGATCAGCTGGAAGAGCCCTAGGACTAACTTCTTTCCTAATTTGAAATGTAACCTCAGCGGGAGGTGGCGAATAATAAAATCAAGGAGAATTTTTATGAGAACGCAGCAATGCGCGTTGGGCCAGCTAGTAACTTATAAATGTGTTATATTTGTATAGTTCCAAGCTTTGACAAATTAATTTTAAGTTTCAAGTTGGCTTAATAAGAATTAATGGAATACATAATGCACTACAAACCCCGGATATAAAATATGCATAACTCACAGAATAGAATATTGTACGGTTATTTTATTAATTTTGTTGGTATGAAAATCTCCATCCTGATACTTGAAAAACAACTGATAGATACGTCTACCCTGTAATATATGATTATATTACATCTCCCTGTGTCTTATGGCTAATCTTTTTAGGATTCTAATTCTTTAATACTGTTGTGGACAAGGCAAAGAAGAAAGAAGTATAATTATCTGCCTGTGTCAATATTAATTTCCGGTTACCATTAAGCAGCATGTTATTCTAATTGCTCTAACTCCTGTAAACCCTCACGGTTTATCGGGACACCTCTAGAATGTTCTTATCATGGCAATTAAAATAGCCTGGATGAATGTAGAATATTCTATTTGTTTAATTTAGAAATTAATAGAAGAATGGAGAGATTAAGAAAAATTCATATATAGGAGAAACTCTCGTAAAAGTCAGTTAGTTTTCGATTGGTTATGCGATAAGTGGCAGATTTAGAATGACAGTGACAGTTCCCGCTCATACAAACCGTATTATGACCGTTTGTTGTTAAAGTGATAATCGCAGTATATTGTGACATTGTTACAGTTTATACAGTGACTCGTATGTGCTTGTAGTGTTTCAACGGTCCTGTTTTTGAGGCTTCTCCTTGAATTATTGGACAGTGCATTGAACAGTTATTATTCAATATTAGATCGGACTTTTAAAATTTAGTGATTGATTTTTGTACAGTAATATTGCAAACTCTTTATTAGCTGAACATTATAGGTTTATCTGTTTTTGATTGCTTATTTTGTGTAAGACATTACTGATTAGTGCGTGTTGTGAATAATTTGTGTAAATAAAGTGCGAGTGTTTTATTTTAGTATTGCCAGCGTTATTTTAGAGATAGAATCCATAACAATACGGTTCATGCTACTTGTCATTGCACAAGTCATTGTTTATCATGGAGATTCTTTCCTCACAAAATCTTCTATAGATAGATCCAAAATATTTTTTCACTCTGCAAATTAGTTAATTAATGTTATATTGTTTTTAAATAACTAATTTTAATATAGTTTATTAGTTGAATTATAACAAACATTCATCTATCAAAGGATAGAAGGACAAGCTGAGGGTTCAAGCTAAATCATCAAAATTGAATACAGTCATGTAATATTAACTTTTTAAGTGAATTCAACGACTTGCAGTCAAATTTTCAGTAGTACTACTTATTCTTGATAAAAATTTGACTGCAAGTTGTTAAATTCACTTAAAAAGTTAATATTAACAACGCAGTTCGTCATGGAACAAGAAATCCAGGAACATGTAATATTATATAGCATGTAAAAAGTTGTTCATTACACTGAGTTTTGAATAGTATAACATTGATGCTTTGAATTATTCTTGGAAAAATAATTAGTGCAAAACTAATTAATATGGAACATTATGGAATATTATGAAACTAAACAGAGAACAAAAGAGAAATAAGTTTCAGTCTCAGAAATCAACTACAATACAAATAATGTAAAAAACTTGAAAAGGAAAAACAAATGAAAAGCTAAACAAATAAGAAGATTTATTGTTTAAAGTATGAATTATTTGACAAATTGATATATATGACTCACTATACAAATTCAATAATTATGAAATATTATTTTTATCTACGGTACTTGAACACAAAACTACAAGCGTAAATACAAAATTCAGCCTGTTGACATCCTATCTACTTTCTAATGTTTCACAGGCATTTGAATATACATTCTCAGTAGAAAAATATGGCCAGCTCCCAAAGAATGCAGAACTTGAAACGGAATTGAAGAAAATACAGATTTTACGAAGAATTCAGGCAAAATACAAATTAGGAGAGAGGTTCTTCCCTTGGCTTGGCAATTCAAGCTCAACAAAGCCAAAATTCAGGTAAAGAAAGTGTTACTATCGAGTAATTTTCCAACTACTAGCATACTAATCTGTTGCAGTGAATGTTTCATTCAGTTATTGCTCACAATATCTCAAAATTGCATACGTGCATCTAGTTTAAATGTAATTAAAGTTGTAAAATTTACAATATATTTAATATATTGTAATATTAGAATAGAAGCGAAGTGTGGATCATATGTTTATATCCGTGACAGTAGTATTTCAGTGTTAGCTACGCGATAAGTGATTCAGATGCTGTTGAGGTGCTATGCTATTAAAATTTAATTTCTATTTGCTATTAGGTGAAATTTTAGTATTTGAACAATTTGCTATCCCTGTGAACAAGGGAATTGAACTAGCAAGTTAACTGAGTACCCTCTCGAATGACTGCATGTATTATTCCAAAAAGAGGCAATGAAAGCTCACTATATCCATAAAACTAATAATGAACCTATTAAATATTAAAAACTTCTCCTTTATAATAAATGTAACACATATTTACATATGTAACCCATTCCTTATTGAAACTGTGACTTTCAACTCCTTAATTAATTTTTATAAATTAGTTCCCTGTTAGTCCTTTTTTTATCAAAATTATTTATGACAGTATAATTTGTCCATTTTTATGATCCAAGCAATTCTAACATTTACTTGAAAATTCTCCCAAAATTAATAATTTTAAATAGTGTAATAGCTCTCCACGTTTTTGATACTGTAGTGTGATAATTTAAAAATACTTTAATAAATTTTCTAAGCTCTTTTTTTATAAAAAGAATTTTAATAAAAATAAAAATAATTTTTAGTAGGTGTAAAATAAGAGTTCAGGCTCAATTTTCTTCAACCTTAAATTTAAGGTCAACCTCAACCAACCTATCCAAACTTAACCTAACCTTAAATAGGTAAGTCCAAGTCGAATCAACGCAATCTATCCGATCCCCAAAATTCCCATTTTCACGGGGGCTAAAATTCACGAAAACATTTGAACTTTTTAACCCCTGGAGCGAATTTAAATTTGAAGACGCCATCTTGTTCAGCATTTCAAGGCATCCCAAATTCATGTATCAAATACAAATTTCCGATCACGATTAATTGGAAAAAAAATAATAGAATTTTTGGGTCATCTGTACTAAAAGCAGTACCGCTTCTGAGTCTAACCTAATCTTAAATTTAAGGTTAACCTTAACCAATCCATCCAAACCTAACCTAACCTGAAATAGGTATAGTTGTATAGTCAAAGTCAAACCAACGCAATCTATCCGATCTCGAAAATTCCCATTTTCACGTGGGTTCCGAACCACGAAAAAATTTGAACTTTGCAACCGCTCAAGATAAATTTAATTAGAAGACGCCATCGTGTTCAGCATTTCAAGGCATCCCAAATTCATGTATCAAATACGAATTTTCGATCACGATTAATTGGGGAAAAATAATAATAAAACTTTTGGGTCATCTGTACTAAAAGCAGTACCGCTTCTGGCTCAGTTTAACGCTGGTTTCAACGGTAGTTTTAATGGTGGTTTTAACGGAGATCTAACTCTAGTATAAAAAATGAATACAAGAGAAGGACTTGCTCAAGAATTACATGCAAGTGTTAGACACAATTTTCCCACACGTCGTACAGAAATCAAAGGCGTAACAGATCTGTACCAGGCCGATCTTGTTGATATGTCAAACTACAGTACCATCAATAGAAATTTCAAATTCATACTGACAGTAATAAATTGTTTTAGTAAATTTGCATTTGCAATACCATTGAAAAGTAAATCGGGTAATGATGTGGCAAACACCCTCAAACCAATACTTGAACAGAATAAGATAAAGAATTTTCAAACTGATGCTGGTAAAGAGTTCTACAATACTACTGTTCAAAAACTCTTTAAAATGTACAATATCAATCACTATAGTACTTTCAGCAATAAGAAGGCGGCAATCTGTGAACGTTTCAATAGGACCCTGAAAGAGCACATGTTTCGTGAATTCACTGTACAGGGAAATTATAAATGGTTGAATTTACTCCCAAAACTGTTAGACAAATACAATAACACCGTTCATCGAACCACTCGCATGAAACCGAGTGAGGTGAATACTGAAAATGAAAAGTATGTACTAATGAATATTGATAAGGCTACCCTGCGTTCCTTCAAACTTAAAAAGCAAAAGTTTAAAATCGGTGATAAGGTTCGAATCACACGTTACAAGCGAATATTTGATAAAGGATACCTACCAAACTATACTAATGAGATTTTCACTGTACACAATGTACTACCAAGCATTCCCCTCACCTATCACCTCAAAGACGATAACAATAAAATTATTAAGGGCGCATTCTATGAGTATGAAATGAAGAAAACCAAGTACCCAGATGTGTATCTTATTGAAAGAGTGCTAAAGAAGAAAGGTAATAAATTGTATGTGAAATGGCTGGGTTTTGATTCGAAATATAATTCATGGATTGATAATAATACATTAAAAAAATGAAGCTAAAACAGCACAAATCAAAACTGCCACTGATTAACTTTGACAAGTATTTAAATAAAAAGCAACAAATAAGACACAGTGTGCTTCTACCAAATAGTGTAAGATGTATTGTGTGTGGGCCGTCCAATGTTGGAAAAACAAATACCGTTTTCAATTTATTATTTGCCGAGAATGGTGTCAAGTTTTCACATTTATATGTATTCACCAAATCTCACCAGCAAGACAAGTATCAACTTCTCAAGGAAATTATGAGTCAAGTAGCCGAGGTTGGATTCAATCTGTACCGGCATAATGAAGAAATACCACACCCAAACGATGCACACCCCAATTCAGTTATGATTTTCGATGATATTTGTATGGAAAAACAACAGAATATTCGAGACTATTTCAGTATGGGTAGACACAAAAACATTGATAGTTTCTACATTTGTCAAACGTACTCTAGTATTCCTAAACAATTGATTAGAGACAACAGTAATTTGATTGTTATATTCAAACAGGATAATCGTAATC
The DNA here is from genome assembly GCA_948455865.1 of Conomelus anceps. Taxonomy (NCBI): domain Eukaryota; kingdom Metazoa; phylum Arthropoda; class Insecta; order Hemiptera; family Delphacidae; genus Conomelus; species Conomelus anceps. The sequence continues at coordinate 12,062,186 of OX418219.1, forward strand.
TACAACACATATATCATGATCATGTATATCCAGATTTGAGTAGAGATGAATTCAGTAGAATGTGTGCTCAAGCATGGAATAATAATAATTTTCTAGTCATAAACAAAGATTGTGGACTGGATAACGGGAGATACAGAGTTGGATTTGATAAATTTATCCTATTATAAAAATGATACTGAAAAAGGATCTAAAAGAATTGACAACCATCAAGAATAATATAAAACAGCTGCGTGACTATACGTCGAAAACATCGAGAATTATCGTATGATGCAATTAGTGAAGAAGAAAATTTACAGAAACAATATAAACCCATTACCGAATCATTGAATCAATTTAAACAATAACAACAATTTGATGTTAAACAGGAAATGAAAGAGGAGGAGGATGAGGAAGAGGAGGGGGAGGTAGAGGAGGAAGACTACCCCATTCTAGACTCCACTAATTTAGACACAACAAACATTTTCGATTCTTCCAATGTTCCCAGTTTTTTAGACTCTTCCAATTTAGACACCTCCAATGTTCCCAGTAATTTAGAATCTTCTAATTTAGAATCTTCTAATTTAGACACCTCCAATGTTCCCAGTAATTTAGATGAAAGTAGTAGAAGAGACAGTAGAGAGTCTAGTCGGAAATTTGCATCTAGAAATCGTATAGGTAAATACATTGATAATTTTATGAGAACAACAAAAGGTCAAAATCTGTATGGAGTTCACTTCAATCCCACCATCAATGAATGGCAAATTGGAAACAAAGTTATCAAGTTTGATGATAAAAAAATCATTATTGATGGTAATAAATCATTCCCGCTTACACATGGTCTACTAGAGCTGCTATTCAAAGCAATTCCAGATACATTCATCTATAGGAAAGGTGATCTTGTCGACTATAAACGTATACTTGAACTAACTGGAGTTCATCTTGATGCATTGGGACGTGTGAAAAGAAATACCAGTTATAAATACACTCGCATAATTAAAGATTTATTTCCACCTAAACGTGTTAAAGGAGTTGAACAAAAACTGGGTAGTGGAATACATGATATGCAAATTGAAACCTCACCTAAGAGCAACGTCTACACCTATTGGGATAATCCAAATGAATTGTGTGAAAGATTGGAATTGTTGATTAATTCAAAACTTGCCGGACACACCGGCCATGATTCAGAAATTGCATCAATAATTGAAGAATTACGTGAAATCGGTATCATTATAGGTGGTAATTTAGTATTATAAAAATGACTATTGATAAATTTGGACGACATTTGTATGCAAGTAGAAAGGCAAATATCAATGAAGAATTGAAACAATTGGTGCAGAATTTAATTGATATCCTACAATTGATACCACTTGCGGCACACCATCTTCCAAGAGTTGATCTCAACAACATTGATCAGTGGCGAGCAATGACAGATCCAAACCTATTTGATCAGTATAGAAAATATTCAGAGGAAACTGAAAATCCATGGTTTTTTAGAGCATGGTTTGAGAGTAAATTTATCTACAAACATGAATTATAATAAAAACAAGCATGACTATTGATAAATTTGGTCGACATTTGAGTAGAAAAGAGACAGTGGACTTGGAGAGAGAAGAGATGATAAACTTGTTTCAAAACGCCATTACTCTAGCACAACAAATAGATACAGTTAAAGATTTCTACTTACCAAACATTGATATTAGACAACAGTGGAAACACATCACAGATCCACAATTACTTACCAACTATAGAGAGGCTGTAAAGGATCTCTCCATCTATAATTCTTCATTTAAAAGATGGTATGAGAAAAATTATCTATATAAAAATGAATAGAAAAAATACTCCAAAAAAGAAGAGGTCAATGAAAAAGAAGTTGGGATCTGGTATATTGGGTTCTGTAATTAATAAAGCAATTGATTTACTGCCCATGGAGCTCCATATTCCCGGGTACGAATTCTGTGGACCCGCGACAAACTTGAAAAAACGATTAGCAAGAGGAGATAAAGGAATAAATAGATTAGATGAAGCGTGTCGAGAGCATGATATAGCCTATAGTGACCCAACACAAAATCGAACGGAAGCTGATAGGAAACTTGCAGCACTCGCGTGGGAAAGAGTAAAAGCAGCCGATGCTAGTCTTCCTGAACGAGCAGCAGCCTATCTAGTTACAAATCTTATGAATGCAAAAGTGAAATTTGGTAGAGGAGGAAAGAAAGTCGGCAAAGGTGTCTATTTGAAACCATACAAAGGTTGTGGTATAAAGAAGAAGAAGAAGGTAGAGAGTGCATTGAAAGCTATTTTAAAAAAAAATCCCCATTATCAAATGTAGATATAGTAAAGTATGCAAAACAGCTTGACTTACCATTACGTGGAATTTATATGAGAGATAAACTACCAAATACACCACTTAAACACCTAGAACTGGGTGTAATCAATCTGGATAATGAAATTGGTGAGGGCACTCATTGGACGTGCTACTTCAAAAACGCTAATCTATGCGACTATTTTGACAGTTTTGGTAATCTAAGTCCACCACTTGAATTTATGAAATATATGCAAGGTGTAAGAGTTCGATACAACTACAAGAAATATCAACAAATGGAGCACTCATGCGGACATCTGTGTCTATTGTGGCTGTATAAAAAATATAGTGATTATGTTTACGCTAACAGCAAACAAGAATCCATTGGTTAGTGAAATCTTCCCACCAGTTGAATTGGATAGCTTTGACTATGAAGTGGGTCTAGTAAACATGTACACATACAATACAATTCCAAATATTGAAACAAATGTAAATAATAAGTTCGTGTATGATGGGCGTGTGGTTGAAATACCAGAAGGATCATACGAATTGGAGGATATTCTAAATTATATTCGAAATAATCTTAAACTGACTAGCAGTCAACTGAGAATCAAAGCCAACAACAATACACTACAGTGTGAGCTGTATGCAGATAAAGATATTGATCTAACTATGAAGGACAGCATTGGTCCAATACTTGGATTTCAACATGAAAAATTACTAGCAAATAAATGGCATATATCAACAAAACCCATTCATATAATGCGTGTGAATAGTATACGTGTAGAATGCAATATTGCACAGGGTTCGTACAATAATGGCAGTGAAGGTCACACAATTCATGAGTTTTACACAATTGTACCACCCGGGTATAAAATAATTGAATCACCCACAACTGTGGTGTACATGCCAATCAATACAAACACAATAAATCAAATTTGTATAAATATAATCGATCAGGACGGGAATGTGGTAAACTTTCGTGGAGAAACAATAACAGTACGCTTACATGTAAGAAAAAAACCAGTTGGTTTATAAATTATGTATAATTACATATATATAAAAAAATATGCTAATATTTACAAAAAATCATCAATCACAACAGCATGATGCAACAGATAGGAAATCACTTACACCTAAAAATAGACAACTACTACAAAGATTAGGTTTTTTTGTATATAATAAAAATATAAACAATGAATCACCAAATTCCTCACAGTATGCAAATTGATTCAATATTCAATGTTGGTGAGAAAGTACAATTCGATGAGAGTATAACCCAATTCGAGTATCACACTCACACACCATATGCATCACAAACATACAAAAATAATGATGAAATTCGTATCAATGTAAATCAACAGGATGTCTACACTCTACCATGTAAAAGCTATCTTCTAATAGAGGGTAATATTAAAGTACAAAAAGCAGACAATACTGAAGTTGACTTTGTATTAGTGAACAATGGAATAGCCTATTTATTTGATGAGATTAGATATGAGGTGGGTGGAGTCGAAGTTGACCGCACACGTAACGTTGGCATGACAACAACAATGAAAAACCTCTTGTGCGAAACTCCACAAAATAAATGTATATGGGAGAATGCAGGATGGAATCGAGATGGATGGACAAATAAAAAGAAATTTAGCTTTTGTATTCCACTGGAAATGTGGTTAGGTTTCATGGAAGATTATAGAAAAATTATTTTGAATGTAAAACAAGAATTGGTTCTGCTTCGATCTTCATCTGATTTAAATGCAATTCAAACCACCGCTGGTACTAAAATCGAAATTAATCTAACAAAAATACAATGGAAAGTACCCTACATACATGTAGCAGACACAATTCGTCTTAATCTACTGAAATTATCTCACAATGATAAACCAATTAACCTTCCATTCAGATCATGGCAATTACACGAGTATCCTACCCTACCAGAAAGCACAAGTCATCAGTGGACTGTTAAGACAGCATCACAAATGGATAAACCAAGATTTGTTGTACTAGGACTGCAAACTAATAGAAAGAATAGCCTTCGTAACGATATATCTCAATTTGATTTTTGTAATTTGAATAATGTTCGCTTGTATTTGAATGCACAATACTTTCCCTATGATAATATTATGGGTAATAAACATACATTGTATCAGATGTTTGCCGCCTTTCAACACGCCTACTACAAACAAAGTGATTCGGGAACATCAATAGCATTTGATAAATTTGAAAAAACACCACTAATTGTAATAGACTGTTCTCGTCAAAGTGAACTTTTGAAATCGGGTGCATTAGATGTGAAACTTTCATTTGACACAACTGCAAATATCCCAGAAAATACATCTGCATACTGTCTCATTATATACGAAAATATCTATGAATATACACCATTGAGTGGAATTGTTAGAAAAGTAATGTAAACGAATATTGCTTGTATAGATCTCTATCAAAATCATTATTTGAATTCTTTCTCAATTCGGTATTTAATGATATAAATTGCTCTAACCAGGCTGATTGATTGAATTGCATCACTCTGTGAATTTTTGTTAATTTCAAACCTAATCTCATGTAAAGTTTCAAATTTTTATAGTGTAGAATGTAATTTTTACGGTTTTCAAAAGTTGTAATCAATTTCTCATATCGCCCTGATGGCGGTGTGGCTTTTACTGGTGCCAGGGGGTAATGATTGTGCATATCATGTAGACTTTCTGGATATTCAAGATCGACTTCTAAAAAGTAGCCAACGTGTGATTCATCTGACATTTTTGTAACATCGAAATTTTGAATTTGCTCATTAGATAGCCACTTGAATCCAGAGTGTGGCAGTGGTTCACTCATGCTTGTACCATATAAATTGTTTGCATCTAAGTAGATTATAAATGTGTTTTTGGAATTTTCATCATATGTAGATAGATATTGATTGTTGGCTTTTGCATATCGTTTGGGGATTACACTTAAACCCCCGCGAATGCCGGACTCTACAAACAGGTGCATATCTGGATCACTCAAAAGTTCAAGTTCAATACCGGTCATTTTCAACATTGCATTCCACGAATAGTGTGGTAGTGAATAAAAGTGGGATGGATCAAGACTGTATGTTTTCTGGAATGTTGATCTGAAAGATTGAAATATATCGGCGAGTAAGAGTATATCGGTGGTCAGGTAGAGATCGTGAAATTGACCAAGATTTTTCAAGTTGAATGCATTCCAAACAGTTATAGAATTTTGATAGTCAGTCTCACTTACATCTGAATCGGTTAGTTTGTTGTAGAAGTTTTCCCGGGAAGGTAATTGTGTTTCTTCGAATTTCTCAAAACAATCCATATATTCGTATGGGTAGATTTGTTTTTTCAAGAGTAAATTTGTATTATTTGGAAAATGTGCTGAAATCAGTTGGAAAGCATTTGATAACATATTTTCTGTCAATTTCGAAAGAGATGAATTCAGAAATTGTAGTGAATCGATAAATCTTAGAGTGTTATTTAGTGTTATTGAAATTATTTTTTCACTTGTTCTAGCTAAGCAACTTATTCTCTTTTTATATTTATTGAGTGATTGAACAATGAAGTGGGAATTGTAACCGGTGAAATTGTGGAATATTACAGGAATGAACTCCACCTGTTTTGCATTAAGATTACACGATTGATGAGCAGCTCCAATAAACTTTCCAGTTGAATGTGAATGGTGTCGCACATGATCAAACAATAGGCTCTTATTACACAGGCAACACACATCTACCATTTTAAATTTGTTTTCTTCTTCTACTGTTATATGTATTGGCACTTGTATTTTCAATCGCTTTTTCAATTCATTTCCATGTTCATCTAATTCATCCAGAAACTTTTCTATTAAATTTGATGATTCAGACAGGTTGGATGCTCTAACTATCCTTGGTCCATAATGAATTGATCCACTTTCATTTACTATTACATATCCATAACCACATGGTATATGTTTTTCATCTTTGATTAAACATTCAAAGTCGGCGTATATGGTGAAGGGGGTGGGTAGGGTGTAGGAGAAATTTGTGAACTTTAAAACAGTATTTTGTTCAGGAATTTTAATGCATTGTGTTTCGTGTGATGAGCACAATTCAATATGTTTTTCTAAATTTTGTTTTGCATTTTTATTAGTGAATCTTTGAAAACAATGGGGACAAATTTCTTCTTTATCATGACTTTTTGTTAGATGTGATTGCAGTCTGGATAGATTTTTAACAAGGGTGTAGTGTTTTTGTTCTTCTTTGTTACATAACAACAACAGTGTGATTGTATGCTCTCTTTTTCTGTGTTGGGATGCAAAGACTGGATAGAACATATCTTTCTCTTCTTCATATGCAATAACATTAACAGCTATTGTTGTGTTTTGGTTCTCAAATTTAGGTATGTGTTGTAGTTTTAGTGGGAAGCATAAATTTTCAATATTAATCATATGTTGTAGATTTCTAAGTGCAGATACTCGATATTTATTATTGATGTTGAAATAGGAGAGGATGGACCAGACAAAGCAGAGATCATCTTCATTTTTCACATTTATAACAGCTTTTCTATTTATAATTTTAACTGGAGTAGGAATGTATGAGCCAGAACCACTTATTGGTCTGTATCTTACAATGTTGAAATTGAACTGCTTGAATATGTCTATAGTCCAACCACTCCCCAACTTTATGAATTTATCTAATCCTTCAATAATTTTTGCCTCTGCCTCCTCCCATTGTATGTTGAATTTATTAAGATTCTCATGAACTGAGATTACAGACCTCGATTGCCCATGGAATGTTGGTTCAACATACAACTCTTTATCAGCAGAAATCTTTTTCAATTTAACTGTTAAACTCACATACCATTTAATATTGTGGTGGAATTTTTCAGAATTTTCAAGTATTATATCAATTATATGAGGTTTAAGGTTTTCAAACAATATTTTCACATCAATTGTTTCAAACGAATTCCATATGAAAAAGAGGCAGTTTTTGTTGATGCTGTGTTGGCAGAATGGTGATGAGTAGGTGGATGAAATTATTTTATCCATTTTTATATATACAAAATTTTTTGTGGTATTGCTTGATTCTGTTGTTTGATAGTTGGTTGTGTTTGGGACCCTATCTGAAAATAGGAAGCGACTAGTCTCCGTGGATGAGCCGGAAATCTCTGGTGGGAGTATAGCTTGTTGACTATTTTCAGCCTGAACTAACATAACTCCTTCGATCCAAAGGAGTGAGAATTTTCTGCCTATGCACCTCTATTTATACCCAAAAACTGGGGTGGAAAAGGGGAAAAAATGAGAGAAAGGGGGAAAATTAGAGAAAGGGGAAAAATGGGGTGTTAATTGATACATGAAATTGAATCGCCTTGGAAATTTGAACAAGAACCATCTAATAAACTTTAGTTTAGGTGGGTTCCGAACCACTGGGTAAGTGATAATAAAGTTAGTACAAGATGGCTAATCAGTTAGTGACTGATCTCCGCTATAACCACCGTTAAAACCAACGTTAAAACCACCGCTATAACCACCGTTAAAACTACCATTGAAACCAGCATTAAACTGAGCCAGAAGCGGTACTGCTTTTAGTACAGACGACCCAAAAATTTTATTATTATTTTTCCCCAATTAATCGTGATCGAAAATTTGTGTTTGATACATGAATTTGGGGTGCCTTTGAAAGCCGAATAAGATGGCGTCTTCAAATTAAAATTCCCTTCACAGGTTAAAATAGCAATACCTTGCGGTATAGTTCAATTTTTTTGTGATTTTTAGCTCCCGTGAAAATGGGAATTTTCGAGATCGGATAGATTGCGTTGGTTTGACTTTGACTATACAACTATACCTATTTCAGGTTAGGTTAGGTTTGGATGGATTGGTTAAGGTTAACCTTAAATTTAAGATTAGGTTAGACTCAGAAGCGGTACTGCTTTTAGTACAGACGACCCAAAAATTCTATTATTTTTTTTCCAATTAATCGTGATCGGAAAATGGTGTTTGATACATGAATTTGGGGTGCCTTAAAATGCTGAACAAGATGGCGTCTTCAAATTGAAATTCCCTTCACGGGTTAAAAAGTTCAAATTTTTTCGTGAATTTTAGCTCCCGTGAAAATGGGAATTTTGGGGATCGGATAGACTGCGTTGATTTGACTTTGACTTACCTATTTCAGGTTAGGTTAGGTTAGGTGAGGTTGGTTGAGGTTAACCTTAAATTTAAGGTTAAAGAAAATTGAGCCTGAACTCTTATTTTACACCTACTATTTTTTTTTTTAATAAAAATTTTCCTATAAATTTTGACAAATTTTTATTACTATATTGTAAAAATTGTAAAGCAGTTTTATGAGTTTGCTAGGGTCACAAGTCCACATGTAACCGGTTAGTTCATCACTTGCATATAGCTGGCGCAAATACTTTGCATGCATGTACAGTAGCAAGTATAGTATATAAGTTGAAGCCATCACAGACATAGCATCAAACATCAGGGAAAGACGTATGAAGTTCTATGGACACATCCATCGACTACCAGACACCAGCAGGCTAACAAAACAAATTCTACTGGCAACAGAGAACTTGAAGAAAATGAAAATATTCACAGAGATTTGGCAGAAATTAAACTAACTACACAACAGGTTCAAAACCGGGACGAATTTAGGCAAGCAATAAATAAATGGGAAGTGACGTCAGAGATCAAACCGAAAAAGGCTCGACCAAAATGGACAGAAGAAAGAAAGAACATGAGTGAAAAAATGAAAGCAGCCTGGAAACTCTGCAAGAAGAACCAAAGTGCTTAACGTGATCCCAAAGGGTCCTATTTGTGGATAATAATGATACTATTTACTTAATATAAGGGGAATTTTCAAGTAAAGGTTAAAATTGCTTGGATAAAAGAAATGAACAAATGATTTACTATAGTCTATTATTTGAAATCGCAATAGAAGAACTTTTGCAACCAATGCAACTAACCGATTGCATGTGGGTTCGGTTCAAAATCAATTTCAATGTAATACTATTCATGATTATTTTGGAATAATAATAAGCGCATAGCTTTGTTGCTGGGGAGGCCTTTACGGGTAGTTTCACCTCGTCGTCTGAACCATGTTTTGGGGAACTTACAATATTAGGTACGTTTCAAACTTCCGAATAAGTGATTATTTAATGCAAAATATTGAAATTTCAGGCAAGTCAATTCAAATTCTTTACAATTCTACTATGAATTCTGTATAAATTCTTGTGAATTGATTGCTTTACAGAACAATATCGAACGCTGAAAGATTGAAAATTGTCTCTTTGATTAGTGGCCAAGATGGCGAGATTAATTCAGTTTCCGATCAGAGTGCTAGAGATGCGATTGAAGTGGCTGAAATTGGCCGAAACTTTGAACTGTCGGGGGCGAGTAGTTGGAAGTTTGTCGATATTCCAGAGCAGCTGATGTCACAGATGACTTTCGCAAGCCATCTTGATACTTGTGTAAACTTTATCATGTTTGAGGTGAGTGGGAGCATCCAAATTTCACCAGCAATTGGTTTAACAAACAAACTTCAAACTTTCTCCAATGCTAGAATGTTTATCTATAATATTTGGCAGACGTGGTAATGTAATCGGTTAGAGCATTGGTTCCCAAAGAGGTCCTGGGGTCCACGGGGATATGCCAGTGCTCCATGCTAGTGAAAAATAAGATTGGGGGTCCATGATATGTTAATGGGGATCCACGATAGCGAATGTCTTTGGATCGGGTGATGGGGTATATGTGGTATATAGTATATATAAGCCTACTTGCATAATACTGTTTTATAAATGATGTCAGTAGTAGTGGGTCTACTTTACCAGCTATCAAAAGGACATTTTAACTGATGAATTAAGAAAAAAATAATTACATTTATGCAGGGGGTCCACCTAAAACAAAAATTAAGTTTGGGAATCACTGGGTTAGAGCAAGAAGACAAGGTAGTGTTCAACAGTATGATACGCAGTAGCATTTTAGATGTTCAATTGCATAGATTTATGTGTCTTTTTCACAAGATAATTTTGTTTTTCAAGAAACTTGGGTGTCTCTTATAGTTTATGGTATATTTAGCTGTTAATCTACATAATTTTTGATACGATCATACAATTATTTTATTCAGAGCACTCACTCGATAATGTAATAGCATGTACATCACATAACAGATAGTACTTAACGGGTATTTAAGTTATTTTATTCGTCTTTAAACTAACTTCAATTAATTTTCAAGTACGGTACTGTGAAAGATTTAAAAGGCTTTTTAAAGAAAAAAAATGATATGCAATTCCAATAAGCACATAATAATTAGTTCAAGGTCAATTATTTGATTAAGGTTAATCAAATATATTTTTCTCCAATAAATTTTCTTAAAAAATTTGAATATTTAGTCTTCCACTGTACTTAAAAATAAAATAAAGTGAGCTAAAAGACGAATAAAATGACTTTAATACCCAAGAAGTACTATCCTTAATGTGATATACATGCTATACATTACCGAGTGCTCTGAATTAAATAATAGTATGATCGTATCAAGAATGCTATAGATTACCAGTTAAATATACCATAAACCATAGAAGACGTCCAAGTTTCTTGAAAAGCACATACATTTTGAAAAAAAAAATACTTATTGCAAGATAAGACTTGAAAAGTTGCAATTTAACACGTAAAATATATGCGAAATCGTGAAAAGAGACCCGGTTGACGTCACTGTATCAGTGCATCACCACCTTGTCTTCTAATTACCTTGGCTTATGCCCGGTTTCTGAGTTGTTCATTAAGTTTAATGGATCATTAACCCATTGTTCCAGCATTGAGTTAATGGTCCATTAGGTTAATGAACAATTCAGAAACCGGGCATTAGAGCGTCTATGAGTTCTGAATTTGTTATACATTGATATAATTTATTCATATTGCCATAAATGACAAATACCTAATTCATTAAATTACAAATCAGAGAGCAAACAAAAAAAAAAAACGTTCGTATCTTGAAACCACACTCTTTCTCTCTTGACCTGCTCGAAGGAGAAAGAGCCATTCTTAAGATCGAACAGTCAGAAATTTGATTTTTTCTCTCTGCTAATGGCTGGTTCAGGGTAAGAACTTACAGACTCTACTCCAGACATAGCTCTACTCTACTCAAAATGAGGAATGTAACATTTAAAAAAATGAATTTAATTTATGGGAGAGTCAAGAATGCAGTTCTAATCAATTCTGTGGGGAAGTGATAGCCGCGAGCCGTAGCAGGTATCTGTTCAATCAGATAGATAAGCTGCGTTCTCGTAGGTCGTGTTTGTAACGGTGACCGATTAGATTGGCCAGCAAAAAAGACAATGTTCTCTGCTGAAAATCACTTCCCGGTGGTTCGGAACCCACCTAAAACTGTAGGTCCAACTCATCAATCACCATCATCCAACTCATTACCCACGCACAGGTCTCAGACTAGCGGTCAACGATAGTCTGAGTTTTCAGGTTCATCCAAATTTACCAGGTGTATAATTATCAATTCTTTGTATTTTTTTTCATCTCTTAATAATGTTTTGCTTTTTCAATTTCATAAAATCCACAAATAAATGAATAATTATAATTTTTATTAACTTGAAAAGACGTAAAATGTAATAAATTCTCAGGCAAAGCCTATTAAAAATTCAATTTTCTAAATTTGGTAATTTTCCATTTTATAATATTGTTAAATCTTAGAATTCCATAAATCATAATTTAATTTTTTCTAAATTATTAAATAATAATAAATTTCGGTGTTTTTTCTTAGAATTATAAGCACTACTATCTAAGCTTATGCCAAACCTCTCATAAAAATAAACTGAGAGAATTGGAATAATTCATTGATTTTGCCAAACTCTGTTAATTGTTACATGCCAAGCAGAACATGTTGGAAATTGTAATTTATTTAAATTGCCCTTAGCAATATTGTTATTTCAAATTCTAATCATTTATCAAACAAAAATAAATAATCAAAATGTAGTTGAAATGCAATCCATTTCAATTTAGCGAAATTGCATTAATCACAATATTCTCTGTAGAAATTGAAGCTATATATGATACCTATTGATTATAAAATCATTTCTGACTGCCGGCTATTCCTGCGGTCCCAGGCTCGATTCCCGTTTAGCCTGGAATAATTTGTGTAATCATTCACCCCATTGCCCATACACAAGTCTTAGACTTTATGGGCATCAACAGCAAATAAAAATGTACAAAATAAAGACTGCAGTTGAAATTCTCGTGAAATATTTTCCAGTAATTGCATTGGAGCTTGTCATTGAAAATAGAACATTAAAATACTGTGATAACTTACGTGTTGATCTTGAAAACGATTGAAAAATAGTAATTTAAAGACGGTTTCTTATGTAATTATTGTAAATAATATATGTGTGATACATCACACAGTGATGTATTAAATTTTTTCAATTCTATTTTTTCGCTCATTCTCAACAGTGCTAAATTTACAATTTACAGTTTTTAAAATCGAATAATCTGTTTGAAAAGTGAATATGGGTTAAATACTCTGTACTGTACTAAAGTAATATACTGTATTATGTGAATTGAAGGTTAAGTTATTCTGATATTTGAGCGGATTCTGAGGTAATCTCTACTTGAAGCTCACCCCTGCTGACCGGACCCATTATGTCTCCTGGTCGAATTGGCCAAACTACCCAAAGAGCTAGAGAATGAATTGAAAACTTCCAATTATCTTGAATTTGAAATGTACAGTAATAAGATTTTTGATTTAATGGCTAGTAAAGCATAAGCATACTTACATCACACAGTACAAGGAATGGGTACTGCAGATTTTATTTCATAGGACTATTAAAGTTTGGTGCATCAAATATCATGTTGAATAACTTTTATATTATTTAAGTTCGATTTGTGCTTTACAATACATTATGATGAAATATTATTCCAAATATACTTCAGAGGGTGGTGTTTTTCAAATGAACAGAAATTTTGAAATTTTTTACGTAAATTAAAAAAAAAATAAAAAATAGATACAGGAAGCTTGAACAGAGCATAAAACAGTGAGTTATTTACGTAAAATAACTTTTCATAAGCTACAAAATTTCCCCTTGAACTTGTAAACTGCTTGTGATATCTGAATATTAGTTTCCTATTTCTGCTATATTCCATGTCATTGTTGATTTCAGTATCTGCATTAACTTATGTCCTTGATAAAAGAAAAATTGAGTTATCGTTTACGATGTCAAAAATTAGATTTTCGTTCAAACTCAAATACTGTCAAAACGCCAAAATAGTATTAACTTTGAGAGGTACAGCAAAAATACTAAATTGAAATAATGCTCACTATTTGATTTATTGAATATTGAAATGTTGATTGATGCTCAATATTTATCTGGTAATGAGATTTCACAAGTCCTACTCCATTTTCATGTGTTCAGTTGGTGTTATCTGAATTGCAAGATTTCTTCAACAAAAAATTTGATGAGGCATTCGCAGTAAAAGAGAGAGAAATCGATCAAATAGTTCAATACAATAAAAGGCTGAGAGAAATACATTATGAAATGGAGCATGCATGCAAGAGTCAGTATAACTGTGAAATTAATAATTAGTAAACATTTGTAATCAGCTTTTGGAATATTACACACATTCACTTCCTAGTAAGTATAGGATGTTTCAAAAGTGACACAACCCTTGAGGTATATAATATGACATATTCAACATGACATGATTAAAATTCAATCTTGTACTAATGTTAGGGAGTTAAATGTTTCATTTAATGCCCCGTAGCAGTGGCGTAGCCAGGGGGGGGGGCATGGGGCTCGGCCCCCCCGAAATTTCAGAAATAAGAAATTCTCAAATAACTAATAGATAAGGACTTATTAAAGCCGAAGGTTTCTATCTGTTTTGTTGTATTATAACGAACAGATTACAGAAACCTTGTTTGTGTAATGGAATATAGCTACAGTTATAGTCAGATTAATGCATTTTTCAAATTTTTCCTCAATATTTACTCATATAGAAACTTGTTAGGTGCTCAAATGGATAATTTTGATTTAAAATGAGCTTCGAAATCGAATAAAGCATGTTAGAAAACTGTGACTACCATAATTATTTATTTATTACATTAAATAAAATGCAATTTTCAAGTTTGAAGTGGATTAACTTAGTTAATTATTGATAAATCACATTTTTTGAATAAACTTATCTTGTAGAAAATTTAGTTTTGAAGTTAAAATTCAGTATAACCCACTAGCCTGAACGCACCCAAAGTTAATAAAATCGGGATTTTATAAATGAAAACACACAAATAAATGCAAGTTCTATGCAAGCGTGTAAAATCAGTGTGCTATGATAAAAAAACTTCCGATTTCATGAACTTTGGGTTGGGTGCGTTTTAGGCTAATGACATAAATTATATGAAACTTATAATAATTAGTATCAATTTTGAGATTGAGTACATAAGTTAAGTATGATTAGTTCCAATTCAAGGGTTTTGACTCAAAATAGTCACAGATATCGGTATATCAAACTTTATCATTTCAAACCTCATACAAACTTATAATAATTAGTATTAATTTTGAGATTGAGTACATAAGTTAAGTATGATTAGTTCCAATTCAAGGGTTTTGACTCAAAATAGTCACAGATATCGGTATATCAAACTTTATCATTTCAAACCTGGCCACCTAGGTTCTTGGGTACGGTAGTAATTTTTCAAAACTTTCTTTTGAACTTTAGAGCCTAACAAGTTGTCTAGATTAGCTTTTCACACTACTAAATTAAAAAAAAAATCCCGACCCTCCTATACCCCAGACCCTCCCTCCCCGAAATTTGATCCTGGCTAAGCCACTGCCCACACCCCCCTTGGTGAGCCCCCCCCCCCCGAAATCTAATCCTGGCTACGCCACTGCCCCGTAGCTTTATAATAGATTTGTACTAATTTCAACTCTTTTGTAGCAACTTTCCTTCAAGTATTATTTGTCGCTCCACTTGAAATTGATTTTCAAGACGATCTTGAAAATTGAGTTGTTTAAGTTTCCTTCAAATTTTCTTTGTTAATCTACTTGAAATTGAGTTTCAAGTCTATCTTGGAAATTGAGTTGTATAAGTTTCAAGTCAATCAATTTTATTGTATAAGAATTTTGATATCAACTTCGTAATGCAAAGAGCCCTATAGGAAGTCATTAGACAGGATAAGTTCCAAGGATCTCTAGAATAGAATCATCTTGAAAAAAAATCTTGAAAAAAACTGCCGTGATTAAACTAATATTCGATTTGTACATTCCAATTATTGTCTCAGGTAGTTGACATTGAAATAAATGCTGCTTAAATATCGATTGGTGCACAGAAAGTTCACCCCATGCATGACTTCCGCCATTTGATCTCAGGGTTGCGTCATTTTTGAAACACCCGTTAGATAGCTCACCGTATAAAATCCGCTATATTATAAAAACACATAAAGCAAGTTTCTCATTATTTTCTTTTTTTATAAATTGCATAGTAGTTTCTTCATATTCACCAGAAAATTTAGTTTCTTTAAATCATTGTAGTTTTCATTATTATATATTTCTCATTTCGTCTTTCATGGTAGACCGCTATTTAATTTTTCTTCACTCAGTCTCGATTTATGGAATTTTGTAGGAAAAAAATTTCAAATTTTTGTTTTTACAGAATTGCATAGAAACAGAATTGTTTGGAACAGAATTTTATAGAAACTATTCAACTCAATTCTTTATTTCCAAGTAAAATAACACATTTTACAGTACAAAATATGATCAATGGAAAAACATTTCCCTTCCTATCAAGCTTAGCAGCCGCAGTGGAGTAATCGGTTAGATGACTCTGACTGAAAGCTACTCTTACAGTCACGGGTTTAATTTTTGTTTAGCCTGGCACAGTTTGTATCATTCATCTCATTACCCACGCACAAGTCTCAGACTGATTTGAGCATCATCATCAAAAGAAATAATCCTGTAGTTCATGCAAACCATAAATTGCAGTTCGGAGTTTTATGGCAATGCTGTTTTATAGGGGAGAAGAGTTTTGGACTTTGTTGCATCATCTTTTCATTGCAATTCTGTATATAAATAAATATGAGGGTGCTGTAGCTATTTTTTCATTTAAATTTTGTCACTCAGAGGCTGTTGTTTGAAATCGTGACCGCTTGACATTCTGGAATAATGTGCAACTTGGCAGCTCTGTACCTCGTAAGCAAAATACTGCAAACTATAGGTTGACAGACATTAGTTAGGATAATTTGTTATTGTTTTTGTTTGTATATTACAGATCCGACTTCAGAAGAATTGCCGACCGATCCCAAATTTTTTCCAGTGGAAAAACCAACCAAAATCATCACAGTTGAAGATAGCGAGGTAATATTTTATTATAGTTTTTAATTTACCAATATATACTCTGGTATGAATTAACTTATAAATAAGCAGTAATATCTAATATCAACGAGTTCATCATTTATTTTTATGTGATATTGTAACATTCTGCATACTGGACTGTAGCATGATTCTGGAACAGTTCATGTTAATTGCCGACAACATTCAAACATTCATAGGCGTTCAAATCGTGGCCTTCATACATTCAAATCTAAACTTGATTCGTAAGTTATGTACACAAATATTGAAATACTAGAATTTTATTCGGCTTTGCCCGGGAATCCAATTTGGAATTTCACTTTTCTGGTAGATAACTTCTGTTAGCCGTCAAAAAATTACGAAATCGTGAAGGGCGAGTGAAATTGCAGTTTTGCTAGCCATATAGTTCAATTGTTTGAAAAGAGAAGTGCACAAAGAGAAAGTGAGGTGAAATAAAAGTGTTTTTCAACGGTGCAATATTGATGCAGAACTAATCTGTTGCTTTGGCTTGCGACATATCGGCGTGCCATCTATATCAGCATTATGGTAACGTATCATGTGTCAGCTGCTCTATGAGTCCTGCATCTAACCCATTTTACAAAAATGCTGTAATTCAACATCAATTTTGAAAAAGGTAAATAGAAATGAAAAATCGGGCTATGGAATTGAGTTTAGCGTAAACATCCCATGCTTTGCAACGGGATGTTTAAATTAAACATGTGATTATGGTGTCGATCGTCAATTCCAAATAGGGAAGTTGCAATATTGATAAAGAACATTTATGTGTTGCTTGTGATTTTTTGAATTTTTCTGTATCATGTATCAGCTGTTCTATGAGCTCCCTGCATCTAAACACATTTTAAAACAGTAATAGTGCCCATAAGTGAAATATGAACATTAATTTTGAAAAGACTGAAAGTTAAATAAAATCTCTCTCTAAGAATAACTAAATGCTAACAGAATAACTCTCTCTTAATTTATACCGGTTAAATGTTAAGAATGGACTAATCTTTGTCCAAACTTCGCCGTTTCATGTAATTGCATCATTTAGATTGTCATCACCCATAGCTTATATCATTAATAACATACAAACATCATTGTACATGATTTCTAGCCCTATAAAAATTATAATCTACAATAAGTCTACTATAGTATCTATGTGATGTTGAAAATTTTGTTTTAATTACTCATATGGGAAATTTGTAAACTTACATGAATAAAGAAATCTAATCTAATATCTTATTATATAGATCCTCTTGTGAAAATAATATCAGCTACAACAATGCTTTTTTTCTAAGGTGCCAGTTGAACCATACATATCGCCAAGTGAATTGCAACTGAGAGCTGAACGTGCTGCTGAGGAAGAGAGACAACGTCTTCTCCTTTTAGCTGATAATTTCAGAGAAATGGCATTAATAGAAATGATGGATGGTGTTCTGGAAATTCGTTGGGAAGATGAGCTGAAAAGGGAAGTAGAACTTCCGAAATGTATGGTAATTGAATATTTTTGTAGATGTTAATGTACTTAAAACCTATTGATGTAGTATTTATGGAATTTGTTTAAAGATATCTGATATTCTTTGGAATCTTAGAAACAACGTTTTTATTATTGAAAATTATTAAATTTATTATTGTACATCTAGACTGCGCTTCGATGGGTGACCATGCTTCAATGTCTTAATGTTATAAGCTTTACTATCACTCTTCCGGTGGTTCGGAACCCACCTAATGTTCCTCATAACATGGCTCAAATGGCGAGGTGGAACTACCCTTAAGGGTCTCCCCACTAATAGAAGCCATACGCTTATTTTTTTATTGTTCTTATTATTCCTATATATATTTTTTATTCATGTTTAATGATAAATGATTATATTGTTGTACTTATATTCCAAAGTGTGTGACTGAAGACATGGCGAATCCACGTATACGCCATAGCATGGCGAATATTTCGATGATTTTTGATGTTGCGAATAATTGCTTATTTTTTACTGAAGTGACTAGTATTTTAATCCGTTTTCAAATTAATATTCACCGTTTACAAACCCATATATCGTTAATAAAATTTTTATTTATTTATTTGGTACAAAGTATATGGAATCATACAGGCCGTAGCAGGTATTGTTCAATCAGATATAAGCTACGAAACTCCTGGGTGCTCTTTGTAAAGGTGACCGATTGAATTGGCCAGAAAAAAGACTGTTTTCTGCTGTAAAATCACTTCCCGGCGTTTCGGACCCACCTAAAACTGTAGGTCCAACTCATCAGTCACCATCATCCAATTCGATACCCACGCACAGGTCTCAGATCTATGTGGGCATCATCCTCCAAAAAAAGCCCAAAGAAGCCCTAAGTTGCTTTCTTGACGCAATTGTAATGAAATCATCTAGCGGTAGAACTAATAAATTATTAAAGATAGAAAAGAGAGAAATACCCAGAAAACACTTGGAAAATAAATATAAAAATAGTTAGCAAAATAATGGAGTTCCTATGCTTAATCAATAAAGCGCTAATAATTATTAATTTTCCGTCTGAATTCTGTCAAACTAACAGCAAACACGTTATTTATCAACTTTATACATGTTATATTTCCACTAATATTAATGTGCAGTCTTGGTTCATTGACGAAAATGAAGATTTAAGACCAGTAGATCAGGACCTATCATTAAAGAACATGTACAATAAAATTCATGTACAAAATAACATGACTGTTTATTTAATAGCTCTTTATAGTATTTATGGAATTTTTTGTTTTAAGGTATCTGATATTATTGAAAACCTTAGAACTTATTTGTAATGAAACTTATTTTGGCTGAATTTGCATCACATTGAACAAGTGATTCTTATGTTATAATTAAATACATCTCTGATATTATTCAACTATATTCTAGAAAATAAAAGATCCGGAAGATTTTGATGAGATCGATATAAAAGCAGCTATGGAATATGAAAAGCAGTGCGAATTTCTGAAGTCAGAGCGAGAACGCTACAGGAAAATGTTAGTACAAGAATACAGTAAAATAAAGGAAAATATTGCTGTGAGTATGTCTATCACCTTTCAATAATTATTCACACTTCTCAAGATTTGAATCTTTACACACTTTATTTCAATATTTCCTCGATAATGTTTTCGCGATAATATTTATCAAACCTGTTGTTACCTTTGAAGAACATGATAAAAGGTACATATTTATTCAAGTGATTATGTTTTGTCACCTTTTATTGATGATTTTAGTTTTCACATTTTTCAAGATTACTTTCTATATTGTACAATTTCTTATTTTTATAAGTTAATTCTTTTTTTATGTAATTATTGAAAAATTTATGTTTTTGTTGTACCAATAATTATTTTGTATGGGCACCTACTGAAAAACCTGCCGGTTTAGTGTGACCCGTGATGTATTTTATTGAATAAAAAAAATTGATTGATTTGAATCCTTACACTCTTTACTTTCGATTTTTTTCAACCCTGTTATTTGCATTGTCAACTGTTTATCAAAATATAATGCTATTGGGTTGAATATATGAAATGAACATTGTTTTCCAGGACTCCTTTGTGAAATTTGACCATTATTTACTGGGCTATCTGCATTTGAAAATTTCGGTCGATGCAGCAATAAATCATGAAATGTTGAAGATGATAAATTTCAGGCTAAACTGTTATAAGTTTACACATTTCGATGAAAAGGAAATAGAATTGGCGTAAGTCATTTGAAAAATATTGAACACATTTAATATTAATGTAAATAATTGAAAAGAATCTAAAAGGCAAGCAATTTTTTCGCACATTACTGTTGGATGCTTCAGTAGTAAGCTTTTTTATCCTATCCATTTTATCATTATAAACATTTGATGTTTCTTAAAGAATGTTGTAGGCCATATTGAATTAAATCAACTCTTTGACTGTCAATTTGGGGTATTGACAAATTTCTATGAACTGATGTTTTAGTAATTCTGTAAACTGATTTATAGATTCAACTGAAATACTTTAATCTGTATTGAGGTCTGATATTCTGTCAACTTATACATTTATTCCAGTAATAATACAACAGATGCAAAATAGTGGTTGCTGATATAAATTCTAAGTAGAAAAATGAATAGAACAAAATGAAAATGAATATAACAAGAGCTAGAAATTAATTTACTCTGTTGCGCTGCAGGCAGTATTTGTACTAAATATGCCGACTAGACTCAAACTATTTTTTTATAAAATAAGTTCTAAGCTTAGTTGCACACTGGCCACATGTACTGGAGGTAGTGCCCAGTTAATTTCCTGTTTTTTTTTGCAAAATTTGTATTATATGTTTTTTAAGGTTGGAAATAAAATTCATTAAACAGAATTTATTAATTTCGAATTCCTTTAAGTGCTATTAGTTTATACTGAAGACTTCCGCAATGGCGGATATTGACAACAGTATTGAATTGAAAATAGCAATTGGGAGGTCCGTGGTTCGATTCCCGGTGGTGACTGATATTTTTGTACAGTAGCATTCATCGATTTCCATCAACTATTCAATACTGTTGACAATATCCGCCATTGCGGAAGTCTTCATTATAAACTAACAGCACTTAAAGGAATTCGAAATTAATAAATTCTGTTTATGTATATTTGTCAGTTGTTCAATTGTCTGTCACTTCAAACTAACTTGTAAAATTCATTATTCATTATTCATATTACTACAGATTTCATACATCACTAATTATTCGATAGACAAATATTTAAAATGCTTTTTTTATTTTGCTATTTTCTGAAGCTTCTGGTACTTATTTATTCGAATGAGCTTTTATTGGTTTTCTGTTATTTCCTTTCTCTCTATTTTATTATTATGTGTTTCTAATTATCGAAATCAACTTATGAATAAGCATTGGATGTTTTTATTTCAAGTATGTACATAAATAACATGTAGTAGAGGGGGAGGAAAACCATTATTTTTCGATAATATCTCGAGAATAGTGAAGTCTAGAAAAAGATGTCTCAAATAAAATAGAATCTTAATAAAAAAAATTGACTATAAACTTGTTTTTTTTTCATATTATTTGTCGAAAGTTCAACGGTTTTTAAGATATGCTATTTAAGTTCCTCAAGATAAGATTTTGATACATTGATAAATTATGTATTTTTTAAGATTTAGTTTTAAATGAAAATGGAATATTTATTTTTTTAGTATATATTTCGGCATAGATAACGTAGATAACTAACTCCAACCATATGTCTTGACAAAAAATATTTAAAATGCGTTTTTTATTTTTACTATTTTCACAAGCTTCTGGTACGGTACTTATTTATTTGAATGAGAAGCTTTTTCTACTATTATTTTATTTTTCTCTACTTTATTATTATGTGTTTCTTATTATCAAAATCAACTTATGAATAAGCATTTGATGATTTAATTTCAAAGATGTACTAGAACATGATAAACACAATGAACTGTTAATGCTGTTAATTCGAATCATCAGAATCAAATAATTAACATAGAAGTTGAGTGATGAAGAAATGTTAGAAACTTATCAATGTATCAAAATCTTATCTTGAGGAACTTAAATAGCATATCTTAAAAACTGTTGAACTTTCGACAAATAATATGAAAAAAAAAACAAGTTTATAGTCAATTTTTTTTATTAAGATTCTATTTTATTTGAGACATCTTTTTCTAGACTTCACTATTCTCGAGATATTATCGAAAAATAATGGTTTTCCTCCCCCTCTACTACATGTTATTCATGTACATATTTGATACTATAATTTTACAGTATAAAAATATATACCTACTGGTTTAGGAGGACCTTTGTTGTAATGATACTGTACATAAATTGATTGATTGAGCTTACTGTCACATATTGGTTATGCTATCTTAGTATAAGATAATTTATCAATACAAAACCTTGATAGGGTGTTTAAGATCCAAAAAAAAAGCGGTTAGGTGTATGGAAAGAGTAAATATAGATTAGATGCATGTAGGCCGTTGTTTAAGAGACTTGATCTAACTGTACCCTGCTTATTTGTGTTTGAAGCTACTTTATATGCGAAAAAGATTGATATTAACCAAAACCTTGACGTACACAAGTATAATACAAGAAGCAGTGGAGATTATCACTTGGTCAGTCGCTTATTCAAACAAAAACCTAGTTATATTGGAAACTCTACAACAGGCTACGGCAGTTTTTAAAGAGTCTTCAAAATATGGAAATATTTAAAAAACAAATAAGATATTAAGTTGATAAAGCTTTTTATAGTGCGCAAGAGTTCCTTTCACATCAATATTAAGCCTCATCTCAACAATTTTTTTTTCGGAAGATGAAGCCCACATAGGTCAGAGACCTGTGCGTGGGTGATGAATTGGATGATTGTGATTGATGAGTTGGACCTACAGTTTTAGGTGGGTTCCGAACCACTGGGAAGTGAATTTACAGCAGAGAACAGAGGCTTTTTTGCTGGTCAATCCAATCGGTCACCCTTACAAAGAGCGCCCAGGAGTTTCGTAGCTTATCTCTGATTGAAGAGATATCTGCTGCGGCACTCGGCTATCACTTCCCTAATTGATATAGTAATTATGTTAACTAGTGTATAAGATTGTATAAATTGTTGATCTGACATGTCTTATACTCCTTAACTAGTCTCCAAGACGTTATATAAAAAAATAAAAATAAATTTAAAAAATATGTGTATGTATAACATACATTAGTTTCTAAATATTACACATTTGGAAAATTCAAATATAAATAATTAGTGAACGTTTTTAGGAGACTAGTGCGAGAAGTAGAACGCGAGTCAGCTGAGCAGCTGCGGCAGCTGGAGTCGCTGAAGGAGAACGAGGCTGTAGTGCGAGCAGCGCATGAGCAGGCCGTTGCGCGTGATCGCCAGATGGAGCGCCGATTCAAATCTGAACTCATCAACTTCAATCTCACGCCAATTGTTCTCGATTACCTCACCAAACAGTTCAAGTGAGTCATGCATTAATTTGAAAAAATTGCAATTAAAAAGACCATAAAAAAGTTTAGGCTGATAAAATATATAGCAGTATCTAGTGAAATATAATGAGTGTAAAATAAAGAATAATGTCTGGGAATAGAGCATACGTCAGTAAGTATATTAAGGAGTATAAAAGAATAAAGCTCTAAAAAGCAGGCTCATTTGTAGACAAAAAATTAAAAGTATTTGAGAGCCTAATACGACCAGTAGAATGTTTGATTCACGGCCGTAGTATTGTACGCTTTATAACGGCACAGAGACTCAGGTGGCTTGGGCATAAAATAATTTACAAAGAAAAATTCACTAGAAAGGCAGGCCTGGGATAAGGTGGGAGGGTGAAGTCAGGGATAGTTAAGGATAGAGAAACTTGGAGGGCTAAAGTAGAGGAGGAGGCCAAAGCCCATATTAGGATGTAGAGTAAAAAAGTTAACTTTTTATGGTAAATTCAACGACTTGCAGGTTGTCGAATTTACCATAAAAAGTTTATATTAACAACGCAGATTGTTATGGAACAAGAAATCCAGGAATTCAAAAAAGTATTGAATAAAAACAAATTGAATATGTAGGGACATTACTATATTTGCAGATAATTTGTCTGAATTCAAAAGAAAAATAAATGTTCTATTAGTCCAATCTTAAATGTATTGCGTTGCAACTTTCTTCCATTTTTCCATGTATAAAGTATTTTTTCATTTTTCCCCATTTTATCTTCTATCTTCAATTTACTATGGTCTAACTTTTTTCTATTTTTATCTTCTATTTGTAATAATTTATACCGTTAATTATTGATCTCTTTTAATTGTGTCAAGAAAACAGCTTTTGGGCGTATGCCTGTATGCTTCCATTCATTTTTTTAAATAATTAAATAAATAAAGTAGAATTCTTCCTTATTTTTAATTCAAGGTATCCATAGTATGTTATTTACGAGTAATTTTCGTGTATGTTCATTTCTTTGCTAAGGCTTTGTTAGATCCATTTTCATAAGATATTTTTTCAAACTATATAATCTTCTTAAAGTATAGTCCGATCTTCCTGAAACACCATGCATTTTCATTCCATGAAGTACCTACTACTCTTAAAATCCTCAAAACCTGAAACCTGGATGTATACTCATTGAGACGTTGATTCCTGGGAAATTGATTGTATTCTATACCACTCCAATTTTGTAAATATGATGTAAATTGAGTATGAAAATTTGGCGGGAGTCTAATACTCCAATGAGATTCCTTTAAAGATTATTAATTATTTAATTAATTTTAGTCATACAAATGGGTCAAACATCAATTATTGTTATCTTTTTGTTTGTTGAACGTATCAAGGCAGTAACAATATTGTTTGGTATTCCTCATTCGAATTTTCCAATATAATTTATTTATAATGTAGCAAGATTTTCGTCATTTTATGAGCTACACGTGGTACTCTCTCACACCCAGCTAGGTGAGTTCCGAACCACCGGTAAGTGACTACAGCAGAGAACAGAGTCTTTATTGCTGGCCAATCCCATCATTCACCCTTACAAAGAGGATCCAGGAGTTCGTAGCTTATTCCTATCTGATTGAGTAGATACCTGGCTATCACTTCCTTAAAACTTTCAACATTTTCCAGGCTTGAACCAAACGTAATGCGATGAGCTACATATGTTACCTTTTCACATCCTACTAAACATATAATAGAAAATTCGGAAACTAAATGATTAATTATTTCTGATTCATTTATCACTTGCTTCTTCCAGACGTAGACCTAAAGTGACGCAAGTGTCAGCAAGCTCACCGCAGCTGCTCTATGACGTGGCTAAATGCGTGCGCAATCCAGAACTGCAGTACCAAATGTATTTGCCATCAGAATATCACGACTTTCTCAAGTCACTGGATAACTATGATTCCTTGACAAATGCACCTGCTAACTTCGATGAGAATGTGTGGAAGGTTTTCGTGCAAGTGAGGAGGAACAAAATCGAAAATGAATTCAAGGTAAGAAGGGATTAGGATACACAAATTACTGTGAAGTACAAATCTTTAAAAGGTCCAAAGGATACAAACTGGAAGGACAATTGTCCAGTTGAACAGAAATCTGTTCTCCAGTTGAAGTGAAAAAGTAGTGTCTAATTAATTATTTGCCAGGACAATTGGCTAGCCTCTTCTGCCTCTTATTTTTTGTGTAAGAATTTTTATAGGTTTAATCTTTAAGGCCAACGCACACAGCAACAGACGGACGGATGCAGACAGACGGATTAAAAATCGCTCCCCAGCTTATTAAATGTTGCAACGCACACAGACATCCGTCTGTCTGCGTCTGTTGGCAGACGTCTGCTTGCAGACGTTTTAGATTCGCTCCGGGGGCGATTTTCAAAACGTCTGATGCCAGACGTTTCATATCGCGCATGCGCTAACTAAACTTATCGACAGTCCCGCAAGAGGCGCTATAGTTTTGTTAACCAATTTGCCTGCTTTCGGTTACACGTGCGTCATTGTTTTCTTAATTAATTAATAGGTAATTTTGTTCGACACTAACTGAAAATATTTAAAATGAATGTACTATCTTACAATGTCGACTGTGTTTATCTCAATTTACATAATTTCGAACGGTAAAGCATTCCAAATAATATAATTTCATGCTATAACTTAAATTAATATCTATAATTATATGATAAGAATAAAATAAACTATTACTGTAATCTGTAATTGAGAAACATTAATTTACACATTACTTATGTATTTTTCACGTTTTCTGAGTATCTTTTTTAAAGATTATTTAATTACTGTACTTGAATTATTTAGCCGCAATAAATTATCGATATAGCATTAAAATAGACATAAATAATAGACTGACAGGACCTGCACTGCATAAAACGCATTGCAACACGTTTTGTCATCTCATCTTTTTACAAATCAATTTTTCAAACATTTTCAATTTTTTGTAGCTGAAATATAATCTTTTCTACTTCACTTGCCTGGACCCCGAGCAAATGGCCCGAGAAAACTGGTCTGACTACGACCCTGTATACAGAGAGTATATGATATAAAGAACACAAACATGTTTTTGAAATACTAAAAAATTACTAAAAACCACTTCAAACAAAAAATTAACTCTTATGAACTTTTGTGTTCAACTCCTACTGAAATTGATTAACTTCATGTTTCTTTTTTGCTACACTGGGTCTGAAAGGGTTTAAATTTTACGTTTTTTATTAATGGGATGAACCCAATGTGGCCTGTTAGATAATGAGTATAACAGTAACAAATCGTCATCACTCGAAGAATCATCGTCCTCTAGCCACGGAATATTTTTTGAAAAGTTTGTGCCACACCACACAACATCATTTGACGCCATCTCACTGAAGACTAGCAACTAGCAGCGGACGATCCCGCATCCGTCTGCGGCTGTGTGCGTTGACCAAAACGTCTGCCTGCATGCAGACGTCTGTCTGCATCCGTCCGTCTGTTGCTGTGTGCGTTGGCCTTTAGGTCTACTGCTAACAATGAATAAGTTGCAAACTATTTTTATTTGTATTTTTTGTATTATCATTTTTAATTTTTAATATATTTGAATTTTGGAATGAATTTTTAGTTATTATGAAAAATGGATTGACACTCGGTTAGTTCAGGCTAGCTCAATCAAATTTAAAAAATTGAATTCATCTCAAATGCAAGCAAACATAATTAGCACAATATTGATAATAATTAAATTTCATGGTTCGGTCGTTGGATACACTGTTTTACCGGCTTATTCATCGTATAATGTGTTGTGCTTCTTGAATTACATGTATATTACGGTAAAAAAAAACACGTTGGCAGTTTTATTTGTATTGTTATTACATTTTTGTTTTTCATATCAATACTGTAATGCATTTTTCACTTGAATCTTTCATTGTTAATGATGTAGGTGAAGGCAAGTTGTCTGGAGGTGGCAGATTCTGAAAAAATGGTATCAAGAGGAATGAATGCAATGCAGTCATTCAATGAAGATTCTGCCCTGAAAAAACTAAGAGCGTTAAGGGACGAGAGAACCAAGTTTAATCATAATTTTCAGGTTTGTTCTAGTTTGAAGGATTATATTTTTAGATTTGAAATATTTTTCACATGAGGCTTGATCGAAGATTATTGATGAATTATTATGTCTCCTCATTTAGGAAAATACAGAGTTATCATTACGTCGCGCACTTGTAAATAAACGTTTCTGTAAATATTAGTTTCGTTGAATTAAGTACGATGGCTTCTGCAAGATAGCATCCCATGTAGTATCGACAACAAATCTAAACACCATTGAGATGAATACTGGCTTTATAAAGTATATAGTATTGATGAGTGCTTTGTTAACAAGTCGTTTTTTTAAGATCAGAAAATCAAGTATGAAATTCATACATTCAGTACTGAGCGAGGCAGCTATTTTGAGCATTTGTTGTAAAAATACATGTAATTTGTGTTCATTGTACTAATAATAATTAATGTTTGTGAATTTATTTGGTTTACTTTTTCACCATTCGATTACCTTCAGATGTGTATGACTTACTCTGTAGAAATTGAGATGACAACTCATATTGAAATCAGCTTTAAATTGAGTCAAAGTAACATGTTTTAATGTTACGTCTTGGTCTTTACTTTTATCTATGATGAATCAGATCACAGATACGATACTAAAATTACAACTTCGATAAATCCGTAATGATAACTCATTTGTTTTGGTGTACCTTGACTTGATTGTATAATTATCTATTTGCATTTGAACTGTGTTAAAAATCTAATCCACTCTCTTTGATCCATGTTATTATTGTTTATTGGAATAATATTATTTTTGAATTGATATATTTATTTTAGTTTTGTTGATTGAAAGAGTAATGATTCAGTTAGGATAAAATATTACTATGATGATTTATTATCCAATAGCGACTTCTAACAGACAACCTTCCGGTTATGTCAAAATTAGTATTTTTGGATATTTTAGCTATTTATTAAGAAGTAATTACATTATTTTGTTCAATATTTTTTATGCTTAATACATTTTTTGTTTTGTTTTCGAAATAAAGACGCTTATTGATTGATTGGTTGATCCATGTTATGCCTATTATTCCAAAAGCTTATTGAAACTCCAATAAAATTGAAAAAGAATGTGATGCTGAACTCCTTATTTGAAACTTTACTCTTCCTTTCGAATTGATTTTCATCAGTTAATAATATCTTGAATTCAATTCCATTCATTGATTCTTTCCAGGTGCAACTTGTATTAAAGCAAGGCCAAGTGGAGCTTCAAACTACGGGCCAGATATCAGATTTTCATGCTTGTGGACTGGTTGATAAAAGCCTGGTAGAGGATATAAATAATCTTGTCAAAGTAAGTTCTCTTCAATTATTTAAACAACTCAAATCGATTATCAGCATAAATTCTTCGTTTTCCAACAATTGAAACCTTATTCAATTATAGTATTCAGATTGATAGCCACTAATGTTTCCAATGGTTCCTGATATAGCTATTTTCACAGAGCATGGTTTAAAAGAAGATGAATTGTCGCAACTAAATATTCCAAACTATTCATTGAAAACGTCGTATTGCAGGACATCTCATCGAAGTGGGGGAGTAGCTATCTTCACTAAAAATGCTAAGAATATGCAAACATTTAATTTAGAATATGTAGAGAAATTTGCTGTGGAAATGGATTTAGAAGTTACTGGGTTGAGAGTAAAAATCGACAATAATTTCGAAGTAGCGGTGTTGGGTATTTATAGGTCACCAAATGGGGAATGGTTTGTGAACTATTCAATAGGCTTTTAGAGATTACTACTACTCGTTTTACGAACGTTATTGTAGCGGGAGATTTCAATACAGACTTTGCAACACAGAATAAAATGACAGAAGATTTAAGGGATATTAACTTATATACATGAATAACTTGGAAATAAAAGTTCATGAATATAACAGAGTCACAAGAACATCACAAACAATAATTGATAACATCCTTACTAATATAGATTACTCTAAAACAAGATTAGGCGGCTCGGAACTATCTTATCATGACTATCAAATCTTAGAGGTGGGGTTGCAAGGTCATAAATCAATTAAAAAGAGTAGAGTAATGAAAGAAATTCAACGATGTGAACAGGGGAATATCGATTGTTTGAAGCAGAATCTGCTACAAGAAAACTGGAGTAGGGTTTAAAATAGCAATAGTTTAAATGACAAATATGATAGTTTCATTAATATTTTAAGGTTTCATATTACTATGAGTTGTCCAGTTAAAAAAGTCCCTGTAAAGAACAAATTAGACAAGATTGAAGAGTGGATAACTGATGATATCCCTGCAGAAAGAAATAGGGTTAAAGATGCATATGATGAATTCAAACTATCTAGAAATATGTCAAGTGAAGATAATTACAAAGCTCTAAAGAAAAATTATACAAGAGAAGTGAAAAGAGCGAAATGTAAGAAAACAGCTGAAATTTTGAATAATAGTGTGTACTTTAACACAGCAGTGTGGGATGTAATAAACAAAAATAGGCAAGTAGCACATGTAGATGCTTATACTAGTGTCCCCAGAATAATTAACGAAAATAACAAATATATTGATGATAGTGTAGACATTTGTAATTTCTTTAACAGATATTATCAACTGGTTGCTAAGGATCTTCAAAAATCTCTTAATACAGGTATTAGTGATGCAAACATGAGGAATACTGAGGGGATTCAGAACGAATTAAAATTCCACCCAGTATGCCAAGACGAGTTGTCAAATATCATTGATAGTTTAAATAATAAAAAAACTGTAGGAATGGATGGGGTATCCAGTAAAATTCTGAAAGACTGTAAAGATCAATTGTTAGACCCTTTGATTCATCTGATCAATCATTCATTAGAACAAGGTGTTTTTCCAGATAATTTAAAAGAGGGCAAGATCTTGCCAATCTTCAAAAGGGTTATAGAGAAAAGGTAGAAAACTATAGGCCCATTAGTATTTTAAATGTAATAAGTAAAATTTTTGAAAGAGTAGTTCTAAATAGGTTACTTCTGCACCTTCAAGAAGCTAACTTTATCTGTGATGAACAGCATGGCTTCCAGAAAGGGAGATCAACAAAGACAGCCATAGTTTCTCTAGTTGAAAAACTAATAGATATAATAGATTCAGGTGATAAAGCTACTGCAATCTTCTTAGATCTGTCAAAGGCATTTGATTGTGTTAATCATAGAACTTTATTGGAAATACTGCAAAATGTAGGTGTAAATGGGGTTGAACTGAAGTGGTTTGAATCATATCTTATTGGGAGAAAACAATGTGTAGAACTAACTACAGTAGTTGGTAATAGTATAGTAAAGAATAAATCTAATAAATTAGAGGTGCAAGCTGGAGTGCCTCAGGGGTCAATACTAGGTCCATTGCTGTTTTTGTTTTATGTCAACCTTTTACCTAAAGAATTAATTAGTGGTAGAGCTCTCTTATTTGCAGATGATACATCACTAGCTTTCAGCAATTTCATTCTAGATAATTTAGAAATAAGTGCCCATATAGGTGTGCCGTCCATTGTCCAATTTTTAAATCAGTTGAAATTAACTATAAATAGTAAAAAATGCAAATACCTTCAATTCAAAAACAAACATAATTTAAATGAAGATAGAGCTATAAACGTGTTTGTAAACGATAATCAATTAGACCAGGAAGAAAAAATTGCATTTCTAGGAGTTATGTTGGATAGACGATTGACCTGGACTCCATACATTGAGAAAATATGTTGTAAAATTTCATCTGGGGTATTTGTCCTGCCCTGCGACAGCTCGCTAGATTGAATGACAAAAAGTTACTTTTTACAGCTTACCATGGGCTCTTACTGTCACATATTAGGTATGCTATCTTAGTATGGGGTAATTCATCAAAACAAAATCTTGACAGGGTGTTTAAGATCCAAAAGAAAGCGGTCAGGTGTATAGAAAGAGTAAATAGATTAGATTCAAGTAGGCCGTTGTTCAAGAGACTTGGTCTCCTAACTGTACCCTGCTTATATGTGCATGATGCTACTTTATATGTAAAAACGAATGATATTAACCAAAATCTGAACGTACATGATTATAATACAAGAAGCCGAGGAGATTATCACTTGGTGAGTCACAATAGTAGCTTATTCAAACAAAAACCTAGTTATATTGGTAGGAAATTCTACAACAAGCTACCGCAGTTTTTGAAGTGTCTTGAAAATATAGAAATATTTAAAAAACAATTGAAAAAATATTTAGTTGATAAAGCTTTTTATAGTGTACAAGAGTTCCTTTCACATCAAAATTAAGCCTCATCTCAACTAATTAATTATGGTATCTAGTGTATAATATTGTTGATCTGACTTGTCTTATACTCCTTAACTGAAGTCTCCAAGACGTAATCTACAAAAAAATAAATATTATATGGCTATATTGTTGGAAAATAATATCTAATTGTTAAAATTTACTTTATTACTCAACTCCACTAGCGTTTACATCTATTAAATGCGTTAAATGCTATTCCAAGCCGGTCGCAGTGGTAGACCAATCAAAATGAGTGAATTAATAAAACTTTTATCTTTGACATTGATAAACAAGAAGATTTTAATTTTTTGCATACACTATCCACACACAATAATGCTACATCCATTTGAAATACACAATAAAATCTTGAAACATTATTCAGTGCACCAATAGTGTAAAAATGATAAATAATCATTAGACTCTCACTTATTTGCTTAAGTTATCTCAGTTTCAGCCATTGGAAATGTTTTTGATGATATTTTAAGCGATAACAGCAATAGTTCTAAATATTATTGTAAGATAAATCCGTAACCATTTTGAATTGATTATACAAACTTAGATAATTCATTTTAGACAATTTGATTCACATCAATGTAAACTAGTATGACATGTTCAGGTAAAAGGTTAAGTGTAAGAATGGCCTCAATGGCCAAGACTTCGCCTCTTTGTGTAATTCATCTCTCAGATCCAAGCTCTATCTTTATTATGTTTTTATTTTTTTATTTTTCAAACAATCACATCCATAATTTCTGTTGTATTATACCTTAAAATATATACTTGTTGTATTTTTAATCCTTTCTACTAAAACTATTCAACCATTATGTTTACTTTTTAAGAACAACTGTACTTCACTTCAACTAGGGGATCTGAGAGTTGCTAATATTAATAATACTTTTATCATTCATATACATTGTAAATTTGCACAAATAAAGTCATCTGAATCTGAATCTAACCATAATTATTTTTCAATATTATTTCACATGCAACTAAACGTTGTCTCATAGCAAGCTGGAGCAGAAAAGCTGAAAGTAATGTATGAGGCTGCCAGTTTCCATAGAGGAATAATTTTCAAAGAATGGGAACATAAAATGCTGAGAATGAGAATAGAAGACCTGAATCATGAGTTACAACAGGTTGATGGTGTCAGGGTAACTACATATGGTTCATTCCACATTTTAAATAAGTATTAATTATTCTTGTAACTTCATTAAACAAAATTATCTTTTTTTTAAGTTTTATTTGTATTCTTTCCAAGTATTATTTGTAATTTTTTCAAATTTTATTTCTAATTTTTAGTTTACAGTTGTGTATAAATACAGTTTATACAGAAGGCGAATGATGGTGTCTTTAGATTAGCTACTTGGTAGAGTATGGTCCATCCAAGTTATTGATTACTCTATTATCAGTTATACGTTTGGTTTCATTAAAGTTCGCCTCATTTTATTATTCAATTTTTTTTGTTATATTTCTTATTTGGTTGTATCAACTATCCGACTATGTAGTCCATCTAACTATGTAGTTATTATCTATTCTTTAAATGTATTGCTATAAAAATAATTCAGTGTAAAGCTTAAATATTGGTAATGTGATTAATATCCGAATCATGTGATCTTTGATTTATGTTGAGCATTATAGATGGTGATTTTGCCGTGGAAATGAATGAAATATTACGAGAAAAAACAACTAGTTTTATAAATGAAAAATAAATGTTCACTTTTACATATTATAATCAAGACTAGACTTAAACTAAACACATTGTCATGTTATAACAAACTTTGTATATAGGCAACGCCTATATACAGTTCATAGAGAAGATAATGCAAACGTTTTATGAAGGTTGCATGCCTTCTCTTTACAAAAACCAAGCTTATGATTTGTATTATATTTTCAAAAAACATGTATTGTATTCGTGTTGGCAATTAATCATTATTTTAAACTATTCTATTCTGATGATTTTCATCTATTGAATCATATTCAATTTTCTACTGAATGTGTAAAACTCAGAATGAACAATGGAAAATATATTAAACTAAAAGCTATAGAAAATCAACACCATGTACAGAAAGAGTGTGCTATATTTTTCTAATAGATTTAAACTAAATTATCTTAATTTATTGTCTCTTTGACACCAGTACAGTAATTTCGTGTTTCAGGTGACAAGAAATGTGAAAAAGTACCTGAAAAGGGTAGAAAGATTTGGTGAACCAACCTTAGAAGATTTGATTTCAGTTAACAAGGATGTTCCTGCTCTGAAAATGGTATAACTCACTATAATATTAATTTCTCAATACATTTTCAAGTCATGCATAATAAAATATGTATTATTACCCGCTTCTTGAAAATATTTCACTCATTTTAGTAGCTGCAGATTGTTATTTAGAAATGGCCCAGTACTTATTTTTACAATAATGGAGCCTTACAATATATTCAATAATAAACTGTCCATAATAATGAGAAGTTTCATTGCTAAAAATATTTAATTTCACGGTATTGCTATTATTTCACTGCTAACTGAAAGACATCTATATTTTCGACCATGTACCGTCAAACACTCTTGAATTAGAAGTCTCGCGTTGAAAATTCCTGTGTAATAAATTTCATTGTTTAACATCGTGTTATCATTATCAACCTCTTGAACTAAGCTTGACTTCTATGATTTTAAATTAAATATATTTCAATAGACTCTGTTATCTACTGTAAAATCACCTCCCACTGGTTCGGAACCCACCTAAAACTGTAGGTCCAACTCATCAAACACCATAATCCAACTCTATGATGTTGAATATCCATCTTCTTTCCACTAATATGTAATAAAAACGTTAAAAAACACTTAAGTGGAAATTAACTCATGTTATGGCGTGACGGCCGTTTCACTCTGTTGTCAAGAGCATCGTTAGACGACCCACAGTACACTAGCGGAGTGTATTGTGGGTCGTCTGACGATGCTCTTGACAACAGAGTGAAACGGACGTCACGCCATAACGTGAGTTAATTTCCACTTGAAAGTGTTTTTAAGTTTTCATTATTATAATTCAACTCATTACCTACGCACAGATCTTAAATCAACGCGGGTTTCTCCCTCCGATTAAAATTATTTGTTTGTTGCAGGTACAAGTGTGTCATGAACGAGCTGTAAAAGATTTGAAAGCAAAACAGAATGAAGTCGAAAAAGAGTTCAATGAAATGCTGCAGGAAGGCGAAGAGCTTGATACCCGCATTTCAACATTGAATGATGAAGTTACCGAGCTGCATATTCAAAGAGATCTTGAGTTCGAGAGTAGTGAGCAATCAGATGTCGAGAGAAGGTGAGTCCTATTTAATTTAAGACGGAAATTGCATTCTCATTTTAGACCTTGTAACATAGGAACTGAGTCAATAGAAAGTTTAATCTGTTTTCTTGTTCACCATAAAATTATGGGGTTTAATTTATTAGCCTAGCAGTTCTTCGCAGTGTTCAGTAATTTTTATATACTACTAATAGTAGGAAATACTCATTTCTCTTCATATATTCCAAATCTTGACAAGGTGTGTACTCTGCTATTGATATTGGATGTTCTTATTTGTGATGTACAATTTTATTTTACTATACCGGTTAGATAACTGCATAAAATAATGAGTGTCTTAATAAAGTTCAGTCAAATTAACGTGAATTTCGGGTGAAAAAGGAAGAAATTCAAACATGACTGAAAATTTGGGTATATGACCAGAAAAACATTATACTAAAAGTCCCCAAGAATCCTAGCTGTTCCGGCTGCCATCTTGCAAAAACTAAACATGTCTTCCCTTAACATAGTTTTCTTCAAATTTGTGATCAAAGTAAGTATCACTTGGAGTATCAAGTCAAGAATTTTTCATAGTTTTGGTAAATTTCCAGGAAAATTTATAGTTTTGAATTTTGTATAATTAAAACAGCTGCAGGACTTATATAGCAGGACCTAAATTTTTAATTCAAAATCCTTCTCGGGAAAATGAAGTTTCCTGAAAATTTACCAAAGTTTCGAAAAATTCCAACTTTATATTCATTTAAAGTAAAGAGCTCTATTTAGTATCATATTCTTGCCAATTTTGTTTTCTTGAAAAAGGCAGGAATAGTTTTTTCTGTCCAAGACTTAGTTTGATCTCAAATTTGAAGTTAACGAAATTGAAGTTGAATAATTTTACAGTTTCTGTAAGATGGCGGCCGACGCACAGCTAGGATTCTTGGGGACTTTAAGTATGTTATTTAGCATGTTTTCTGGTCTTACACCCAAATTTTTAGCCATGTTGGAATTTGTTCTTAACTTTTGGCTAATTTGACTGGACTATTATCACAATTTCAGTCACCACTCAAATTCTGTTGATATATCAAGTTTCTTGTTGAATATTCTATTCTCAATAAATAAACTTTGCAATCTTTTTTAGATTGAACGTGATCAATAGAAGAGGTCGACTCACTGATAAGATACATGAAATGAATAAAGAATTAGCAGTTCTCCAAACAGAATTGGAAGTACTTCGTATGAGAACTTATCCAACGTTGAGACATAGGTCACTGATCTGAAGCCACATCTTCTTGATTCTAAGTCGTTGGGTAAGATTCAGTCTAGCATTTAAATAATTATAATATATATTTGTTTTGATGAATATCTGTATTCAAATAATATTTCTAAGTTATTTTATTTTTCTTTGATTATTATATTTTTTAATAAAAAATCAATTATTCAATTTAAGCGCATGCAATCTATACAGTATTTTGAACTGGATTACTTCCAATTTCTAACTTTTTTTGATAAATTTAACGACTTGCAGTCAATTTTAATAGAGAATTCTGACATCGCTGCCAACAAATTAGTACAAAATAAAAAATTAAGTTGCACCCAAAACCACACTGAACATAAACAAATACAATCTCCCAGGGATCTACAAACTGAACTGCTCTGATTGCAACAAATTTTACATAGGACAAACAGGCCGCTCATTCAAACATTACAAAGAACATTTACAAGCATTAAATATAAAAACCAAAACGACTTTCGCCGACCATATCATTCAAACTGTACACACTTTTACCGACATCACTACCAACCTACACATTCTACATATAAAACCTAAAGTACATGAACTCAACACCTTGGAACAATTTGAAATATTTAAACACACTACACACAATAAACAAAACATGCTCAATGAACAATTAAATTTTAAATCACACAAAACTTTTGATCACATTCTACAAAACCACAATAATAAATAAATAAATAAAATTTTATTGTCAAAAGGCCAACACAATAGCAACAGACAACGTCAAGAATAAAGTTATGAGAATAATATATACATTTACATAATGTATAGTGATATACATACATACACATATTTCTAATATCAGTCCTATATTCAAGTAGTTATAAAATCATTGATTTAAATTAGATGATTTCTTACATAAAATTCACAAATTTTTAATGTCACATTCATAAAATTCGTCCAACCTATAAAATGGATGCTCAATCAACCAGTTGTGTATTTTCGTTTTGAAAATGTGTAGGGATGAGTCATGTAAGTAAAATGGGAGCCTATTGAAAAGTTTTTGCCCCATCACCTCAAAACTGTTTAGCGACTTATATAATCTATGATGTGGTATATATATGCGCTTATTGAATCTAGTGTTAAATGAATGAATATTATTTCTTATCTGGAAATTGTGCAGATTTTTCTTTGTATATATTAACACAGAATATATATACTGATTTATTACAGTTAAGATTTTGTTACTTTGGAATAAAGGCTTACAGTGCTCTAAAAATGGCGATTCAGTAATAACCCTTAGTG
This sequence comes from Conomelus anceps, assembly GCA_948455865.1. Lineage (NCBI taxonomy): Eukaryota > Metazoa > Arthropoda > Insecta > Hemiptera > Delphacidae > Conomelus > Conomelus anceps. The sequence continues at coordinate 12,099,813 of OX418219.1, forward strand.
CTTTTTTTTAAGAAAATCATTCTTTCTACCAAAACCGTCAACAAAGAGAACACTGATGATCCAGGTTGCTGTTGAAAATGAATCGTCACAATTCGAAAATGTTTCAGCCTAAGTGAATAAATATTCATTTCTCTACTAAAATTGACTGCAAGTCGTTAAATTTATCATAAAAATTTAATATTAACACATAGATCTGTATGCATCAAGAAATTCAAGAATTGCAATTTCTATACACAAAGTGTTTAATCGCCTAACAAGCTATAATATATATTTATCTAGATTGATAATCAAGACTGCAGCACAATTTTACTAGGTCTTCTGAGAAGAGAACTAGTTCTAATAGTATTAGTCTTGTTAATTTTATTTACTCTATTTGTTTTTCTCATGTATAACATTTTCTTAATATTTTTTTGATTGTTAATAATTTACTTGATTTGACCAAATTTCCTGTTTTTTCTCATGACGCATTGCTAATTAAGTTAATGGTGTAGAATTAAGAATTTCAAATAAAAGTTCTTGAAAATATTCAAGAAACTATTTATTTTAAATAGTTAAGGAATCCTCTAGATAGTTTCATACATACAGGCCTAACTGTTGCTTTTTAAGTGATAAATATGTAGTAAATACGGTTCCTCATTTGCTTCATCATTGATTTATCAGCTTGTCAGTCGTATTTTTAATTATATAAAACCAATTTCGTTGATTCGAATTGAACGAAATCAGTTGAATTGAAATATGAAATGAAATATTTATTGTTCCTTCACAAATACACAAGATACAAAACATCCAAGCAGTACAATATTTGAATATTTGAAATTAAAAATTATATTACAAGTACAAATTAGAAAAAACCATAGCATTAATTCAAGATTGGAATGCGCTGGTTGAATGAACAATTATTAAAAAAATATATAGTACAGAATTACAATAATATTAGTATTTTGTTAGGAAACATGCATCTCGAGGTAAAAAACCTGTGAGAGAAGGCAACACAAAATTATAAAAGTTACCGCTCAGTGGAAAATAGGGGTTGAGGCCGACCAATTTATTTAAATATATTAGTGACTGAAGGTTTGATAATTTAGCGATTTGACTTTGAATATAGGCTATGCTCTAAATATGAGTCAAAATATTATTCTGAAACTCATAGGTACCTCACTCCTCCTTTAATTTACCTTATCTAAGTGATTGATTTAGAGATTTCAAATATAACCTGTATATGATTTTTTTCCACAAAATTCCATGATTGTTTCATCTAAACTATAGATTAATAAATGCATTATTTTTATAAAAGATTATTTTCTACTTGTTATTTTCCAAATCAATTTTCATATATTTTGTTCCCATTCATCAAGATAATCAACATATCTATATCAAACTTGACATGAAAGTAAATAATGAATGTTCCTCTTTAATTATACAATGAGGTAGTTTCATAACTCAAATATTAGGGAAAGAAAGTGCCAATCCAATTACTACACATTCCTTCTTACACAATTATTATTCTGCGTGTGACATGTGAGCTACTTTGAGCTACATGTGAGCTAACCTTGCCGCTGTGTTTACGAATTGAGCCTGATTTTGATGGCGGTTAAGTAATTTGTTTTCTACAAGAACTCATCTCTATCTCGTGCAGACATTTGTACTTGTAGGTCATACTTTGTCGCAAGTCTGCAGGTGTCTTGACACCAAGAGCCATTATGCAACACGAGTGTCCAAATAAATTATGTAATCTTTTAATTTATCTCGTGAAATGCAAATGAAGTGCTGCTCTGACGCTGGCAGACACAAATACGGATTGTAGGAATCGTGTATGACTATAGATCTTGACATTAATATCTTATTGTAATAATCTGCTCGTATTACTAGTCGAGTATTATAATTACGAGTTATAATATTAAATTATGATTTCTCATATTTATAAAAACTTGGCACCTGTCCATTAATTTTATTCTATACTCTTGATACAATTATTTTTTATACTTGAGCCTTTCAATGATAGCTCTAGCTCTTTATTCACTATTAATTATGATCTCAAAAAATACTGCTAAAAAATATTAGGACCTCACTAGATGCATTTAATCTTACTGCTTGCTGATTTTAATCTGCTGTTGATCTCGTTTATTGATTTATGACAAGAATTTTAGTGATTTATTACTCCTTATGCCTGTACCATAACAATTGATTTGAGCTTTTAATCTTGTTTATTGATTTATGCTAAGATTTATAATGATTTATTATTTCTGGGCTTGTTTCATAATTTGCAGATCACAATTGCTATTCAAATAGAACTTCCAAAAGATTTTGCATCAAATACAAGTACCAATAAAAATAGTTTGTAAATTTTATGCAGCGAATCACTTTGGAAATAAATGACTTTTTTAATCGTTCAATTGGTTTGTAAATTTTTATGCAACGAACCACTGTAGGAATAAATGACTTTTTAATCGTTCTTATTATATTCTCTCTATTATCGTCTTATCTTCGCTCTTATTATTGTCTCTCTATATTTCCTTACATCTACCGCCATTATAATTTGTTTTCAACTTTCTCTCCATTTCCTTCTTTTCAGATTCAATCGACGAATGTGATGATGTTTGTATATTCTCTTGTACCTTTCTTTCTCCCATCATAATACAATTAGTTGACTATACTTTAATCAGCTATACTTTTATTTTTGGAATAAAGAATAAACTTCAAGAATACCGTTGTTTACTAATATTGGCAACGGCAGTGCATGAATTCGGTTGTACAAGTTGTACTATTAGCTATTTGAGTTCAAGGTTGTTACTATTTCAAGAAACGGTATTGGTTAAGACAAATGTTGAATTTGGGGCACCAAAAAATTATTCCTTTTTTATTTTGCAACTGATTATTTACATGTCTTGTTGCTATTAATTTCATATGATGAACTATTGAACTGCATGCTATTTTTTAGTTTTGCCTTTACTTTCGATATTCTGATGTAACGTATTTTCAATTATTTATTTCTGACTAATTAATTATGTTTTATCCACTTTAGGAGGGTATTTGGATGTTACTATTCTACTTTACAGTGTTCTATTTTATAACACTTCCCTCATATTACTATGAACATGATTGATTAAATATTTTTTCACGTACATGAAATTGAATAATTAATCTTAATAAATTTGACACTAACTAACTTTTGGAATATGAACACTCACTTTAACAAACACTGTGATGGCTATTTGCACTGGTATTGTGTATCATAAGACATGGTTTTTTTACTCTAGTTATTTAGAGTCAAGCTTTAGTAACAACATGTCGAAAAATAAATGAAAATACATCAATTAATTAAAAAAAAAAATGATTTCTACGATATTGGCAAAGTTACAAGAAAAATATTGATCCACGACTGTAGTCAGTAGTCAATCGTTCTGCAGGTATGATCGATCACTTTTTATGTAGTTATTTGAATTTATAATAATTATGACATTGATTGATTGATCACTATGTTCAAATTAAGGACTAATGACATGTTTTCTCTCCTGCTTTGAAAGGTTGAAACTAGTCTATTAATTTCCAATGCATTTCATTTTCATTACAGACATCTTACTACTGCATGCTTAATGCATGAAATATTATAAATAGATCATTTTTAAACAAGTTTGAAAATGAATATATCAATATATAAATTGATATATCAAGGAATAAGCATCCTATATTGTTTTCTTGATTTTATCTCTCAACTCTCATAATTTCTTTTGATTTTGTTAGTGCTTGTTACCTTCGCTTTGACATTTTGTCAGCTTTTACTACCCCTTTTCTCAATTTTTCAATCCTCTATCGTGCAATGTTTTACTATACTTACTGAATGAGGCTTGTATGTTTGAGAATACGTTTTTACTTAGTAATATATTATAAAATTTGGGTTTGAATAACTTACACGATTTCCAATTTATTGAATAAGATGCAAATTAACTGGTTCCTTTTGATCCAGTCAAGCAAAACCAGAATATTTATGAATGACCACAGGTCTGTGCAGTTACAAACGAATTGTTGTCTGTAGTTATACGAGCATAAATTGATTTGTTTCGAGATAGGTTTTACGACATTTTCCCAGTGTTTTTGCAGTGTATACTCCTTGTCTCTTTTTCAGCACTGGTTCTTCAACTATTTCTTTCTCATTAACTTCTATTTGAATTCGTTAATTCTCTTTCCTTCCTCCTTACATTATTTCAGTTGATAATTAGTCAATAGCTCATTATTTGATTTAAGCAGATCTCTCTACAGAGCTTGTAATAGAATATATTTAACATGATGAGATAAACCCAACTTGCTTACAACAATAAATAATTAATATCTTGCTGAAATATATCTTACAATATAATATCTTTATCAATAATTTATATCTTGCTTATAAAACACTTATCCAGTGGTTGGGAACCCACCTAAAACTACTGTAGGTCCACCAATGTATCATCATTATATCATCTCCATAATATCATTGTATCATCATTTAGCTCATTACCCGCGCACAAGTCTCATACTCGTCCCACATGAGCAAGAAAACTATATGAATCATCTTGAAATATTTTAGTTTCTCTTTTATACAGTATCAATATAAGGCCGCGTACGATCGCAGAACCAAAAAGTAAGCAAACATTTTCCCCTGATGATTATTATACATAAATATTGACTTCAAGTTGCTTAACTAGGCCTGTGCCTTACGGGAAATCGGTCTAAACTGGTTTTATTCAGTAGAATTAGACCATTTATTTTCTTTACCTTTTACTTGACAATTTCTTCACACTCTATTGTTAGCATATTATTACACACATTTTATCAGTCACTTAAGGTTTTAAGTTTTATTGAGCCAGTCAATACTTCCATTCATTTACTTTCCATAAACGGTACCATACCCTTATATTTAAATTTTTGTAATAATTATTGATACATAATCTTTATAATCATTGTAATAAATCAATATGTTTGTAAATATGCAGTGAAATGAACGAATTATTATTATTATTATTATTATTTAATATAATCATTATGTTAAATAAATTAATCATTGATCAACTTGTATATAAATTGACAAAATAATTTCTCAAAACATTCATTGTCTTACAAGTCATTTTTCAATCATAATCCATAAACCATTCATTTTATATTTCATTTTCAGCATATCATTACTCACATTCCATCAATTAATTGAGAAGATAATTTGTCGGAAAGAATTCGCAATCAAGTATGCGTTAAGATGTATGCATCGCATCGTGGACTTGGGGGAGTTGGATGCTTTATGATGTTGGATGCCTTTTTGATGTTGTTGTTCGGTTTTTTATGCTGAGGGGGTAATGAATGGCGGCGGGGGGGGGGAGGAGGCCAGGTGGTCGCTGGGCACTCCCTGGCGAATACGTCACATCCGGTCGCCCCTCATTTCCATTTTAAATCACCGCCCGCCGCCGCGCGTCTTAATGAAATATCGCGCGCGCGCCACAAGACAATTGCCGCGCGTACCAACCGACGAATCTTCATCATTAGTCGACTTTTCATTTTCTGAATTGTCATGCCGCGCGATGCGATTCAAAACGCACCTCGTAAACTAGTCAACTTGTGAATTATTTCCTGGTGCTAAACTCAAAGTCTACAAATAGCACTGAAGTTTGTCTCACTTTAACACATCAGGTTTAACTGCATCTAGCAGTTATCAGCATCTCTGCAACTGATTTAACTGCATCAGGTTTCTAGGTTCAGAACTTTGTGTTGGATTTGAATGAATATAAGATATAATATAGGAAAGTGATAGCCATGATCTATTGCAGGTATGTTCAATCAGATAGAGATGAGCTACGAACTCTTGGGCCTTCTTTGTAAGGGTGGCCGATTAGATTGGCCGGCAAAAAGACTCATATGCCAATTATTATGTTAAATAAATGAGAAGAAACCTCTAAACAGGTTATGCCTTAGAGGCCCTACATTCTTCTTGAAAATAATAGATACTATGAAAATATATTATGTACATTTGTTTATATGTATTTTAATTATGATGATCAAAATGTAATGTACTAAAACATGTTTTTTTTTCAAGAGAATAAAAAGATATTCTATTCTATTAAATGAAGTGATAGCCGTGAGCCGTAGCAGGTATCTGCTCAATCAGATAGAGATAAGCTGCGAACTCCGGGGCCCTCTTTGTGAGGGTGAATTGGCCAGCAATGAAGACTCAGTTCTCTGTTGTAAAATCACTTCCCGGTGGTTCGGAACCCACCGAAAACTGAAGGTCCAACTCTGTTCTCTATTGTAAAATTACTTCCCGGTGTTTCGGAACCCATCTTAAAGTGTAGGTCAAACTCATCAATCACAATCATCATCCAATTCGTTACTCACGCACTGGTCTCAGACCTGTATGACAATAATAAATATGACAATAATCTAGAGAAACGTCCTAGAAAAAGACTCAGAATGAGATATAAAATATTAGTACAGCTGTAATTGAAAGAATCGTCCTGGAAAAGACTAAATAATGTATGAAATATGACATGAATTGGAAGAAAGTTTTGAAAAAATACTCAACATGAAATATTTATTTATTCTGACAAAATTACAATTAATGTGAAGATGCAACAGACTCAAATTCAAAACTGATGCTCTCTTCACAAATTTTGAATAATGCAATTGAGTCCAAAACATTGAGGTTAGTTTAACTGAAAATTTACATTGTGTATCAAAATGGTGAATCTACCTGGCAGTAATGGGAGAAAAGTTTTGTAAAAAATACTCAACATACTTATGAAATATGCAAATATTTGAAAGAAAAGTCCTGGAAAAAGACTCAACGTGAATAATTTTGTTGTGAATTACTGAACTTGAAAACCTACAATAAGAACTGTGACATGTTATAGATTTTCAGTTCTAGGTTTATGTGTTGGATTTGAAGGGAAGAATAGCCTATGTATCAGGACGAGTTTGTAGTAACTACTTTTACAAGTACCAATATTATTAATTTTGTTATGAAATATAGCTAGTCTTACCATATTTTTTTAACGTTACTGAGGACTAGGCTTCAAAAAAGCGGACAAGCTACAAAAAAGGAGGACAAGTTAACGCTGACAGAAAAACATTTACTATGTTCTTATTAAATGTAAAAAGTCGTAGGAATATAAAAAATCAAATGAATAATGTACATAATGTAAAGTAGTATATATACCTGTGTATTGAAAAAATTCATTGAACTTATTATATAATTTATGTATTTTATTTTTAAGTGAAATAAACTATTCGTTTTTAATGTTTCGTCCAAATTATATTACACAAACACAAAAATATAACGTTTTGTATTATTTACTAAACGGAAGTCATTGTTATTTACTGAACTAGTAATAATAATTGAAACATGTTATGCTTATATCATTGTGATATTGCTATTACTTTAGCATTTTAAGTTTGTAAATTATTTTGATACCGAATGCCTCAGTTAATCGCTAAAATAAGTTCCAATCTATAGCTTTAAATTCAAAATTCGTGCATTTCTTTTAGAATCGCGGACATTTTACAATAGCAAACATTTTTGCGGACAATTAATGAAAAGGAGGACTGTCTCTGGTAAGCCTGAACATACATACCCATTCACTCATCGACTAGGTATGTCAAGAAAAGCAGAAATTTTGATGAGAGATTCACTTATTGGTACTTAAGTCGGGAACCGACTCAAGTATTAAATTCTCAACCAACACAAAAAAATGAATTCTTGTTTTGACGTTTTTAGAAAGTATCCCCCCAAAATATTTTCTCAGTTAATTCTGGAAAAAAATTCTGGGTTCACCACTGAATATGAGGTTTGCTTAACACATCTTGCTTCACTTGAATAACGTGCTGTAGAAAGCTGAAAAATAGAAAAACTATCATTTTAAAGTAATTTGACAAGCTGCGTTCTCCTCTTGCGTTCTCCTCTTGCTGCGGCACTCTTTGTAAGGGTGACCGATTAGATTGGCCAGCATAAAAGACACTGTTCTCTGCTGTGAAATCACTTTCCGGTGGTTCGGAACCCATCTAAAACTGTAGGTCCAGCTCATCAATAAACATCATCCAACTCATTACCCACGCACAGGTCTTAGACTATGTGGACTTCATCCTTAAAAAAATAAAAAATACAGTGCATTGGATGAAAACCGTTTAGATAGAGATTAAAACTGAATATGCAAATACAAACTAATAATGAATACTATTAATTGATAGGCTACAATAAGCTGTCAACGTTTAAATACAAATTTGTTTGTCAAGACTACAATTTGGAATAAAATGATAGAAATAGAGTATTATTTCGTAGAATTGATGTTTGTTTGTTTTACAAAACAAGTTGTAACCATGGTAATCGTGAAAAGAAATTAAAATAATCTAAATTCAAAATTTTTAATGTCTTTCATCTGAAATACTTCATGTCTTATGCGAAATGCTTCATTTAAAATCATCTATATTCAAAGTTGAATAGTGACATTGAATTGTAAAATTCGATGCCATTTTCACCTCGAATTGTGTTAGCAGCATGCTATTTTGGGTATGTATCAGAGAAACTTGCATGAGTTTTTTTTGCTGAACATAAAAATTTTCTAATTATTAGTTTGAATAGGTAGTAAAATAATCACTTTTAAATAAAAATTTATCCCCACTTTATAATATTACAATAAGACAAATAATATTTTAATAAATCCAAAGGTTAAAAAACCTGTTTGATTGAGAGAAAAGATATTGTTTCTACTAAACAACAAAAAAAAGCTAACTAGTGAAAATAATAAATAAATGCAAATGTGAACAAATTACATTTTCTTCAGATCATAGGTCTGAGACCTGGGCGTGGGCAATGAGTTGAATGATGGTGATTATTCATGAGTTAAAGTTTAAGGAGGTTCCGAACCACCGGGGAGTGATTTTACAACAGGGAACAGATTTATTTTTTGCTGGCCTATTCAGTCGGTCACCCAAACAAACAGAGCCCATGAGTCCGTAGCTTAACTTATTATAAGCCAAGCCACGTCTTGCGGCCAACACTTTCCAACACACTGAATTGCTTATAATTTACTCTCAAAAATAGATCAGATTGTCTTGCTCGTAAATGTATTCAGTAACTTAAATGGAAACTCCTCATCACTCAAGATTAACTTTCTTAAATTATTGTATTTTTTATTTTGATTATGATGCAATTTTGAAAGTATCATAGCTCTTGATCCTTGATATCAGTTGAATAAATAATATGAAATGAACCTAATGCATTTCAGATACACACAATTCCGAAAATGCTGCAAACTTTCATTTCTAAATGAATTTATTGAATAATTGTAGTTTGAATTTTTAATTCTTACTGATCTAATACTTTATGAGTTGGTTATCCTGTATATTTTATATTTATATTTTATTGTTGTTTTTTCGAAGGATCAGAAGTTTGGTATTCTATGGAATCTTCAAATGCTACTGTTTGTATTGTTACGGGTTCTAATAGCTAAAATAAGGCTGGCAACACTAAAGTTCACACTTGCACTTTATTTACACAAATTAGTCTATTTACACAAATTAATTGTAAGTTCAATTAATTAAATAAGACAGATCATCAAATGACAAACTAATAGCTATTTTCAGTAATTATTTACAAGAATTAATGAATAAGTAATTACAGGCTGATCAATAACAAAAGAAACTAGAGTCCAATAAACTGTACAATAATGTAGAAAGAAATTATAAAAAGAGCAACTAATCACTTACAAAAACACAGTCCAATTCGTTATTTGACAGTCCCAAATAATATCACTTAACACAACGTCTTTAAGCTATCAGTAAGCTGCATAAACAATAAACACTTGTCTCTGCACTTGACACTGTCTAACGACTGAATAGAGCACTGTTTACTCCACTGGCACTGGATCGTCTCTTCTACGAGATCCGTAATACAATCTGTCACACACAGGTTTGAGAAATAACTGATTTACTGGTTCACGTGGACTTCCTTTATATAGCTTGTAGTTGTAATTCCAAGAATTAGAGCTCACCAGACGCATCGAGAATCTTCAAGAGACATGATCTCGATCATTCCAGAAATCTGGAGAAATCAATAGATTTCTCAAGAAATCAATAGATTTCTCAAGAAATCAATTGACTGAGAGAGTTGCAGACTTGAATAATAAGAGTGACAAAGACATGTGAAAAGAGAACACTTGATAGCAAGAGAATGCATTTTGCACTTTAAGTCACGTACGATCATGAATGGAATGATCTTTGTAGAATAACGTAGTTCTATGTGCGTAAATAACTGCTTTGCTTGCTTTCGTAACAGTATCAAGAACACCAAGCCGCTGAATCAGTAAACAATAACAAAGAGGATAGCGATGAAGTAAACTCAGTGCCAGTGTCTCAGGAATGTGAAAAAACAGAGTAGATGATGTTGAGTCCGATCAAATCGGCAAGAATGTAGAAACCAATCTGTCAAACAAAACAATGGGCTCTTGAAAATGCATTCCTCAAACTTTTAGACACAATTGCTTACAAAATGCAATACATGTACGGCATGAACATACTCAAAATATATACATGTACTACTACCTCAAATATTCAATTTTTCAAATGTAAAAACACATCTCAAAATTATCAATTTTCTTGCTTTAGTCTTGACTGTCTTAAGCATGATGACAAAAGATGTCTATTGATGAAGAAAACAAGTCCATTAAGTTTTATATAAATTGAGGAAATAATCTGAACGAAAATTTTGAAATATTTTTTTTAAACGGATGTATAGAGTGTGGGCAAGTTCGATTAGATCGTTCAATAGATTAAGACTTATGTGATTTAGAATCGGTTCTATTATTTCCATGTAATATTCTTAACCCATCGAAAATAATCCGTTTCCACATTGTTGAACTTGGAGTGAATATCACGGATTAATTTTATTTATTTTTATTTTCATCACATTACATCATTTTTCTGGGAATACTCCCATTTGATAGGTGATTTGTCAAACAATTTTGTCATTGTAAACAAGAATTTTACAAGTAAGTAAAAAGAGTATCAATACAAAAGAGTCAATACAAATATGATATTGTTACAAAAGCAAGCAAAGCAGTTATTTACGCACATAGAACTACGTTATTCTACATAGATCATTCCATTCATGATCGTACGTGACTTGAAACGCAATATGCTTTCTCTTGCTCTCTTGCATTCTCTTTTCACATGTCTGTCACTCTTATTATTCAAGTCTGCAACTCTCTCACTCAATTGATTTCTCGAGATTTCTACATTCTTCCTGAACAATCGAGGTCTATATTCCAAGCATTCCGTGGCCTTCTCGAAGCGTCTAGTGATTTCAGTTCTTGGAATTATGACAACTATCTCGTATATAAAGGAGCTCACGTGAACCATTGAGTTGAGTTTTACAAAAGCTTGTGTGACAGTCAGTTTTCTAAAAACCCGTATGACAGATTGTATTACAGATCTCGTGAAAGAGACAATCCAGTGCCAGTGGAGTTAACAGTGCTTTATTCAGTCTTTAGACAGTGTCAAGTGCAGAGACAAGTGTTTACTGTTTATGCAGCTTACTGATAGTTTAAAGACATTGTGTTAAGTGTTATTATTTGGGACTGTCAAATAACGAATTGGACTGTGTTTTTGTAAGTGATTAGTTGCTCTTTTTTATAATTTCTTTCTGCATTATTGTACAGTTTATTGGACTCTTGTTTCTTTTATTATTGATCAGCCTGTAATTACTTATTCATTAATTCTTGTAATTCTGGAAAATAAGTATTAGCTTGTCATTTGATGATCTGTTTTTATTTAATTAATTGAACTTACAATTAATTTGTGTAAATAGACTAATCTGTGTAAATAAAGTGCAAGTGTGAACTTTAGTGTTGCCAGCCTTATTTTAGCTATTAGAACCCGTAAAAATAAAAACAAAGTCAAGTCCTTAAGATAGAACAAATGTGAGCACCATCACTCTATTCAGATTTCAGAGTTCATCGAAGTCTGCCACGGAATAGTTCGCTTTATCAATTAAATTCTTTTTAATAGATTTCTTGAATAGCTTCAGATTGTCAATTTTTCTAATGATCTTAGGTAATTTATTATATAATCTTATTTCTGAATAAGAAGGGTTCTTTTCATATGTCGCATGTCTATGAATTGGGTACAACAGCAAATGCTGATTACGTGTCGAGTGATTATGCCTCTCTGTGCAAAATTAAAATTTATGAATATTAATAACAATCTCTTTATGAACAATAATAACTGATATATGTAGATGGCAGGTAAACTAAGAATCTGAAAATTTTGAAAAAACAGACCTGCATTAACTCTTATCAACAAAAATATTGATGCTATTAGTACATGATTAATAAATTCTAATTGGTATAGTTATACATTTGAATGTTCTGTTAGTTACTGAGAGGATGAATGTATGCATTCATAATTATTCTATGATTATCTATTATTCGAGTATTTCTTGTCATTTCAGGTCTTGGCAAAATGCAATCTTCCATAAATTTTCTTGTACTTGGACAATATATATATATTTTTTTTGGAGGATATATCTATTAACTTGTGCATACGCTTGAATGAAGCATTATCTCTCCATTGCCTCAGGCTCTTTATATGTACTTACGAAGAAACAAATCAATTACTTATCAAATCACTTACATGAACAATTCGTACCAGAGATGTTTTCGGTCAAGGGTAGTAGCATTTCCTCACCAAGAAATTTTGTCAAGAAGGGAATTTCGTTCATGTTTAGAAATTTAATTTTGGCTGTTCCTCCTCTTTATTAATTTTGTAGAACTTCGATATTCGGCAGTTTGTTGTGTAAAATTTCCACTGTAATTATTTGGTCTATTAAATTATTGTCTTCCAATCAATTCTGCAGGTTTCCCTTTAATATTGAAAATATCTATTTTAAACCTATAGCGTTTTTATTTTTGTGCTAGACTATATCAAATTCATGAACAAAAACGCGGTTCCCCTATATTATAAATGAATAGTTATGAGAAGTGGATTATTTTAAGAAGGTTCAAAATAGAATCATGCTGTTTATCTAGTACGGTATCTAAAGTACAGTAAGCCTCCAGTCAATCCTTTCTTTTATTAGTATATACCACCATTAGAATAATGTTTATAGCTTTAAAGTATGCAATAAACAAACCTATAAAAATAGAAGTCAGATAATAAAGTCTAGTTATTCCTTTTAAATCGGGAATAATTTTCCAATAAAGTTAAGTCTTACATACGACCATCGATTAATTTCTTTATCTTTTTTCTGGTCACTGGCTCTCAATATTATTGTTTTCTTTACAAACCTTGTTGCATTTCTTCTGCATACATCAACTTCTTTTACTTTACTATCACCTTTTTATTCATTGCATAACCTTCAACTTTCTGAATTATTTCCTCCTTTTTAATTTTCAAACTAGCTTTATTCATAACTTTATTGACTTTCATCACATCTTTATTTAAATTACAACTCCAAATCTGTTTTCTCTTCAAAATGGTATTTTATTATTTTTTTTACCTTTTAACCCCCATCAGTGGTATAATCGGTTATTTGTTAGGTTAGGTGTTGATTTAGGTTAGGCTAGCTTAGGTGAGCGTTATCTCTGATAAAACTGACTGACTGTTACTCCTGTGGTCAAGATTTCGATTCCTGTTCAGCCTGGCATATTTTGTATCATCAACCACGCTCATGTGGGCACCTTGAGAAATATTCTAAAAATGGAAAATTCGCCTATAGTTGTGTATAACGAGTAAACGTTACTTAGAAGTTCCTATCTATCTAATATCAGAAACTATTTATGCACTCCCAGTTTTATTCATTGTCCACATCCAAACCATTAACAACTGTATCTCTCCTACAATCCTAAATCAATGCAGCTTGTAATTGGTATCATTTCTCTCAATTCGCCAAAGCATAGCTCAAGACAAAACTCGACAGCTGACTAATGAGATGGACAAGTTGAATACGTCGATATAAATGTATATACATTATAGACATCGGCCTTGTTTTGTTCTATAGTATCAACCACCACCTTTCTCTATCTGTCAAGAAGTTGCTCGCTGTGTTTTATTCAGCCAATCTGTTACCGTTTGTATTTTATATATACTGTATAGTAAAGTAGATAATATACACACGCTCAGAAAGAGAGAGAGAAGGAGAGAGAATAGTGAGTGTGTGTGTGTAAGAAAGAGAGTGTTCTAGTGAGTTGTAAGGTAGGGCTCACAGTTCGTCGCGTGCCCTGGACTTACCATATATGGCATCCCCACATCCACGCAACAGTCTTATGTCGATACTACACTGCATTAGCTGTAATAATAAATCCAATCAGAAGGAGCAATTTGTTCCAAGGAGATAGCAACAACAATATTGTTTCATTATGAAAAGTACATCCGTTTATAATAGCATAGCTTTAAATGATAATGACGGTATTGATGGGCCCCTATAAATATCATTTGTGTAATGGTCTGATTTGCTCTATGCTGATTCCAGCACACTTTATGGCAAACCTCTCGCAGTCTATGAGCGCGGGGCTTGTTTCATTCCTCACCATAAAGCTAAACTGTAATTTCAAGGTAAGAATCAAGCGCTGTTTATCAAGTCGCTGCTTCGCGCAACTCAGTGCCGGAAAGTGTTCTCCCCCTTAGGTCTGTTGCAAAATTGCTCATAGAACTCAAGTTAATTGATTTTTAGTAAAGTATGGTGTCACATTACTTGTTAATTACAACTGCCTGTACTATTTGTGTCCCAACTAATGTGACTAAGCACTAATTTGAAATCGTCCTGAATGCTAATGTGTGGAATTGATTAGTCACTCAGATAACAGATACCAGAATATTTCAATCTACTAATAATTATAATTATATCACAAATAAAAAGAAGGATGTTTATTCTAGTTTTAAAAAAATATGTAAGATACATTCTAGTTAAAAAATATATTTTATCTGATATATAACCTTACAATTTGGACTCTATTTAAATAAATATATCGTTACCATTTATTTTAATTATTCTGATTATTCTATTGTTAGTCGATATTCATTTCTATTTCATGATAAAAAAGGAATACGGTACTAATTATAATGGAAACGACGGGTTAAACTATATCTTCCTTTATTACAAAAAAAAAAAAATATCATTATGTGTCAAATTTAAATTAGTTCCATAAGTTATATGAAAATATTGAAGTATTCCAGTGAAAGTGGACTATTGGAAGAAAAAGCTTACAAAATGAATAAGTGGAAACATAATATTTTTTTAATAATAATTATTATAGAAACTGAATGTTGTCAACCTGTACCAATGTAATCACCATATTGCCTTCGCAAGCCAAGTTTCCATTATCAGAATTATTATTTAAAATATTGAATAATTATATCGCCTATAAAAAAGTTATTAAATAAAAATAATTATCTTAATTAAAAGATCAAATAATATTCATGCCACCATAACATGGCTCAAACGGCGAGGTGGAACTACCGGGCCAAAGGGTCTCCCCACCAATTAAAGCCATATGCTTATTATTTATAATATCACCAATATAAAGAAGGTCGGTTGCAGTAGGTGGATGTTAGATGAACTAATTAGTGTAGAGGAAGGGCTCGTGAACTACCCTGACTATGTATTGAATTCCACGGCTCATTCCCCGGAAAGGTTTGAAAAATAACAGTCTAAAACACGTTCTACAGATATTTTTGTTAAAAAGTTGTAAAATATCCATCAACAATTGGATTGTTGGGCATAATATTAGATAAATTAACTGTTATTTCGAAAGAACACTAGTGTTAATTTACTTTAACACACTTGATGTCTTGATGAGGAGCAGTAAATTCAAAACTAGTGTTCGTGTAATCTTTAACACAGGGGTATCCACAGGGGGGGGTCTATGACGCAGACTGCATCATTGAAATTCTTTGGGGGTCCCAAAAAAGTTTGCTGGGGTGAGGTAAAGTTGATACTACACTAAGTAAATAGCCTGTTGTTCAACTACTGTCCAATAAATATTCGCATAAACGACTTAGTATTTTGAATTTTTGTGTTTTACAAATGAAGTTATCAACTCATTGTCTTCACTTCCTTTAAAGGAACAACGTTTTAGAATTATTTAACCCTAATGTAATTGGTACTCAATATGTACACCGAACATAAACTTATAGGTATTTGACTTTTATTGAACCATTATGCATTTGTAATAATATTTGATTGTTTAAAAACCATTTAGGTTACATTCTTATTTAGCTGCTTTCAATTAAGTTTATTGAGCTGAATATATTCGTTTCATTGATATTTTAAAATTTTACAAAATTATTTACCTTTACAAAAATTTTTTACCTATGTCTATGTAAAGAATCTCAAGAAATATGCATACATTTTTTATTTCATAGACTGGGTTTGAATTTTTCCAATACCTATATAAATCTTCTTTTAGTTTTAGAAAGAATAAGGGGGGCTTATTTTTTTGCATTTTTTGGGGTGCCTAATTTATGGGGAGGCTGGTGTTAAATTTTGGCGGGAAGGGGGTTGCGTCATGAGGCTTGGGGGGGAGTGGGCACCCCTGCTTTAACACATTTGAGTCCCAACACACTAATGAAATATTTATCACACCTGACAGACTTGACCTATTATGTATAGACTAAACTTTATACTTTATGACTAAATATTTGGTGCCTTATACTGATAAGTAGCCTAAACTTTAAACTCGATCACTATGTACTTGTTCACCATATGGATAGGGAAGAGTTGGCTATACTTCAAAGTGAATGCTTCTGATTTAAAACAAGTTTTGATTAGAGGATAATGTCAAATAACGAAATTTTCATTGACTCGTTTCTGTTCCTTTGTACATATAAACTCAGACACATTACGCAATTACATCAATAATCTTGTTGGTTTTATTTATAGCTGTGTGTAATGAATGGATGGTGGTGTATGTCACTGGTTCTCTTATCCGTTGCCTGTGTCAGGTAGACAGTGACAAACTGGTCTGTACTGAAGTTATTTTCATGCATGTTCATTCACGAAACCTAGTCAACTACTTACTGGATACGCGAATGCGTGGGCAACGATTCTCCAATAAAACTGAACTTCAATACAGATCGACTGGGGACCGGTTGTTGGCTGGATTTTATCGGGCGCCATCTCTGTTCTCGCACTTTGCACGCGTCTCGATTGAAAAAGTAATGGAAAAACACTGAAAAAAGTCAAAAAACTCTATTTGATTTACTGGAAAATGTTTTTTTTTTTTTTGCTATTTAATCTCAAAGTTCTCGACTGGAGCCTTGGCTCTTGGCTGTTCAACCTGTGGACTTGAATGAAAATTACTAGTAGGCTACTGAATATATAGGCTACTAGTAGGAAATTACTAGGCATAGGCTACTAGTAGAAAATTACTAGTAGGCTACTGAATATATAGGCTACTAGTAGGAAATTACTAGGCATAGGCTACTAGTAGAAAATTACTAGTAGGCTACTGATGGTTTATTTTTAGGACTTCTCCAAAACAAAAATTATACAAAAATCAGTATTTTTGATGTTCTCCAATAAATTCCCATCTAGGCCCCAAACTCACATGCAATCTGTTAGTTGCATGAGTTGCAAACGCAAGTGCTCTTGCAACTGATGCATCTGAATGATTACATTTTGATATTTCTGTATTTTTATTGAAACTTACATCTTATTTGATTCATGGCTTTTGACAAGCAAAAGTTAGAAAAAAATTCTAATAGTCCACTATTACATGAAATTCATTTTTCAAAGCATGTTTTCAAACCGCTTCAATCACCCTCCGTTTCTTCTTTCTCTCTTCCTTCATCTTCTTCTATTTTCTCTCTGTCCACTGCTTTATTTCTGTATTCATTTTTTTGTGTCATTGTTTATTAACCCTTTCGGTCATGCTTTCTAGTCTGATTACAAATTTTTTTTTGCAAAGTCGTTTTATAAATATTTTTAAAGGATTTTTAACACTTGTCACAAGTTGATAGAATCTTAGTACCCAAGATAAGGATCGTCCAATATATTGGACACTATGATTCAAAGGTAATAAAATAACATTCATATTTTCTGAGAGAGTATCTTATTATACTAAAACTATAGAATAATATACCAATATTTCATTATAATACTATTATTTATCATGTCATATTTTTTATATACTTATATTTATATTTTCACTTATATTTACCATCATCCAATTCATTTCTCAGACCTATGTGGGCTTCATCCTCCGAAAAAAATTTAGATACAAAATAAGTTAGATTTAAAAAGGACATTTCTGAATTTTTTTAGCAATTCATACCTGCGCACATTGTTCCTTGCAGGTATAATGGATTCTTTAAAAAGTTTTAAATTATTTTGTTTATTTAAGTCAAAGAAGAATCTGAATAAATTTTGATTTGATTTTTGATTTCAATTTTGCATATTTGAAAGAAGCATATTTCAATAAAACGTTGAAGAAACTGAAAATTCTCAATTTGAGCATCTATATTAATTTATAAAAAATAAATTATAGAAGAAATTCACATGACAAAAGATAATATTTCAAATGCAACTAAATCAATTATTACGGTATACAAAAGAAATTCGAAAAAATCTGATACTTTTCTTTTAGCACAGAAAATAAAAAAATTACGTCTATATGTCGAGGGCATAGACAAAAATAGTGACATTACTGTAATTTATTAATAACTGTATTTGGTGAATAATTATAACTAACTAACAATAATACAGTACCTAATAGTAATAATAGTAATAATAATAATAGTACTTGCAGATAGAATACTGATGACTCATACACTAAGCAGGGGTGCCCACCCCCCCTAAGGCTCATGACGCACCCCCCCCCCAAATTTAGCACCAACCCCCCCCCCCCAAAAGAAAATGCGAAAAAAGCCCCGTATCCTTTCTAAAACTAAAAGAAGATTTTTATAACTATTGAAAAAATTAAAACCCAGTCAATAATATACAAAATGTATCTATATTTCTTGATATTCTTTACATAGGTAACATTTTTTTGTAAAGGTAAAAAAGAAATAGCAATGAAATGAACATTTGAACTTCTGCTCAATAAACTAACTGCAAAATAGCTAAATAAGGATTTGTACCTAAATGGTTTTTAAACAATAAAATTTTATTACAAATACACAATGTTCAATAAAAATGAAATACCTATTAGTTTATGTTCAGTGTACCAATTACAGTAAGGTTAAATAATTCTACAAAGTTGT
The DNA here is from genome assembly GCA_948455865.1 of Conomelus anceps. Classification (NCBI taxonomy): domain Eukaryota; kingdom Metazoa; phylum Arthropoda; class Insecta; order Hemiptera; family Delphacidae; genus Conomelus; species Conomelus anceps. The sequence goes on from OX418219.1 coordinate 12,119,025, forward strand.
TCCTTTAAAGGAAGTGAAAACAATGAGTTAATAACTTCATTTGTAAAACACAAAAATTCAAAATACTAAGTCATTTATTGGACGGTAGTTAAACAACAGGTTATTTACTTGGAATCTAGGGAGAATTTATGTATGGATGAAGTACATAAAAGGCACACATTTCATGTATAGTTATTTACAACACACAATCGAAAGAAGTGCCTTTCAAAAACAAAATAAAGACATAGTTATGAAAAATTACTGAATTTTTAGTATTTAGTTAGTTTTGCTATATCAGTTCTTACTTATTAGTAAGTAGTTATCGTAAAATATATGAAAAACATCAACAGTTTGAAGTCAAACATTTTAAATTTGTAGGCTGTGGTCACAAGTTAGCTAGGCACCTTCTAAGCTTGTTAAATCTATCTCTCTAAACCCCACATAGAAGTTTTTGTCTATGTGATGAGGAAACAGAAAATCTTTCAATTTTCTTCGTTAGAAACAGACTCAAGTACATCTTTTTCTGCAGCTAGAACCATTAGATTGGACAACCATGAGTCTCCCATAGCTGATCTGAGTCTGTTTTTGATAATTTTAAATCGACTTATTGCTCTTTCTGCTGATTAACTAGTAACTGTTAAGGAGAGTAAAGTTGTATAAAACCACTTTCAGAGCAGTCACTTAGCATCTTGCTAAGTTTGAATAATAACTTCCTGCACAAATCCTAAACATAACTATTTTAGCGAATTCATATTCAATTGTATAATAATAATTAGAAATATATTTTAATTAATTGACATTCTATCTGGTGACTTCGTAATATATTTTTGAATGTTGTCACGTTAAACACGGTTTCAATCAACTTTACGCCCCCCCAAAACGTTTTTTGGAACCCCCCCAAGAATTTCAATGACGCAGTCTGCGTCATAGCCCCCCCCTGTGGGCACCCCTGCACTAAGGTGGAAATTGCTTGGAACTCATTACAAAAACAGTATCATTTTCTGTGTATCTGATAGAATCTATGATAATCATTTTAGTGGGTGGTAAAAGCTGAGTCACTTCAGTTCACCATCAACTAAATAAATAATGGCCATTATTTTATGGGTACTTTCGTAAGTTGATCCGTAACACACTTCTAATAAATGTTGTAATTTGATATATAATGTAAGATCACTATTTATTTTTACATATATTTTTTATAGTTCTAGTATGTCACATGTAACAAAACTATATCCCGAGCTCTATTAAATTTGATTTCATAACAGCTCTGTACTTGTACTTTGTCCTTGACTTTCTTACTGATTTGCAATATCTAATATTTCCCATGTACATTAATTTTTTTTAGCACGAGTTTCTTAGATAAACTTACTTTAGCCGTCGACTTCTCAATCAAACTGCTTGTTGTTGGATGAACATGGCAATAAAGTAATCTTATCTCAAACTTATCTCTATATCATGAAAGGTAGAACAGATTGTAATATTGTAGCTTAATACAAATCATGTTTATAAATTTTTTAAATATTTATTTACTAGATTTTATGTTGCACTTGGGTATATCAGTGAAAAAGAAAGACTTAACCTTTTATATATACACAGTGAGCTATACCTTCTTAGGCAAATAAATAATGATCTTCGTTATAATGAGATAGAACTACATTAATTAATCTATTGTTTTAATGATGAAGTTAATGGGGGTTTCTAGACTGTGGAGTACCATATATGATAACATATAATACCTGTTACCTGATAACAAAGTTTTTTATTGTGAATCAATCATTTTTATTTTAAGCATTTAATCCACCAATATAATTGAGAATTCCATAATGATATGGTGATGGGATAAATCAATTCATGGTATTCTCATTACTAAGTAAGTTTGGCTTGCCATATGTTTGAATAATCGTGATATACTAATCTATCTACTTTAAAGATGTATTTACAACTCTTCAATCGAAATTTTCCTGCATTAGAAAATTTCAGTCCTGCTTTACTACCTCTCTTACCATAGAATTCCTTAAGACATCCTTCTAACTTGAAATTTTAATTTTATTGTATCTATGAGGTGCAGTGCCCTTTTTAATCACCAATAATAATAAATTAAAACAGGAAAGAAAAACTAAATTACGTTCAATTCAATTTTTTTAATAAATTTTGTCGTAGATACTTGCTTTTTGCTTCGATAGTAAATTGTAATGTAACGTCCATTGTTATAGGATAACACTCATAACATAAAGCGCATTTACATTCATTGTAATTTTGTCACAATAAATAACACAATAAATAAATAACATGGGTGTGAAATTTCCCCTCAGCCAATCATTACTAAGAATGAAGTAATCACCTTCCAACCAATCATAATGCTGTTCTTTTCAACTAATTTGAGCACTTGCCTTAAATGTTGGCATCCAACTAGATACATAGATAGATAGTTTATTCAGCTTGGGGATCTCTGATGGGTCCACATTCATTTTCTACCTTTAGTGTACAGGGCAACAGGTTGTTGGGTTGTAGGAGAGTACAGCTATTGTTCCTAGATCTATGAATGCACATTGTTGGTGATCAGTATGAGAACTGGACCCAAAAGTGATTTGCCATCTGAAGAGAGAACGATTCACAGTGACAAAATCTCAATAAATAGACAATTTATTAGTGAAGATTGTACGCAATTCATGATTTGCTTTCAAATCAACAAAGAAGTGCCGAGATGTGGGTATTGAATATGTGTAGATTATTTTGTCTTTATATACCCTAATTCAGGAATTTACAGAGAGTATCTCTGTAACTGAATTGGAACAAAATATGAAAGACTTTATGACAAATACAATTTTAATATTAGATGTTAATATTGCCTATTAGATTACCTATTTCCTATAGATTTAGTTACCTCTATTCTACAAAATAAATGCATAGGATCATTATTGTACATAATTCTGCCCCCTTTGACTTTGATACAAACAAAAAATCATTTTGAATTATCGTTACTGATTTATAAGCAAAGCTAACATTTTGTAACTTTCAACCCCCCCCCCCACACTTTTAACTAGGTCTCACCCCCCCCCCTCCATTCTTGGGGACTTTTGGTATGTTATTACCCAAGTTTAGAGGAAGCGATTGGTGAAAAAAAACACATTTCTCTATCAATAAATCCTTTTGAGGACCAAATTGACTTTTTTGTCTAAGTTGACTGAGCTACTAGGCCTGTGGAAGCCTCTTTTCCTTTTAAAAGTAGCACCCCTTGAGAGGGTGTTGAGGTTGTTATTTCTTTAAGGACTTATCATTGACATACCACTGCATAAACAATTAGTTTCCGAAGCGGTATTGTAATATTTAAAAAAAAAAAACTGAAAAAATACGAAAATTGCCTACTTTTACACTCTCCGTTACTTTGGAACCGTTCACTATAGCAAGATTATGCAAAGACCATTTTTGTTCGCAATTTAATGTAGATTATTTTTGTATAGGACACTTTTCTATCCAAACCGCATAGTTTTCTAAATATTCGAGAAAAACTGATAAAAACGACTAATTCACCCACTTAACCCCCCCTCCCACCCTAAACCCGACGCTGAAAATGGTGTAACTTTTTACCATACAATATGTGGACCATGTATAACAATTTGCAAGTACTATTACAAGTTACATTGATTACATAACAGTTTTTGTCTCACAACTCCACAAAATATCTACTCCAAAATGTGCGCTCTATAGTCAACACCAACAAGGAAGGCTCAAAATCAACAAATTGGTCAAACTTTGAAACTATTATAGAACAATAGAAAAAGGATGAAGGAAGGAATATTTCCATCTTTACAAACAATAGGACAACCCTTTCCGATTCCATCAACTTCGTCTAACTTCAGGTAAAAAATAAATGTGGACCCACCACAGATCCCGAAGCTGTTTATTCTCAAATAAATAAATTACAACAAAAGAACATTTCAATGTCTTACAGCTATTAGCAGTCGGAAGATACAAATTACAATGAGCCTGTCTTTAGCAAGAAAAAAAAATAAAACGAGAATGGATTAGTTATTGGAAGTTTTGGTCTCTCGTAAACTAAGAAAAGATCTAAATATTTAAAGGTGTCTTTCACTTTACTCAAATACACGTATAAAACTATAAAATGATAATGTAGCAAACACGTTTTTCCAGTGGGTTCTGGAAATGACACATGAAATAGAACATCAGTATTATGTTATCTAAATTAGCTAGGTGCTTCCATGTCAAATCCCCTTTGTTTATAGCTTTAAACATATAACAACTTTTGATTTATCTTCGAATTCATTACAGCTTAACAAAGTTGTCAACAGATACCCCTTAAATGGGACTCAACAGATTTGCAATCTTCTAGTTGGTCCAACTTCTAGTTGGTTGGCGTTTAGCTTATGAAATTTAAGCTATTACAGTGTTTTAAATGTGGCAAGTCTAAACGATAGAGATAGTTGGCACAGTCAAAATCGTTTTATACCTGCTGAGATGGCTCCAAAAACGGGTTCGTCCATTATATGCTAATAGCGAGTAATATGCAACCACCCCCTTCTCCTAATCTAGACAACCAATTAACTTTTCTCGTGACTCATCGGCCTTCTTTCAATGTAAATACCCTGACCTTTTCCGGTATGTTAGCTCTCCCACCTGCAATGGCTTTCTATCGATCAAGCCATGCTCTTCGCTTGTACTCTTGCATTGAAAATAATTTCAATTCCACGCAGCATACATGGAGCTAGTCAACTGGTTACCATGAATCACTCTGCAGACTGACAGTTTAATTGAAGTATGATTCAAGTGAATTGATTGACTTGTGTCGAATCAATCACTTGTGGCACAGGACAAAGGTTTCCTTCACCTTTAGCTCAATTATTTCAGCAACATTTGACAAATATTCTATAAATACCTTTTGAAACATACAGACCTGAATACATTAGACTTCATTCATAAAAAATACATAACTATTTTTTTTTTTTGAGGATGAAGCCCACATAGGTCTGAGACCTGTGCGTGGGTAATGAGTTGGATGATGGTGATTGATGAGTTGGACCTACAGTTTTAGGTGGGTTCCGAACCACCGGGAAGTGATTTTACAGCAGAGAACAGTGTCTTTTTTGCTGGCCAATCTAATCGGTCACCGTTACGAACAGGACCTACGAGAACGCAGCTTATCTATCTGATTGAACAGATACCTGCTACGGCTCGCGGCTATCACTTATTTTGGAAGCGCCATGCATTTTTAAAAGGACACTCATAGGTTTTTTGTTTCAATTTTATGCTGTAGTTTGTTACAGTTTTGTTTTATATGTGCAGGATTTTTCTTCTGTTCAGGAATTCTTTATTATAATTATCATAGCTAACAAATCAGAATTTATTAGATAACTTTTCTCTCTTTTCTTTTTAATCTTTGTGTCAAATCTACTTTTATCTGGTTGATTTTTATTTCAATACTTCATTTATTTTTGAGACATTTCATCTCTGGAATAGTAGCCTATACATGTTTCTAAAGTGTTCTCTAAATTTAATGTATAATATGATATTTATTTGATCATATATAATATATATTTTTCTATTTATATAGAAACCACACTGAACACAAACAAATACGATCTCCCAGGGATCTACAAACTGAACTGCTCTGATTGTAACAAATTCTACATAGGACAAACAGGCCGCACATTCAAACAACGTTACAAGGAACATTTTCAAGCCCTGACATCAAAAGCTGAATCGAATTTCGCCGACCATATCATTCAAACTGGACAGACTTTTACTGAAATCAGTACCAACCTACACATTCTACATATAAAATCTAAAGGACACGTACTTAACACCTTGGAACAATTTGAAATATACAAACACACCACACACAATAAACAAAACATTCTCAATGAACAACTAAATTTTAAATCACACAAACTTTTTGATCACATTTTACAAAATCCACAACACTTCTAACCAAAAAACTGACATGATGATCTAGGAACCCACGCCTCTGAAGATGGATCTCAAAGATTCGAAAGCGCTCGGCCTACTGATTAAGTAAGTTATACTTATTCTTAATAAATATTTGACTGCAAGTCGTTAAATTTCACATGAAAAGTTGAGAAAAATTAAAAATATTGAACCCAGATGAAGCCTAGATGTTGATTTTTCAAATCAACAGGCAGGCTGATGAAGCTTCTCTTTAAGAAGTGAAATGCATCCCTCCAGTATCTCCAGTATGTGAGTGAAACTCTTAAATTAAATAGAAATACAGTGTCAGTTTTGATATTAGATTGTTTCAAATTGATTCAAGCAATTTTTTGTTATATTTGGGTTCTAATTTGATTGTAAATTGTGCAAAAACGTAAAGTTTTGGTTTCCATGCATTCTAGTCCCATCAAAAAGGTAGATAATGTCAGGTTATCCAAACACATAACTGTATTTTAAAAATATTATAGACCAGTTCTCACCATTAATTAAAAACTGTTATAACAGGAATGCAGGCTATTTGCTCCGTTTTCATAGTTGACTTCATTTCGCTTCACTTCATAATGACATCAATCAATCAATCATTTATTTATTTACAAGTTCCAAATAAAGGTCCCGCTAAACCTTGTGGATTTTTCAGCAGGTGCCAACATGATATAAATTACAAAATAGAAATCAATTATATAATACAAATTACAAAAAAGAATAAATTAGGGAAAAGAAGAATAGGGAAAATGAAGCTTATGGTGGAAATTGAATATAATGTATGTAAAGAAAAAGAAATGAATCTAAATAAAAAAAGCGTAATAAATAAATTACTATCATAATATGACTTGCTACCACAAGTTAATACTATTTTATTATTTGAAAAATGTAGTAAATTCTCGCCATGAATGTGTACATTTGAAAATCTTGAAAAATTCCCTATTGTAATAAAATTTCATAGCTATCAAATCCATCCAAAGTTGGTAGATAAATTTCTCAACTAAACCAATGAATACAGATACTATAGTATCTGTATTCATTGACTAAACGTTGTATCAAATCTATTCTTATCTGGTTGATTGTTGGATTCCAATACTTTCTTTCTCGCATTCATTCATTTAATCTCTGGAAAAGTTTGGATACCCTTATAAATGCTTCTGAATTATTCCTGTTTCAGCATTTACACATAAGTAGATCCCCTTGCCCTTTTACTAAGGTGCATGCACAGTGGAGCATAATCTCGAGGATAATCACCATCTCAAAATCAAACAAATGCCGTGGAATGTTGTTATTCACGTTGCTTCAATCTGTTATGCATCGTTCCACAGCATTGCTTTATATTGCCATAGTGATTATCAACGAGTAGGTGCTCCACCGTGGAAGCACCTTAGGGTGATCCAATACTAGATGATAATCACCATCATAAAATCAAACACAAGCTTTGGAATGGTGGTATTCATGCTGCTCCAATCTGTCCTACACCATTCCACAGCATGTGTTCGATTTTGTTATGGTGATCGAGTATTGGACGTCACTGTGTAAGCACCTTGGCCAATACTAATTTCTTCTCTACATCCATAACCATAAAAATGTATTTTACATTGAAAAATTTTTTAATTCAACTACTGTACTTTCAATTGATTTCTAATAACTTCCAATAATTAACATCTGGACCTTTATTTGGAACTTGTAAATAAATAAATGATTGATGATGATGAATTTCTAATTAGTTCTCATGCACCCATCTCACTAGATGATACTTAGTACTAAGATGGTATTTAGTACTCTTACATAAGAGTAATAAAAAAAATTATTACTCTTTATCATCTGTGATGTTTTCCATGACGAAATACTTGATGAACAATCTAATATCAAAACTGACACTGTATTTCAATTTAATATATTGTCTTCACTCCCTTTTACTGGAGACACTGGAGGGATGCATTTCACTTCTGACTAAGTATGACGAAGCTTCTTTTCAGAAGTGAAATGCATCCCTCAAGCATCTCCAATATAAGTGAGTAAATACAATATATTAAATTGAAATACAGTGTCAGTTTTGATATTAGATTACTCTTATCACTTGTACTTCTATCACTTATTATTATTACTATTATTGTTATTATTATTAATAATGATATTATTGCTTGTATCACTTATTATTATTACTTTTATCACTTATTAGTCGTCATTGATCAACTTAACAATAATTTTGGGGAAAATATAACTCAATTTCAAGGGAATAAAACCTAAAAAAAAACTTTTCTTATTTTCATCCCTATTATCTGTAGGGCCTATATTATATTATCTATCTATATTATCTAATATCTATCTACATAGACAGTGGAAAAATAATTGATGTATTCAGTGTTCCATTCAACTTTTTCAGTATTCTATCGAAACATCATGACTCACCTGAGTCTAGAATCTAGTATACGATTGATTAAAACCTGATTGTTTATCAAGAAGACGCAAAGCAAACCTCATTTCGTTCAAAGGCCCGACAACCAGTTTGAAGACTTATTTACTCTGAAGATTGCTGATCAGGGAACAGAAGCCACTCGAAGAAGATAATCAATTACTCCATATAATTAAACAAAAAATAATGTTGTGGAATAAGCTGTTATGAATTTAATTAAATTTTGGCTGTCCTGTTTGCCATGAGTATCTTACCGCTAATCTTTAATAGCCTGTGGAAATAAACTAATTAAAAATTAATAGGTAATAGCAAGAAGATGATTGCATTGCGTAACACCTAGGGGAGAAGCTCATCTCGTCCATTTCCAATTTGAATGCAGGTTCCTTCACTATTATATTTATCAGATAGACAAGTTTATGGAGAAAGAAGCTTATAAATAATTATGGAAAAAGAAGCTTATAGATAATAGACTAGTCAACTTCGGCTTATGTGAAACTTTGTCTATATTGAAATTAAGTAATCAAGGTAATATATTGTACCGTAGGGAAACTTCAATCCGAATAAACTGATAAGTATCATAGTTAATAAATATAGTGTATAAATCTACTACAAAATTTTAAATTAATAATAAAATTGAAAGTATTCCAGGTTTATCAAAAAATCGACTTGAATGAATTTTACTTCTATATCCTTTTTTGATCCAGAATGAATTGCATTCTATCATTCAATGCTTTGCTTTATAATATATATAATGATTTATTTTACAATTTTTCCATGAAATTGTTTAACTTTGAGCATCAGGGCAGATTAAATTGGTTGTTATCGAACGATCGATGTTGAGCTGCTTAGTTCTAATCTATATATTTATAAGCCAAATACTACTGACTTACGGATTGAATCATTCATAACCGTTTCTAAAAACCACTATGCCAAAAATTTTGAAATTTGTTACATAATTATGTTCAGTGCGCGTGCTAACAACAGGGTTTGAGAACTTGACTCAAAATTGTCGAGTTTTTAGGGTTTTCAAGAACTACCAAGCCAAAAAGATGAAATTATGTTTTCGCCATACTAGGACGTAATGAGCTGTTTTTCGTGCGTCATATCGAGGCCGAAAGTGTTTGGTTTCCGACGAGGTCTGTAAACGTTTACCGCCCTAGGGCGGAAAAGAAAATGACCTTGAATGACAGCTGATCGTGTCTGGATACAGCAGTCATGATTGTAAAAATGAATCCTTCCAACTTTTATGTAAAACAAAAAGATTTAAACTGTCAATAAATGTTTATTTTTTAAATTTAAAATGTACGTAGTATTTAAAATGTCAATAAATGATCACTTTTTATAACTTAATATTTATTATTTTGTAGTTTTGATATCAAACTTTTTATCCAACCTACAGAGCTCTGGGTGGGAATTTTGTCAACTACTTCAACTGTATACCAAAAGGTTAGTTGGTTAGGTTTTTTGTTTTTAGGAATTTTGTCAAATACTGCAACTGTTGGTAGAGGTTACTGTTGATATAGAAAGGTTAGTTGGTTAGGTTTTTGGATGCTTTATGCAGGTTTTGAATCATGAACAGGAATAACAACAAAAAACCTAACCAACCAACCTTTTGGTGTACAGTTGTAGTAGTTGACAAAATGCCCACCCAGAGCGCTGTAGGTTGGATAAAAAGGTGATAGCCGTTCCTTGTATTCTTGCAAGTACCATAGCCTTAAAATTTCGCTTTTAAAATTTCCAACTTAACTTAACATTGTTGTTTTGTTTTTTTTTTTGTGGTGTGGCGAAAAATAGCGTTCGCACCGCGGGCTAAAATGTTTTGCCGGCTCTCAAACGCTTCAAGTTCTCGACTTCGTCTCGAACTTGAAAACCGCGATCTCGAGCCGGCAAACACACATTTTCGGCCCTAGGTGCGAAATATAGGCTACTATTAATAACTCTTCATACTTATTATTATTATTAAAGTTGTTTATGTAGGGTTGTGGATTTACAATCTTACTAAGAAAGGTTTTTGAAATTTTTCTGAAAGTACGCCCAAGTTTGTAGTTTTCTTAGAGTTTTCAACAAATAAGTGGCCGAAAAAGTTGAAATCTTTATGAAAATTTTCCCGTATTCCTGGCAGGTGAGCAAAGCGGTCTTGTATAAATTTGTCCCACTGGGGTTCAAGGACCCTCGCTAGACAGGTAAGGCGAGCGAAGCGAGCCTGACTTGTATTAATGACAAAATTCAATAATGCGGGCATTCTTTTGAAAAGAACAATAAATTATAGTCAATCCATTCCAGTTATTTTATTTGTGTATGTGTGTCTTTTGAAATAGTTATTCACTTATTCTATTAACTTTCCAATAAACTTTGAGTTGAAACAAACTTCTCCATAGAACATTTAATAATCAATCGACTCCAAAAATCTATGATAAATGTCTACTGTATTTTGAATGTTCCAGCACTATAAGAACGTCGAAACTGATCTAAAAATACGAGTAAGAAAGCAGCGTCGTTGAAAAATAATGCAAAAAGGTTTACTATCTTCGCACCTTGCATGCTGGTCGCTTATACGTCGCCTCCCGCTTATAAATATTTATGAATTTATATTTATGTATTGGGATAACATCCAACTATGTAAAGTTATGTATTGGCCGCCTAAATTATCGAGCGGATACGAAATGACGATGATTATAATCAATTTCTACCTTGTAACTGATTTCGTTCTTGCCTAGCTTCGATCGAATTGAACAATGCTGGGCTGGGGTCGTTGGAGTAGAGAAGATTAAGGAGAGAAAGAGAAGAGGTAATTGAAGGACGGAGAGAGAGTGAGAGGGATAAGATGATAAAGAGGATTTCCTGTCCATTGATTTATCGATTTGATTCAACACATAATATAATCGACACTTCTTCCACGGATATTTTTCTTTTAAGAAAGTGTATCGCCTTGAGGTGAAGATACATGTGTAGTACACACTCACTCACTCTCTCTCTCTCACACACACACACACACACACACACACTCTCTCTCTCTCTCTCTTTTTAACACTCTAGTGGTGTCAGGGTGTTTGCTCGAGCATTACATCGCTAATAGAGTCCTAAATCTTCCACAGGCTGATGGGCGTGATACATGTATCACCTCTTTCAAGTATCAGATTTGGACCGGTGTTTGCGCTTCTAGCCCAATAGGCAACGTTCTACAAACTAAGTAACTGACCATGACCGTCCATAAGTTGTTACTTTTACATTCATGTGTTGTTTCCTATTGTATTCCTGTTTCGAGTGAACACTGTAATTTTGAATAATTAGGACCAACATATATAATTCGCAGTAAGTTAGTCAGTGTTCTACAAACTGTTACTGTGTACATATAAACTATACTTTTACATTCATGTGTTGTTTCCGATTAATTGTACTCCTCTTCTGAGTAGGCACTGTAATAAATTCATAAAAATTGACCAAAAATAGCAAGTTTTGAGTGAACTCAGTTATAGGGATCCGAAAAAGGGCGGTAGAATAGAAAACACTTTAAAAGTATGTAACACTGAAAATTCTCTAAGTTTGTCCTAATTTAGCTAAATTGTTATTCTTACTATTAAATCTATATATATAAAAATGAATGTCTGTCTGTATGTATGTATGTATGTATGTATGTATGTTCCCTATAGACTTGAAAACCACTTGACAGATTAGCATGAAACTTTGGGAATATTTTGTGTGAATATTGAGGATGGTTTCTGGCCATAAATTTTAATAGAAGAGCTAATAATAATTATTAATTAATCCATTTTATAGACCTAACCTACTGAACTTGCCGGCCAAACAGCTTAAAGGAACAGCTGATAGAAGTCAACAGTTTTTAATCATATGGCAGGTCCCTCAGCGGCGTTATTTACGCTGTCTTTGAACAGCCAAAGACTTTACACTTTGCATGTAGGCTACCATGCAGTCGGAGCCTTGCAATATGTAGGAAACATACAACTGGGTATGATGAAATGTAATTATGCTAGGTTGATGACATCTGTTAACCAATGAAGTGCTAGCTACAAATTTGAAATGCAGCTTCAGCGGGAGGTGGCGAATAATAAAATAAAAAACTAGCTTCTACCCTTATAGTCGTAGGAGGTTTAAATTTAAAATGTTTCTTCATTCAGAGGTGGTGATTAAGAAAAAAACGAAGCCTCTATGATCAGCTGTACTAACTAGCTTTAGGACTAACTTTAGGACTAACAGAGCCCTAGGACTAACTTCTTTTCTAATTTGAAATGTAACCTCAGCGGGAGATGGCGAATAATAAAATCAAGGAGAATTTTTATGAGAACGCAGCAACGCGCGTCGAGCCAGCTAGTAGTAAATAAAAATGCTTCCATATCAACTTGATGAAATAGAATAGGCCTACAATACAAAGTAAAGTGAGCATAAAACACATATATGCGGCGTGATTTCAATCTAAAAAATTAATAAATACGTACACTGTCTTTGAGTACTTGACTGTACTAGAAAAAAATAACTGCAAGAGACAGTGTATATTATAGTTACTAAGGTTCATGATACTTGAAAAAATAAGTAAGCCATAGCTAGCAGTAAATTATTACTAAGGTTAATAGTCAATCTTAAAAGGTTACATAAGGCTTTTCTACTAATAACTTTGATAGGTTAACTTACCACTACAAAACTAGATTTGTCCTGATATCTTATAAATTGGTAGAAAGAAGCTGACAATACGAAAGCTAGATAGAGATATTTTTACATACTTTATTTTAACAAATAAAATGCATGGTTATAAACCAGTAAAATATCCTTCTAACCTTGATAGTTTACCACTACATAACCAGATTTGTCCTGATATCCTGTAAATTGGTAGAAAGAAGCTGAAAATACGAAAGCTAAACAGAGAAATTTTAACATATTTTGTTTTAACAAATCAATGTATGATTGATTGTAAACCAGTAAAATATCCTTCTAACCTTGATTGGTTACCACTACATAACCAGATTTGTCCTGATATATTATAAATTGGTAGAAAGAAGCTGAAAATACGAAAGCTAGACAGAGATATTTTAAAATATTTATTTTTACAAATAAATGCTTGATTATGAAACAGTAAACACAGCATGCAGCAGGTAGGGTCCAACCAGTTAAATTCCTGCGTGAGGAACCATCTTTTAATTTCCAGGTTTCCCTACAGTAAGGTGCAAGATTTCTGCCATCTCCACCGTTTTTGACCGTTAGGAATACATCTCTGGATAGTCCCTAACTGCAAACCATTTCCTTTCTATTCATCCAGACAAGAAAGTGAAATACTTTTTCTATCTTCTTCAAATTGCATATTGAATAGTTTTAGTTTCTTCCAGTTATCCATGGCTTATAATTTAAAATAATTGGTTTTCATCTTTGAAAAACCAAGATTCATTTCTATTCATTATCAATTTTTATGTAATTTTTCTTGGCTGGTTCCAGATGGATTGTTTTGTACCCTTCATGGAATATTCTTGTCTGTGACTTGAGGAAATTATTTTAGTTAATGGAAGTTATGCAACGTAATACAGTAAAACCTGTGTAAGGCGGAACTCCACCGGACTGAAAAAAATTCCGTTTTGACAGATTTCCGGGTTAGACAGGGTGATTATATTAAAAGCATGTGACAGGTAAAAAGATTACTGTAATTTAATTTTGTCTCATGAAAAAGCTGTGAAATTAATTATAAATTATACCTACTGTGACGTTGAAGATCTTGTTTCCACTAATATAATAAAAACTTAGAAAACACTTTCAAGTGTTTTTTCAAGTTTTTATTATACCTACTGTATTAAAAAACTTTCCTTCACTAACGAATTTAATTTTCCTTCACTACCTATTTCATTTTCATCCACATATTTAAAGACAAAGTTTTTGTTTTTAGGTTTGCCATTTCAAAATTAAAGAACTCTACCAACTAACAATTACAGCAATTAAACACAATTTTTTTAAATAAATAAACATTAAACACTGATGAAACAATCACGCATTACTTTAAATGACAGAACTCGGAATGAATCGGAAAGAACGTACCGTACGAAAGACTTGCTTAAACTGATGTAGAAACAGTTCAAATTCAAAATTAAAACGCCAGGGATGTTATGACTAATGTGATGGATGCTATGGCGTCAAAACACCATGTGTACAGACTTTCAGTTCCCCTTAAAATGAATGTTTGGTTGCTAATCGCTCCGATTCTTGGTAACAATTAGCCATCAATACGTACCCGGGCGAGAGAAGCATATAAAATCGAGTGGGAAACTGTGTCTTATTTATTTTGCAATAACCTTCTAAAACATCCGGTAATTAGAATAATGTATCGTAGTGCACTTGATACGTTAAAAAACATCCTGCTTTTTTAAAAACAAATATTGAACTCTATCCCACACAGTACAAGTATGTTCTGAGAATCTTCTAGGAACGTTCTCCGAGAAGTTAGGGGACATCCCTAGAACATTCTGTATGTACCTTGAAATGTCCTGGGGATGTCCCTGGAAGGAGCGAATGTCCAAGAATAGCAGGTTCCAGGAACATTCTCAGAGCACATCCCAGGGATATCATGGAATATGCTCAGGACATTCTCAGTATGTTCTTAGAATCTTCAAGGAACGTTCTCTAAGAAGTTGGGGGACATCCCTAGAGCATTCTGTATGTACCTTAAAATGTCCTTGGGATATCCCTGGAAGGAGCAAACATTCTGTAGGTGCCTTGAAATGTCCTAGGGATGTCCCTTGAATGAGTAAATTTCCAAAAATAGCAGGTTCCAGGAACATTCTAAGAGCACATCCCAGGGATATCGTGGAATATGCTCAGGACATTCTCAGTATGTTCTTAGAATCTTCAAGGAACGTTCTGTAAGAAGTTAGGGGACATCCCTAGAGCATTCTGTATGTACCTTGAAATGTCCCAGGGATATCCCTGGAAGGAGCAAACATTCTGTAGGTGCCTTGAAATGTCCTAGGGATCTCCCTGGAATGAGTAAATTTAAAAAAAAATAGGATCCAGGAACATTCTAAGAGCACATCCCAGGGACATCTTGGAATATGATAAGGTCATTCATAAATGTCCTACAGTAGTACCTGACTGGGACATGCTTTTGAGAACATCCTGAAGGAATTCCAATTTGACATGATATAACAAAAGAAAGTGAACAGCTTTCAAAATAAAATTTAAAAAATATGTATTTCAATTGAAAATACAAAAATTGAAAATCATTAAAATTAATGACACTTTTCCATAACACTACTATTACTATATTACATAACTATTTCATAATCTTATTCATTTTCATACAGTACACAATTGCAATGCAGTATTTTTTTAATACAGATATCACACATTGTAAAATGTTGATGCCAATTATGATACAGGATTATTTGAGGAAAAAAGGACAATGAAGGAAATAGAAAAAGTACCTGGATTTCTTGTTCCATGACGAACTGCGTTGTTAATATTAACTTTTCATGTGAAATTTAACGACTTGCAGTCAAATATTTGTTAAGAATAAGTATAATAACTCACTTAATCTGGCCGAGTACTTTCGAATCTATGAGATCCATCTTCAGAGGCGTGGGTGAGACCCACGCCTCTGAAGATGGATCTCATAGATTCGAAAGTACTCGGCCAGATTAAGTGAGTTATTATACTTATTCTTAACAAATATTTGACTGCAAGTCGTTAAATTTCACATGAAAAGTTAAGAAAAAGTACAGTTTATGGGAATGTGATGTTACAATGTTGTTGCAAAACAATGTTTCCATAATAAATTAACAATGTTTTCTTTTGATTTACAAATTTTTAGATAACAGTAGAAGATTTACATTGTTCTTGTTTATGAGATTAGGAATTGGATTACAGTACAAGTAGTTAGTACTATAGATTGAATTTTATTATTCTTGAATTTGCTCACTCCATGAATTGATGTGACAAATGAATGGAGCATAAATTGAATTATTTGCAAGTAGTATATCCAGTGGCGCACTCAGGGGGTGGGGGCTTAGGGGGCTTAAGCCCCCCAAGAACCCAAGGTCCGTAATAAAATTTCAAGCGAATTTTCAAGAAAATTGTCTGTAGAGAGTATGTGCTCCAGGCTGATTAGTGTTGGTACATTTAATGATTTCACCCTTTTCAAGTAGAATAAAGTTCATAACTAGTGGCTTGACATGGGGGGCTTTGGGGCTCAAGCCTTACCCTCAAGTCTTGAGATCCTTATCAAAATCTAATCGGTCACCCTTACAAATAGGACCCAAGAGTTTGTAGCTTTTCTTATCTGACTGAACAGATACCTGCCAGCCACAGCTCAAGGCTATCACTTTCCTAAAAAAGAATATGCGAAAAAATTCTGCCAGATTCAAGAAATCTGCCAGATTGTGAAAGCTTATTCCTTTGAAAATGCTTCATCAAAGAAATACAGATAGCAGAAGAATGATGCTAACTTTCTTAGTAATAAATCAATGAATTAGTACTCATTCAAAAACGTTAGGCTTCTAGAGCCCTCATTTAGGTGGTGAATTGAAAAGATTCGTTGTGAATAAGCTGAAAAATCACATAAAACAGAAAAACATTAACTACCGTGATTATTGAGTTACTCTATGAAATACGCAAAACAGGCCAAAAGAAGGCGTTTTTGAGATAGATGGGTACGAACTTGGTTATTGATTGCGAATAAAGCACCCAGAGTTCAAAAATCAGAATTTAAATTGGATGTTGGATCAAAACACACAATAATAGCAAGTGGAAAACATCTATGAAAAATCAGTTTTCTTTGATTCAATAAATCTTGACTTTATAAGCTTTGGGATAGTTCTTGACTATTAGGTACATTTACATTTAAATTAGTTTACCCACTAAGCCGACAATAAGAAATGTGTTTGCATGATCATTTTGTGAATTTATGTAAAATGTCCTACCAATTCTAAGATTAGGTAATCTCGACTCACATTGAGACTTGCATTTTTCGTTCACTTTACTACCCACGCAAGTCTCAGAATGACGTGGGCATCATAAAAATGTATTATAGTAGATCGTGTAGAACGTTTCAACCAATTTTACATTAAATCACGCCACCTATGTGAAGGCCATAGAGATTTCGTAATGAATGATGGTAGCCTATACCTGTAATCTTTCACCCTCTTTATTTTTCTAAGAAAGCGTTTCCAGACCTACATTCATTTGAATTTTTTTATCTTCATGAGAAGATGCTTATGCAGTCTGGCAGAATCATTTTGAACTTTTAAAATACTGTACAAAAACAACATTATGGAAACATTTTGTTTTCCCATAGCTAATACACTTTAAAAAGTCAAGTAATGAACCTCTCCACAATGAACTTTAACGGGCAACAATCTTGTGAAAAGAAGTCTGAAAAATCCCAATTTTACCCCCTCCCCCATCACGTCTAAATTTCAATTGGACGGGTAAGCCCCCCCCCCCCAAACCAAGTCTGGGTGTGCCCCTGAGTATATCCAATTGAAGTTCAATGGAGACTGTTTTCAGCTACATGAAACAAAATTATGTTCACTTGAATTCCAGTGCTGTATTTGAATCATATATTCATTTAAAATCTATTTTTAGCACTACTTTGATAATTTTTTGAAAATAAATCAAGTTTCTTATATTCATTATAAATGATCTTAATTATTGATTAAATACAAATCTGTAATATCCCATTTATTATGAATTTTCGAATAAATTCATAGAGAAATCCAAAGTAAATATCTGAAATGGGTGGGCGCTTCAACAAATACTTGAAAAATTCCTGGATATGCTATCATAGACGAAGCATATGATGCTAGCTAGTGAATTTATTACAGTGATTGAAGGAGTTATAACTCCACAAGGTTATAACAATTTCAGGCTACTAAGCCGCTACTTTTGGATTACTAAGAACATTTTCGTTCAGAAAACATTTACTTCTAGTTCTGTATACAGCATTTATACCAAGTTATAATATTACTTATTATTCATATGTATTATCTTGCTGTGCAGAACTGACCTTTTTGAGTCGCGGCGGACGCGTTTCGAACTATGTTGCTCTTCTTCGGCGCTTGGTTGCAGCTGCACACCAAGCGCCGAAGAAGAACAACATAGTTCGAAACGCGTCCGCCGCGACTCAAAAAGGTCAGTTCTGCACAGCAAGATAATATGAATAATTCTACTGCAGTTCACGAAAACTGGATAACCACAACAATAATTACTTATTAGTTAGTAAAACTATGGGTGATTGGAGCACGGTATTAGCTAATCTTAAACTTACTAAACAACCAAAAATTATTATACATAAAACATTGTTGCACTAATCAGACTCATTTTCTTCTACAGCTGTTGTAGAGCTCTTCTTCCTGAAATAAAAAATAAACTTGTATCAGCAAATAAAACTATTGCAAATGCAGATTTTTGCAGAAGAAATACAGTTGACCTGAACAAAAAATTGCAGCAAACTTGAAATAGCCTGAAAAACATATTTGTTGGGAGCTGAAGGGAAGTCACTCCACTTCGCACTCCTCCTCTCTCGTTGTTTGCTACTGGTTTTAAGTCAAGTTTGTCATCAATATAAACCGATATATTCTATCTCTGATTCTCCAATCACATGTTATATATAGTACCTAAAGTGCAGTGGCGGATTAATGAATTTTTATGGGAGGGGGCGACATACCCCAAAAATACCCGTTGGTGGGGGGGGGGGTATGGAATAAAATTTTTGGAAATTTAGTAGCCTTTAACCACATTTTACACCATTCTAGCACTTAAAATGTAGTAGAAATATAATTTTCTCGTGTTTAAGAACAATCAAATTTCCCCTAGCTAGAGTAGTTTATTTCTGTATATTCATGTGGAATTAGGAATACAAATTTTTTATACAATACAATATGTCTTGAACAAAAATTGCTTTGCTAGCTTAATTTTTATCAAAATTTACAGAGAAATGAACAGAGTCTAAGCAATCGTGATGATTTTTAGACCTATATATATATATTTAAATTAATCTCAACATTCTTTCATGTTTCATAATACCAGTACTACAATAAATATGTATTAGGTCAAAAACAAACAGAGATTTATATGCCCCTACCTATTCTATAAAAGATTAATCTTATTCAAACTAATTTCACTTGATATTAGATTTCCTTCATTCTCTGTCATTTGTTAATTCGTCATTGGATTAAAATTATGTCAACAGTTAAAGATAAAGTAAAGGTAATATAGAAAATAAGGCAAAATAAGTATTACAACATTTGTTAATTCCCGGCCGGCGGAGGCGGAGTGGTAAGACAAGTTGGAGGTATTCCGTCTGTGGCGGGACAATTAAAATTTAACCATGTGCATGTCACAAGTGTTACCCTTTTTAATTTTTTAAAATGTGCAAGCCCTCGGGGGGGGCGGTCGCCCCCTCCGCCCCCCCTTTAATCCGCCCTTGCTAAAGTGAGGCTCTGACTACACGTTGTCTTTGCATCCCTCCAATGTAAAAACCATCAGCCATATGATTGAAAATTCATCACATTGACCATATGATTCAATTGATAGCATGGAGCTAGTCTAAGCAAGGTATATTCTAAACGCCTTGGTCTAAGCTAACCTAAATGCTATAGTGTTCATCTATTTTTCATCATAATTATTGTTATATTTGATCCTAAAAGTCCAAAATCAATATGGATCTCTCTTGTACTCAGATGAAGCTGAAGCTTTATACAAAGTTTCAAGAATCTAGACTGTTTGAGTTATATATTTACTTGGTGTGATTATGACAACAAAAATATTTTTAAACAGGTGGTTGTTAGTTTCCCTTTGATCTGATTCACAATACAAAGCTGCTCATATGATATGGGCCTAGGCTCGGCGACTTTTAGGACAGAAAGCTTATCATTTATGAAAGAAGATAAAAACTGTGAATGCTTACTCTCTCTCCATTCTCTCTTTCGCTTTCACAAGCCATTTTTTGATTGGCTCAGCCATTTCGGCATTTGTGGCTTCATCCTTCAAACTTCTTGCCGTATCTGAAACAATTAAAACTAATGAAACCTCAAACATGGTTTGTTAGGTGCTATATATCCATCCTTGTTTCCAGATACACAAGTATAATATAATATTGAACTGTTTGACACTGTATTGAGACTTGATTATGGAAAAATAACGACTCATGTTTTGGTGTGATGGCCATTTCACTCTGTTGTCAAAAGCACCTGAGGATGCTCTTGACAACAGAGTGAAACGGCATTGCGCTAAAACGTGCATCATTATTTCCATAGTTTAGTCTCAATACAGTGTGAAATAGTTCAATGGTTTGTTTCTTGAATGTGTTAAAACCCAGAATTGATATTATATTCATGAAATTAATACAAATCTATGTGGTTTGTTAACAGTTATTGTGTATTGCAGTTATTGTGTATTAATCACTATAGTTATTGTGTAAATTTATACCTTCATTTTTTCCAATAAGGATTGCCCTTAATGCCAATATAAGTAGAGATACCATAACCTTTATATTATTATCAATGGTGTAAATTATGAAAATGATCAAATTCCGTAACTAAATTTGAAGCCAATTACTAACTGGGCAGGTAAAGTAAAATTCAGCCATGTAGACATAATTATTAGAAAAGCATGACGTTTTACTTTTACAGCAAATTGAAAATATTTTTCAACCCTTAGCAAAGATAATACTATACAGTTATATTTTATCTAAATACATTATAAATAGTTTATCTATGGTTTGGGTTATACCTTGAAAAAGTTTGACTTCAAAAAGTATTGTAATAAGCACGTACATTAAATAACTAGCTAGCCTAATACACAAAATGCACCATGATAGAACGGTTAATAAATATAATAATAAATGTATCTTACCTTTGAATTTTATAGCTGAAATCTTCAAATGCGAAAAAATGCTAACGGACACTGAACGCTAACGAGCTAACAACGTAACGAGTCACGAATTAGTGAATTAAAATGGCGGCGCGCAGCGGTGGAAGCGTGGAAGCATGGTCTCTAGATTAGACCGAGGAAGATACTGGAGTGGGCCTATTATATTAAACACATGAGATATCATGTTTCCAAAATTTTCCCATGTTAGCCATCAACATAATTAAAATCATTGTTTGTATGCACTGTATGAAAATCTTCTTGGAGTCCACTGGGATATAATTATTTAACCCGAAATCTGTTGCGCTGCCACGCTCTCTTCCCAGTCAGCACTTAACGTATCTTTTACGTAAATTCTAGGTCCATATGTAAATGATAAATATCTAATGTAAAATTTATGTAATATTTACGTACAATATTCACGTAAGTAATAATTTATAAATTTGTTGTTAAACAATCTGGAATGCAAAATCGAATTAACAGTAGATCTTTTTATTGAAAGCCCATTTCTATAATTGATCAATTCGAATTTCAAAAACAGAGATATGCTAATGTACATACTACGTATATTTTATGTAAAAATTGTTTGCAAAATTCACATAAATTATACGTAAATTGTACAGATTATTCGCAAATATCCCTCCTCTATTCGTCGATACAAACTCCAACTTCATTTTATATACCGGTACCCTAGCCCAGTCAAATTAGACAACAATATGGTCGTCAAGAGGAACAATAATTATTGATGGAAAAATTAATTTTTCACCAATAATTTTCTCTAACCTTGGGTAATAACCAAAAGTACTCATTTTGGGTTTTATTATAATTCAGTATTGATAACTCAAAGAATTGTTTTCTTCTGTTGAAGCTGACAAAAGTATCTACAAAAATGATCCTATGCATTTTTTTGGAAAAAGTCCCTTTCTGAAGTTTGAGGATGTGTATCAAGCTACAAAATATCGATGATTTTCACCAAGTAACTTATCGATACGCCAATATTGTTGCGAAAACGTGATGAGTAATATTATATGTATTGGTAAACTCTTTTAATTTATTTCATAACTATTCATTCTTCTATGATTCAAGGTTAGACTTGATATTTTCCAATAAAAGTAAATAATCAGAATTCCACTAAATGTGATGTATAATAATCGATGCTCTATTAATCAAGGCTCATGAACATCGATTAAAAAATTATCGATTGTTTCGTACATCGATACGTATCAAACTTTTTGGCGGTTGTTCGTTGTTCTCTCTGACTCTGTTAGGCACGCCGCACGTGAAGTTTTTGGTGGTTGTTTGTTGTTCTCTTTGTCTAGTGAAAATTTATATCCTTGAAATTATATCGTTTTGATACAAATAAAACACAATTTGGAAACAGTTCCAAGGATTACAAAAACAGGTTAGTACAACTTTGAATTTAATTTATTGAGTGTTCAGGTTACCCACTTTATCTTTCTTGGGCAGTTTTATAGGTTAGAAAGTTTTCACTTTAAGAAATTTGAATAAATCCTTTTGGTAAGTTCTTACAAGTTCTTCTTATAATGCTTTAACCCAATTTATGTGTGTAATAGATAGCAAGACATTTTCCCCATGAAGCTAAAATGTGTTGGACCAAAAAATTACTAGTTCATCTGGATTAAGTTAAAGGGAACACAAAAAAAAGTGCAATATTATTGATGATCAAACCATAGAAATGAGTGAATTTCAAAGCAAACCTCCTTGCCAAGAATTGGAGGACTTTCTAGAAATCGAACAGTCATTGGAACATAAATCCAAAAAAAGAATAGGCCTAAGTAGATTTCTTTCTAAATTCAATTTATTTAGGCTTACTCAGGTAAGAAGTAATTAGTGATTTGAAAGTAATGATTCTGTAAGAATTCATGTAAACATCTTTCATTTTTTGTTATCACCAGCTCGGCTTAAATTGCAGCTGATGGGGGGCTTAAATTGAAAATATTTCACAAGTTAGTTTGAAGTGACTGACAATTGAATAAACTGACAAATATACATAAACAGAATTTATTAATTTCGAATTCCTTTAATTGCTATTACTTTATACTGAAGACTTCCAATTAAAGGAATTCGAAATTAATAAATTCTGTTTATGTATATTTGTCAGTCACTTCAAACTAACTTTTGAGATACGAGCCGATATGGCCAAGTTGAAAATGAATGCTCCTGTGCAGAAAGGTCTCCATGGTCTAGTGGTTAAGGCGCTCAACCGGCAATTGAGAGGTTCGTGGTTCGATTCCCGGTGGTGACTGATATTTTTGTACAGTAGCATTCATCGATTCCCATCAGCTTTTCAATGCTGTTGTCAATATCCGCCATTGCGGAAGTCTTCAGTATAAAGTAATAGCAATTAAAGGAATTCGAAATTAATAAATTCTGTGAAAATATTTTTCAAATTTCTGGTTTCATATAATTTGTCATTTTATTCTGAGTATGGGCACACTTTTTTCACAGCCAATTGAAATGCTATTGGCTAAAACTATTTTTAAATTAAACCAGTTAAAATTAAGGTGCAATAGGACAATTTCAACTGTAAAACTCTTTCCAAGTATTACAGACAAATGTTCAAAAAATACATGAAGGTACCAATTTACATGCTGTAATGCCACAATAAAGCATCAGAAAACAGTTCAAGACCTTTAATAATGGGTTATCTGCTCAATAAATGAATAACAACCAGAATTAATTTCCAACTATTATTGATTTCTCCCAAAAACGGCTAAGTGACTTTATATATTTAAAGCTATATAAAAAAAGCTTTTATAAAAGCAGAATAATTATATTTTAATTCTAACAAAGGTTAGAAATAAAAACCACTTGATTTGAAACAGTTAGAATCACCAAGTTAGATTGCTTTCCAGTAGACATATCCTGTATTGTTTAATTGGTAGGCTTAACATTCAATTGTTTCCTGCCATATTGCTTGTAATATTACTTCCTTCTAATACCTAATTTTGAATGTTGTTTACAGGCTGCTTTCTTTGAAGAGATGTTAACCTCGAAGACCACATAAGAAGGATTCTCCAGAGGATGGTGACACAACTTTGCCATCCAATTCAGCTGGGAAGGCAGAAGAGGGAAGAAGAAACTGCAACATGGCAGTTGTAGATGTGATGAAAAGTAAGTGGACTTGATTTAAGCTTTAAGAATTTGTTTCTTGAATAAATATTTTTTAAAGCTGTTGTCAGAAAAATACCACTTTTATTATGAGTTAATGTTATTATGGTAAACAGAATTTATTAATTTCGAATTCCTTTAGGTGCTATTAGTTTATACTGAGGACTTCCGCAATGGCGGATATTGACAACAGTATTCAGTAGCTGATGGAAATCGATGAATGCTACTGTACAAAAATATCAGTCACCACCGGGAATCGAACCACGGACCTCCCAATTGCCGGTCGGGCGCCTTAACCACTAGACCATGGAGACCTTTCTGCACAGCAGCATTCATTTTTACTTGGCCATATCGGCTCGTATCTCACAAGAAAGTTCGAAGTTACTGACAATTGAACAAACTGACGAATTTACTTAAACAACGAAATTAATAAATTCTGTTTAAGTAAATTCGTCAGTTTGTTCAATTGTCAGTAACTTCGAACTTTCTTGTGAGATACGAGCCGATATGGCCAAGTAAAATTGATTGCTGCTGTGCAGAAAGGTCTCCATGGTCTAGTGGTTAAGGCGCCCGACCGGCAATTGGGAGGTCCGTGGTTCGATTCCCGGTGGTGACTGATATTTTTGTACAACTACAAAACTTTGCGGAAGTCTTCAGTATAAACTAATAGCACCTAAAGGAATTCGAAATTAATAAATTCTGTTTAAGTAAATTCGTCAGTTTGTTCAATTGTCAGTAACTTTGAACTTTCTTGTTATTATGGTGTCATGGAAAAGGGGTTTTGACCTGTATGCCTGTACAACTTGAAAGTGGCTCATATGCATCTAATCTATGAAGAAGCAAGATATAAATACTAATGGAAACTCTTGATTTACAAAGTATTTTTAAACTACTAAAACGCTATCTGTTGTTCCTGTAAATTCTGAAGAACTGCTCATATTCTCTGGTCCTTGATAACCTTGTTATGTTAACATTGAGGGAAGTGCATGCTCTGAATTGGCAGAGTATTGCACAACCTGCATATGAGCTAAATTAAAAATTCAATGACAGGCAGAATTAATTCCTTTTTCTCTATAACCTTGAACAACCAACTAAAATATAACCATGATGCATACATAAACCATCCCCATACCCCTAGTTGACATTTTTTTAGGATTAGAAGATTCTTTTTGTACAGCATCTATGACGAACTTTTTGAACAGAATAAGGGAGATTCAGTACAAGCAAATAGTATAGTAGGCCTACTGGTGTGAATTAATGAGTTTAATGCTTCATTTCAAACCCTCTCCATACCTTGGTCCCAAAGTCTGTTATGCTAGCTAATTGGCTACAGACACACATTTTATGAAGGCATTTGTCAAAATCATATCAATCCATAGAGATAGGTTGCTAGCACTTTGTAACATTTAATTTATGGATAGGTTTTGTGCATGTCAACTAAACTGACTCCAGTCAATATCTATTTTTGTTTTTCCACAGGAATGATGATTAATGTCCATCAAGGGTCATTCCCCATGAAGAAGTTTGAGACTAAAGTTCAGGAGTGGTTCTGACAATCTTCAACAAGATATTCTTAAAAAAAAACCGGCTACTACTTGAAAAATATGTGTAATGATTGTATAAATAGCTACCCTGTTAGGTAACTAGAAAAATAAATATGTATTATCATAAAAGAGTTTTTTTTTCTGGATAAACTCCCCACTAATTTTTCAAGTCTCAGAACTAGTGTGTCAAGAAAGAAAAAAAGCAAATGCTATCATTAAAGTAGTGAGTACAGTTGGATCATAATCATGTTTTGTTGAAATATAAGAAAAAATTCAAAGCTCTGTTAGCTGGTATTCAAGAGGAAATGGGAAGTATTTGATGGTGTAACATTTCATATATAAAACAATAGTGTATTTATCTGAAAATGACTTTGAATTTTTCAAATTCACATACATATACAGTAAATATATATGCATTTTCAGTATGTAGGCCTATATATCCATTACCAAAAAAGCATGCATGATTTTTTTTTTTTTGAGGATGAAGCCCACATAGGTCTGAGACCTGATGATGTTAGTTCTGAGGTCAGTTAGATGATGGTGATTTATGAGTTGGACCTACAGTTTCAGGTGGGTTCCGAACCACCTAATTGCTGGTTGAACTTAAATAATAAATTTAAGGTACAACTTGAATTCTGTTGGATGTTTTGAACAGTTCATTCTATAGAATTTATGTTTTTTAGTATAATGCTATTTGTATGTGTTTACTAGTACCCACTATACATTAATTTTCTGAAAAGCATTTTGTGATAGCTTTTATAAAAGCCTTTTCAGAAAATGTATGTATATTTATCTGATAATTTAGATTAAATTCTATATAAATATTATGTAAATTATATGTTGTATAGACCTCAAATTTATGTATAATTTATAAAGAAATTGCATATATTTATCAGAAATTTGAGATAAAATTTTATGTATATACTACATAAATCATACATATGTATGGACCTCAAATTTACGTATCATTTATAAAGAAATTACGTACATTAATCAGAAATTTGAGATCAAATTTTATGTATATACTACATAAATCATACATATGTATAGACCTAAATTTTACGTATCATTTACATAAAAAGAGGTGACATTTGTATGTAAAATCACGTAAAATTTATGCTTCATGTATGTGAAATTTATGATTCATTCACATAAGACTTTTGTATAATATACGTAAATTATATGTGAATGTGCTGACTGGGTTGACTGTTGTTGACACAACGCGTTCCTGGGTCTCTGCTTGTGATTGGCTGCTTGCCTATTGGCAGTTTGATGCTAAGTGCGCCAAAACATTCAAAATACCTATGCATCCTTAAATTAATAATTAATGTTTTTCCCGTTTGTAGTACTGATTTAAATGTAATCTGAAAAAGCAAAATAATAGAACTCCTACAATTCCATAAATTTCAATTTTGAAAAATACATGATCATTGTCAATCTCAAGTTTAAAGCTTAAGCTTCTGCAGAATATTGATGAAAATAGACAAAATAGTTTTCATTTTTTAATGTAAGGAGCGCTCTCTGAGTCAAGCAGAAGTAGGAAAGAGATGTTCAGCAATGTTACAAAAGTGAAATTTTCTATTTCAATTGAAAATAATATCTCACATATTTATGAACCGTTGTTAGCCAATTTTCAGGACTAAGTATTTTTTGTAGCACTGTCAGATATTCAAATTTAATTTCCGTTCAAATACTTGAAATTATGACTAGTCATTTTTACCCACTGATAAGCGTTTGACAGAAATATAGACCTACCTAGGGAACTTTTTAAAAGTTGTCACGAGCTTCACCAATTATTACAATATAAATATGAATAATCATTCTTTTATTGATATCTCAACATTTGAGCAAAATAGATCAGTTCTGTGAATGTCATCGGGTTCTACAATGAAAATTGCATAATTAATGTGAATTTAATATTTTTAGCTCGATCCCTTCCCCTTGACTCAATTGAGGGAATTTGCGGAAAATTGTAATTTGGTATCCACAGCATGTCCTTAGAACATTCTCAGCATATTTATGCATATAACTCAAATCGATTTTGGCAATGAAGTTCTGTGGAACCTCCTGAGAACATGATCAGTACATTCCTTAGGTCCTGGGATGTTTACAGAACATGGGGAACCTATATCAGTTTTTTTGTGAAATTTGAGTTTTATATATTATTTTTTTACAAATACATGAATACATGCAAAACATCAGATAAAGCAGAAAATTGTTGTCTATTGAAATGTTTCTATGGGAATATTCTTTGTAGGTCCTTGGAACATCCCACATGACCCCTGACATTTATAGAAGGTATGGAACCAAAATGGAATGTTCCTATCTATGTCCCTGGTACATCCCTAGAACATTCTCAGCATATATGCAAATATCTCAAATTGATTTTGACAATGTTCTGCGGTACCTTCTGAGAACATGATCTGCACATTCCTTAGGTCCTGGGATGTTTACAGAACATGAGGAACTTATATGAGTTTTTTTGTAAAATTTGACAATGAGTGTTATTTATTTTGCTTTACATACATCTAATATCAGAAAAAAATTGAATTTTTGTCTGTTGAAATGTTTCTCTGGGAATATTCTTTGTAGGTCCTCTGAACATCCCACAAGTCCCGGGACATTTATAGAACGTACAGAACCAAAATGGAATGTCCCTGGGAGGTTTTGTGCTGTGTGGGATATACTTTATACAGAAAATAATCCGGAATACAGTGCGTTGCAAAAGCAAACAGCTTCTGTAAATCTTTATCAAATTTCTGTTTTACACAGTTTTAATTATTGCAAGGGACTTTTTAAGCATTCCGTTTCCGCGTTAGAAAGTTTCCGGCTTAGAAAGGTCTTTTTATACGTAACTATACACCAAATTCCTAGGGACCGAATGAAACATTCCGTTTCAGCAGGTTTCCGTCTTACAAGGGGTCCGTCTCAAGCTGGGCATTCACGTTCCGATTTGCAGTACCACTTGCAGTCCAACCTCCAAGGTTGGATCCGAAAACGGAACGTGAATGGGCTTGTTGGATGGTTGGAATTGTAGATGGACGACTAGAGGGACAACTTCCGAATGTCGACGGTGTTGGAACGTGTGTGGGGGCGTTGGATCAAAGTCGTCCAACCTATCTCAATCAGTGCATGACCTTCGGGCAACTTCGGTTACATTTTTCGGCTCGAGAGCGACGTTCACAGCTGATTAGGAATAAAGTTGGATTTCAAGTAGGAGCGTGAGTGGAGTCGACTATCCATCTAGCAGTACTGCAAGTGGTACTGCAAGTTGGAACGTGAATGCCCAGCTTTAGACAGGTTTTACTGTACCAGTACTACTACTACTACAAAGAGCAAACGCTTATTTAACTCCTATCACTCTTGGAACTTTCTGATTTGAAACTGTAATGACTAATCTCCTCTAAACAAGTTCACCAACTTCACATTTTAACAAAAACTTATTTCATTTCCAAAGTCCAAAATAGTTTCATAAATACCATAATACCGTGCTTAGTTTCTGCCATTGTTAGTAAATCTAACTTCTATATTATAAACTTATGCATTAACCTTGAGTCTGTGCTACTAAAATAGCTAGCTCCTCAGCTCAGAATAACTCTTGAAATGCAGCATTAAACAACGGGCTTCGTTAGCCCTTAATGGGTGTGGGGGTTGAAGTTTGAAGTTGAGACTTGGGAGTTTCAAGTGAAACTTACAGCTTTTACAGTCTTCCCATACTTGGGCATCGCTTGTAAATTTTCTTGGAATTTCCTGTGAAACTCATATCCTGAGGAATCATCTTTGAAAAACTCTTTATTCTAAATGGGATGCACTCTGTTTTAAGAGTTCATATATATATATATATATTTAGCAAGAGAACAACGCCTGCAGCCTTGGCGATGCTTTATCGGAAGATAGTCTCACTCCTGTGAGGTAACACCTCAAGATCGCACCCTAACACACAATACGAAACAAACAAGAAGCTATTTCATCTGTCTACTTTATTCTGTTCCTAAAAGAAACGATTGCACGATTTCCGAACAACAGAAAATCTCCTTCTTCATCTTTTTCTTCTTCTTCGTCTTCTTCTTATCCGTATTTCTTCTTCTGTCTTGTGGATCTTCTTCTTCTCTTTTTTCATCTCTCCTTCTTTTCCTTCCTTCCTTCATCTTCTTTTTTTTCATCGCTCCTTCTCTCCTTCTATTCTTCCTTTCTTCATTTTTTCTTATTTTTCTTCTTTCCTTTTTCTTTCCTTCTTCCTTCTTTTTTCTTCTTTCTTCTTCTTCTTCTTCTTCTTCACCATTTCTATTCTGCTTCTTCTTCATTTTTCTTCTTTATC
Source organism: Conomelus anceps (assembly GCA_948455865.1). NCBI lineage: Eukaryota > Metazoa > Arthropoda > Insecta > Hemiptera > Delphacidae > Conomelus > Conomelus anceps. The sequence continues at coordinate 12,149,221 of OX418219.1, forward strand.
ATTTTCCTTCTTCCTCTTCTTCTACTTCTGCTTCTCCTTATTTTTCTCCTTCTCCTTCTTCTCCTTCATTTTCTTCTTCTTTTCCTCTCCATTTTTCTTTTTCTCTTTCTTCTTCCATGTCTCATCTTTTTTCTTCTCATACTCCTACTCCTTTCGCTTCATCATAATTTTTCTTTATCTTATCCATTCCTATTCTTTTTCATCACTTTTTTATGCATTTTATGTATTTTTATCTCCCCTCTTCATCCTTTTCCTTTTTGCATGATCTTCTCCATACTTCGTTTGCTTATACGATTTTCATCATCTTGGCTATTCTTTTCCTCTTCTTTCTTCATCTTTTTTCTTCGTTTTTTTCTTCTCCCATGTTTCTTCTTTCTTCATGTTTCTTATTTTTCTCCTCCTACTCTTTTTGCTTCACTCAAGTTTTTCTTTTCTTACCATTCTTATTCTTCACTCTTTTCTCTATTCCATTTGTCTTGTATCAACCTTCTTAATTTTTTTTAACTTATCCATTCTCCGTTTGCTTCTCCTACGTTTTTCTCTTGTCCACACTTTTTCTATTTCTTCTTCGCCTTTTTCTTTATTCTATACCTTTTTCTTTTCCTTCTTCCCTCTTCATCCTTTTTCTTGATCCTCTCCATTATTTTTCTTCACCGACTTTTTCCGTTTCTTCTCCAATGTTTCTTTTCCTTCTTTTCCCATGTTCTCATTCTCCTTCTTTTTCTTCTTCTACTCCTATATTTCCACTTCTTATTCCGTGTTTCTTCTTCTTGTCCCATGTTTCTTTTTCTTCTTTTCCTTGTTCTTTATTATGTTTCTTCAATGTTTCATCATCTTCCTCTTTGTTTCCTCTACTCTGTTACTCCTTATTCTTCTTCCATGTTTTTTTTCTACCCCTTCCTCCATGGTTCCTCATTCTCTTCTATGTTTCTTCTTTCTTATTCTTCTCCTTCTCCTGCACCTTTTTCTCCAACTTCTCTTCTTCTACTTCTTCTTCCTGCTGCTAGTGTCCTCATGTCTGTCCATCGCCACATCGCCAGCATTCCGATTTGCATATTTATAAAGCCGCGCCTCTCCGTGGCGGCTATAAACTGTGTTGGGGTGCCGGGTTCGAGTCCTGCGCTGCCCAGTAGCCTTTTGTTTCCTTCGGCTACCAGGCTGCAGCCCGCGATTCGCCCGCCACTGAATTGTAATTAGATACGTTTTCACGCCTTGAGTAACGAGCACCTCGTTCGCACCCGAACCTGCTCTCTCTCTTTCTCTCATTCATACTCTTTCACTATTTTTCTTTCTCTCCAAAAAAGACATAAATGAAAATATAAAAGCAAAAATGTTAACTCGTTCTCAACCAGAATATTCTGGACCAGAGTTTATTCTTGTAGAACTATCATTTTCAGGTTTAGATAAATTATTTAGGAGTTTGCTATCGTCCTCTAAAATAGGTCACTTTACTGAGTTTTATGCCATACTCCTAACTTTTATGCCTTAATGTCTTAATAATGAGAGATATGAATGCTGACTTGAATATGACAAAACCCAACTTTGACCACACTTAATTAACTACTATATTTCAATGCCTCAACATAACTATACTCCCTCTCAACCCAACTCATCATACTGCTGAATCTGACACGTTTATAGATCTGTTAATTTAAGTGATCCAGGTGAGGCTTTAATTGCCAAATACCAGTCCCAGCCATATCAGGACATGACTTAATTTACTGTGTTCTATCTCAAAGAGCTCCAAAACCTGAACAAAAATATATTACGTATAGAGTTAGAAAGAAAATGAACGATTATGCCTTCTTTTCAGATGTTGCACAGACCCCATGGAATCCAATTGAAACTCTGACTTCAGTTGATGAAATGTTTATGTCAGACTTGCACCGATTGTAACAAAAAAGTAAATAGGAAACAGCTGGTCCCTTGGATTGCCCAAGAAATCTTACAGTTAATGGCCCTTACAGTTAATGCCCACAGACGAGCACCGATTGTAACAAAAAGAGTAAATAGGAAACAGCCAGTCCCTTGGATTTCCCAAGACATCTTACAGTTAATGGCCCTTACAGTTAATGCCCACAGACGAGCACCGATTGTAACAAAAAGAGTAAATAGGAAACAGCCAGTCCCTTGGATTGCCCAAGAAATCTTACAGTTAATGGCCCTTACAGTTAATGCCCACAGATGAGCACCGATTGTGACAAAAAGAGTAAATAGGAAACAGCTAGTCCCTTGGATTGCCCAAGAAATCTTACAGTTAATGGCCCTTACAGTTAATGCCCACAGACGAGCACCGATTGTGACAAAAAGAGTAAATAGGAAACAGCTAGTCCCTTGGATTGCCCAAGAAATCTTACAGTTAATGCCCACAGACGAGCACCAATTGTGACAAAAAGAGTAAATAGGAAACAGCTAGTCCCTTGGATTGCCCAAGAAATCTTACAGTTAATGGCCCTTACAGTTAATGCCCACAGACGAGCACCGATTGTGACAAAAAGAGTAAATAGGAAACAGCTAGTCCCTTGGATTGCCCAAGAAATCTTACAGTTAATGCCCACAGACTAGCACCGATTGTGACAAAAAGAGTAAATAGGAAACAGCTAGTCCCTTGGATTGCCCAAGAAATCTTACAGTTAATGCCCACAGACGAGCACCGATTGTGACAAAAAGAGTAAATAGGAAACAGCTAGTCCCTTGGATTGCCCAAGAAATCTTACAGTTAATGCCCACAGACGAGCACCGATTGTGACAAAAAGAGTAAATAGGAAACAGCTAGTCCCTTGGATTTCCCAAGAAATCTTACAGTTAAGGCTGTTAGAGACCTTGCCCACAGACGAGCTAAGAGACAAAATGACAAGGATAGCCTTAATGACCACCAGCATCTACATAATAAGTTGTAACAGCAGTTAAGAAATTCCAAAATGAGGTATTTGAATTCCTTACTAACAGATAATAGGAAAAATAAACTGAGCTCTGGCAAGGAGTTAAAAAATTGGGTTTAGGTAAACAAAAGGCCCACATGGTTGTTGACCCATCCATCAGCCTTCATCTGAGCCTTCTTTAGAAGTGGAATGCATTCCTCTAATATCTCCAAAATAAATTTGAAAAAATCATAATTTGAATACAGTGTAATTTTTATATTCGATTTTTGCATTTTATGGTTTCTACCGTTGTAATTTTAGCATTGAGCTTGCTTGAACAATATTGGTAGGCCTTTGTATGCTAAAACTCTAGCAGTTAGATCCAATAAATTTGTTTGATTCTATCTCTTTCTATCTCATGGCCTTCAGTCCTCAATTCGCCCTTAATAAAGAAAATTTATTCATCTATCCATCTTCCCCCCTTTTCTATCACCAAAAAATTGAGCTACAACTTTTTCCATAAAAATAAATGTTATACACTGTTCCATAAAAAGATCTGGACTGACAGTGTGTTCAAAAATTTTAAAAACGGCCAGTTGTTTTTCTTAAACGTTATCCATAGCTTCATATAAACCCATTGTGACATTTTGTGAATTTGTCCTACACTTTTTTTTTTTTGAGGATGAATAGACCTGTGCGTCTCAGATTTTTTTGATTTCAGACTTTGATTTCACTATGCGTTATTCATTCAGTTCACCCTTCTCTTCCAAATTTGTATATCATATTAAAAATGTTTCTCAATCATAAAGTCAATCTCAAAAGAGCCGAGACTGTTAGGAGGCACAAAATTGTTATGATATTGAGTTTTCTGAATTATTTAGATCACCCCCTTCACAGCAAACTTATAAGCAATTATTTCCTAATTTTCTGATTTTTATTGATCCTTTGAGAGACTCGTCTCCAGCTTGAAAGGAAGCACTCAAATTCCAATAAGTTGTCAAACGAATATCTGCTCTTACAAATGGAGAAGATGAAACATGAATTGTTCCAAGAATTATTATTATTTTGAAATATTTTGCAAACGAAAAGTGAAATTAGCTGTTTGTGAGTGAGTACTGGAGTAAGAGAAGATAAAGATGAAGAAGAAGTAGGAGAAAAAATAGAAGAAGTGAATGAAAAATAATAAGAAGATGATAAGTGGATGAAAAAGAACAAGAAGAAGTAAAAAAAAGAAGGGGAAGAAAAAAGAACACACATTGGAGCTATTCAAGATGAGGATTGATATTGTGTAAACACTTATATGCTAATATATTTGTTTTCAATTATTCATTGTTACAAAAAAATGCGTTTGAGAAATAAATTTTCAAATAAATAAATATCTTATGACCTAGCTGGCTCAAGCCTATCAAAAACTGTCTATGTCAGACATTTGAGAAATCAATTTTCAGATAATTGAATTGGAAATTTGAAATAGAGGTAATATGCTGCTGAAAGATTCCGAATGACTTCTCGTTATTTGAAATATATTATGCTATTTCTAGTATAGATAGGTAAAATACCTTTGAATAATAATGTTGATGATGAAGATTCAATGCATGAGTATTAAGTATTTATGTATTAATGTATAATTATTATACAATCTATACATTATAAATTATGTATGAGTATTTTGTATAATGATGTTGCAGAGGTCACATTTATATTCCTTGTTAGTCAATGTATTAGTATTTATGAATAATAAGACGAAGTTATCACAACCACATTTATTGAAAATAGTGTGATACTAGTTTCGGTTGTTACACCATTATCAATCTCTAATAAACTGAATCTAGAGTACAGAGTTGCTGAATATATACTGAACACGGAATGACACTATTGGCTAAGGGAGAAATAGGCTGACCTTCATTGTTTGTGATTGGCTGAAGGCCATAACAAGTCACGCCCACTGGTGCGAGAATCAACAAGCAAAAATAAGAGTCCCAATCAATAACTGTGAACATCTAGAAGGCAACAAAGAATAACAATACACAAGCAGGCTAGAATTGAATCAATTTTAAATTAAAAAATTGAAGCTCACTGAAATGCTGTCAAGGTCAACCGAGATAAACACGAAAGTACCGTTATTAAAATGTAGGCCAAAATTATGATGAAACTATGTTCGATCATTTAAACTAGTATTGGGATCGTTATATTTTATCCAACCTAGTTATCTTCAAAGCTTCTAAAATGTTCAATTGTCTGCCTTTGCCAATCAAATGCAGAAATTCAACATTTTCTTCAGCCTTGAACTTGTGTTTATTATTAATGAGATACTCTGCAAAATTAGAGGCTCCTTTTTGGGTTTTCCAATCCCTAATATGTTCATTTATTCTACATTTTAAACTTCTACCGGTCTGACCCACATAACAATCACCGCAATTCAATTTATAAACTTCACTTGTATCCCAGATTTCAATTTTATCTTTACTACACCTAAACAAACTCTTTAAAATAGGTTTGGTTTGAAAAGCTACATCAAAACCGTTCTTTTTCATTTATTTCCCCAATTTATCAGATATTGAGCCAAGATAAGGTACCGTTTTCCATGACCTTTCTCCAGTATAAGTTTCAGCAATGCTAGCACTGATTGCCAGCCTCCTACTTATTTTTTTTTAAATTTTGTCAACAATGATCTTCTTACATCCATTTTTAATATATATCTGTTTAATAGTACTAATCTCTTTTTCAAAGTGGCATTCGCCTATAGGATGAGTTGATGAGGTATGAGCAGCTTTTTTGAAAATAGAGAAATTGTGGGCTCCTGTACTATTATCTATTTTTAAATCTAGAGACAGAATTATACTCCCATATCTGAGCCGCCTAATTTGTTGGCGTGAATCACAGAACGCAGGACAGTTGATAGCAGTATAGGTTAACTTTATCGGACATAAGGTATGTTAACATTCTCCAAAAATACAATTTAAGTTGAAATTCCAAGATGTAAGGACCTTACCAAACCATGCAAAGATTTTTACTGGTTAGGCTTGAACTGAAATCTTGGTAAGACGACTTCTCATTAACGAATACCTCTCTGGAACGAACTAGTCCTGGTCAATCGATTTCGTTATTGGTTTCAGCAGTTCAGCTGTATTGTGTGAAAGTTTGTTCAGGAGTGGTCCCAGGTGGAAAGTTTGAGTGACAGTTTTCTTAAAATGGATTTTTTTTTGCAAAATAGCCCGTTCTTTACCCCCCGCCGCCATGAGACCATGCAAAGGATCCTTTTCGATGATTCTGTAGGAAAATAATTATTGATCAAACGAACTAACTAAACAATAATAATACGTTTAAAGAGTATTGAATATATTGTGATATATATTCATTCGATGTCTCAGCTTGATATTCTGTAGCTTATAATATTCTGTCAGTAAGATGAAGAAGTAACAGTATCTGGCATAACGGATCGTAGTCTATTTTTTTTGTAGATTACGTCTTGGAGACTCCAGTTAAGGAGTATAAGACAAGTCAGATCAACAATATCATACACTAGATACCATAACTACTTCAATTAGTTGAGATGAGGCTTGATTTTGATGTGAAAGGAACTCTTGTACACTATAAAAAGCTTTATCAACTAAATATCAGGTAACTATCGGGTATCTACTACAATATGAAGCTATTTTATGTGTAAAAACGAATGATATTAACCAAAATCTTGACGTACAAGATTATTATAATACAAGAAGCCGAGGAGATTATCACTAAACTTGGTAAGTCACAATAGTAGCTTATTCTAACAAAAACCTAGTTATATTGGTAGGAAACTACAACAAGCTACCGCAGTTTTTAAGGAGTCTTGAAAATATTAAAATATTTGAAAAACAATTGAAAAAATATTTCGTTGCTAAAGCTTTTTATAGTGTACAAGAGTTCCTTTCACATCAAAATTAAGCCTCACCCCAGCTAATTTATATAGTAATTATGGTAACTAGTGTATAAGATTGTATAATTGTTGATCTGACTTGTCTTATACTCCTTAACTGGAGTCTCCAAGACGTAATCTACAAAAAAAATGTAGCTTGTTTCTCTGGTGCAGTACTACACCAACTACGGCTATACTCAAAATTGATTATTGCGTGTGTGAACGTCCTGGGAGGCGCCGTCCGTCCGTCCACAGCTATAAATCACACTGTCCACACTGTCCGACATTCGACCGGTACGGATCCGACATCTTAGGCCGGCCGAAGAAGCCGTCTAATTAAGTCGTAGCTAGGTCGGCCCACAGCATGTAATCAAGCTCGCATCCATTCAAGTTGCTCGACTAAAAATTTAATTTAAAGGGTGTAATTTAATGGCCCAACCTGGATTGGGGTCATCGGGGTTCATTCATGCCTGTTGGTAAACATTTTTTCTTTTATCTAGTTGCCTATTTCCGATTTAGAGAGAAATAGATTAATGAGTGCCTGGTTTATGCCTACAGTAGGCCTATCTCTCCCCTTCAAGACTCGACAGGGCATTATTAATTCGTTTTTGTTGTCCCTCTTTTTTATAAAGCACATTGTTTACTTTGCTAATTTCATGTACAGTATCTTATTTTTATTTCTTACTTTTTATATGATTTCTTGTATATTTATTTTCATCATCTAACTAAATTAATTTTCTTATAAGTATAATAACTATTCCTTTCAAATTGTATTTGTAATATTCTGAAGTGTGAAATGATGCATTAGCAGCTTGCTTATGTTATTGTAAGAAAAAAAAGGAGGGAAAAAATCATTGAAACATTATTGATATCATCCGTCCAGGTTTGTAACCTACCTAAAACTGTAGGTCCAGCTCATCAATAACCATCATCCAACTCATTACCCGCGCACAGGTCTCATACCTAAGTGGGCTTCATCCTCCAAAAAAAATCTGACGAAAGGAAGTTTCTAGACTTCTTAAACTTTGTAGTTTCCTCGTAGTCTGAGTGAAATACCTATTGATTTTAGACTTTTGGGGTGGAATATCAAAATAATTTTGATGAATAATAGATTGACCTTATAGCATTTTGGTTGTTTCAGGCTGGCTTGATTCAATTGATTCTTATCTATTAACTGCTTGTGACAAGCATTAGCGGCTGGTGGCTGTTGGGAGGGAGGGGCAGCTAAGCCTATGAAGTTTTAGTGAAGTTCGAATCAATAACCACAAGCTATAGCTGTTATGAAGTTCATAATTATCAATAATTAATTTGATAGAGTTGCCCACTTTCAATTCAACTTATTTGCTTGTAGATGAAATTCATTCTGATTCTTCTCTCCTTCTCTTAAGCAAAATGAACATTTTTTTCACTCTTAATTTAGCTACTATTACTTTTGAAATAATGTTGACCCTGCAAAATATTGTCAGTTGTGGTTTGGGGGGTCCCAACGTTATTCAAATCTAACCTATGTTCAAATTGTAGGCAGTCAGCTGTCAAAATACAATCCACAGAAATCATTTCAAGAATGAATATAAGTATAATCTTGACAAAAGTAATGGAAAGAAGCTTCACTCACTTGAACTGGGCTAAAATATTTAGTAACATTCAAATAAAAAAAAATGTATATAGAAAAAAATGTATTATTACTTGATAAATAATATAGTGTACATTTCAATAGGAGAGCAAAATTGTTACAATTTCTTGATCATTACTATAGAATGTAACCATTAAAATATAATAAAATAACATAAATATGGTTTGTTATGCGATGTAGGTCAATATAAAGCGTCGTCCCATTTTTATTAAATGAGTATGATAGATTAAAATTTCATTAAAGGGTGAAAAATAAAGTATAATGTAATAGGTAAGTGGGAGACATGGATCTATGTCAAAAAGGGGGGAGGGCTTTGCCAGTGTTTTTCCCCGGGGCTCACCATGGCACTTGGCGGCCCTGAATATAAACAAATTTAGTAATTCAACTGCCAGGTTTTCTTGCCATAGATCTTAACTAATGATTAGGCTACCCATTTCCAGCACCGATCTCTCGAAATTCAATTTAGTGGTAGAAAGTAGAAGCCAATGAAATTCATCTCTTAAGTTCAACAGTATCATATAAAAAAATTTTCGCATTGCCAAGAGAGAAAGTGATTGTTTTTGAGATTTTTTATTTGCGAATTCAGCTCTTTAATTTCACGGAGTCATTATTCAGTCTGTGAGTGAAATTCGAATAAGGCATTCAAACTCGAAACGAGTGTTAAAAAGCATTAAAAGGACCAGATCTTTTATATTCATCAGATAGAGAAATAAGAGAAAAAAGCTTGAAAAATAGGGAGGGTCAGTATATTATAATCGCGAGTTGAGAAAGGATTTGGAGTCGGTAAACGAGCGAGAAAGAATGAAGTGGTGCTTGAGGGAGAACGTGTGAGACAGACGAGAAAGAGAAAAAGAGAGAGTGCGCTAGAAAATGGTGGAGGGAGAGAGAGTGAATGATTGAGTGAGAAGAATGATTATACTACAGCATTGTTGAGCTGGTCAGCAATAGGACTTGATGACATCAACTGATAACATCCCCGATATCTTGAAAGGAATATTCTGTGGACATTTGTCAGTTTAATGTTTCATCGGCTAGGAAAGGACTTCCTGGTTTTCCTTTTCAAATGAAGCCAAGTTCATCTTGATCAAACAATTAACCTTTTCTGAAATCAGATAGATACCGTACGGTACTTACGAAGGCTACTTGTAAGTAAGCACTTGAACAAACTTCACGTCATTGGTAAGATCAATAAGTGTCGTATCAAGTTTACTTAATAATTTTATTCTCAGTTTTTAGTTTGGTGGCTGATTGGTCAGCATGGTGTAATAGAATAGTTAGTATAGCAAAGGTAAGACGGGTGTGCCTTCACTATGTATTACATTTTTTCAAATAAAAAGGATGAGTAAGTAAAAATACTTGTTAATTTTTCTAATGGTGTAACACTTGACATACGAGAGGTGTTTCCGGTACTACTCTAATCTCATGAGGAAAGGTGCTACTATTAAAATGACCAGATTGAGTTCAGAAATAGAATATAAATATTTATTTTAATGTAAAATAAAAAAATGGTTGATGCTAATGAGCTTATCAAGAATTAGCAAAAGAATTTATTTTACTTACAAACGGTCACTCGCTCAGCAGGGAAGAGTGGGGCGGGTCATCTGCCGTAGATGTAGCCAGCCAGCTCCCTTACTCGACACCGACTGCCTAGAGCAACTCGTTTTTTCAGCATAATTTTACTTGTCATGAATTTTCACTGACTTCATCATTTTTCTTCTGTTAGGTAATAATGGCTCTCTTCTCCTTTTGTGAAAATTCATGGCAAATAAATTAATTACGCTGTTACATTACAATGGTTTCCTAATTTTGGAATTAAATTCGATGGAAATAGGAATTAAATTAAATGTGAGGAACTTGCTACATGAGCAATCAATCCTGAGTTGTCTGAGAGTTGTCTCTCTACTATACCAATGAATACAGATACTATACCTAACCTGACTATACTGGTGGTTTTTATCAATGAATCAGTTTGTTGGGAAAGTCTGCACATACACGGGCGTTCCGTGTAATCCGATCCAGATTCCTCGCGCAAATAGCACGCAGCTTTCACTTCGTTCCTTTTTGTGAAGCAGAGAAATTAATAGTGATCCACATAAAGAAGCGAGGGTGTGTAGTGCACACGATATTATTATTTGATAAATTTAACATATTTTCCCTTGTATTAGCGGTTCTATCCATTCAACAAACAAATGAGCAAATAAACAAATAAAAAATGAACAATTAAACAAATGAACGAAAAGACAAATTCACAAATGAACAAATGAACAAGTGAACAAGTGAACAAATGAACAATTGAACAATTGAACAAGTAAACAATTAAGTAAATCATGAAATCGAACAAAATAACTTCAAAAAATTGAAATGAACAAAATTAAATAAACTTCTCATAAATCCTTTTATAATATCAAATTTATTCAATTTTTTTTTAGAAATGAAATGACCTACCAAGTAAAAATACGACTACAGCCTACACTGACGAGCAACATCAGGTGCAACCAGTAAATAATGAAGGTTCATGTTTTAGGAATTATCAAAAAAAAAATGATAACCATCGTTTTGCGCACCATTAGACAATATGTTTTTATTGAAAACTGTAATATTGGAAACACAGGTATATGGTATGATGTCTATATGTGTAAGATAGGTGAGATGAAGCTCGTCGTAGCTTACATCAACTTATACACCAAACTTTAGAAGCATCACTGCATCAGCGCATGCTACCTTCGTCGACCGTGTATTAGCAGAGCCTCGAATGGTTGGTGCGTCATGAGAAGATGACTGAAACTATAATAACTTGAGAGCATGGTACATGGTGGTAATTGTGGTGGATGCTGTACAAAGTCGCAGAACAGGAGCAGTAGTCAGCTACCGGTTGTTTATCAGCGCTGGTGATTGGGAAAGCAGCATTGCGAGAGGAGGAAGGAGAAGGGGAAGAAAGGAGGCAATTACCTGGCCAGATGGTATCAGACTGCGATCTGCCCAGCTCCAGCTCCATAAGACAAGGGCGCAGCTATTGTTTGTTATTCGGTTTCCTGTTCGAATAAATTATCTGCTCCTTCCACTTGCTCGTAATAAGAAATAAATGATGGTCGCGCACCACACTCTACACTCCGCAGACTGTCCGCAGATGTCCATGCTATAGAGACAAGTATATAGTTCTAGAACTCTCTTTGTAGTGGCAAAGGTGATATTGTGGAAGGAATCCATAATCTATATAAATAAAATTAGAGTTTTGTCTGTACATTTATCAGAATTGTATATTTTTTGGTTATTTTTACGTTTTATACATTAAATAAGCCGAAAATAGTCTTATCTCACTTTCTGTCTGTCTGTCTGTCTGTCACGGCCCCAAAGGCATTTTACGCGGCCTTCTCCTCAAAAACGAGAGCATCGATCGGGATTTAAGTTATTTATCAGTATTGAAAACCTTTTTGACAAAGTCTTTAGCTATAAAAAACTAAATTAACTTTTTTTTAACAGAATAATAAACGTTTAAAAACCAAGTATTGTGCGATTTTGGATACATTTCTTCCAAGTTTTATTACCACATAAGAATAAGAACAAATCACGTAATTTATCATGATATATCAATCAGCTGTTCTCAAATACAAATGGTGGGCACTTCGCGGCGTTATTTACACTGTCTGCAGACTTGTGTAGTCGGAGCATTGCAGTCTTTTAGGAAACATATGTCTGGTGAATCAAAGCTCATCTTATGTTTTATCAATTATTTCTTTGTTGAAAAAAAAACAAAATTATCTCATTTAAATTTATCAAAACAAAAATTAACATTTTAGGAAGGTGCGGTTTGTGCTAGGCTCTTGGGAATTCGCCAGGTAGCACTATTATTACCACATGAGAGCAACAACAAATCACGTAATTTATGATGATTTATCAATCAGCTGTTCTCAAATATTCTCTCTGATAACTGTCACTGAATTGTTTACGTCCTAAGTTGTTAACTAAGCTGCTAACAACTTCATGATCGTTGCTATCAAAAAAGCCGAAACATATTTAGTCGTATTTCTAAACATAATCCGTACGAAGGACGGGTAGCTGCTAGTGAATAATAAGACGAAATTGTCACAACCACATTTATTAAAACGTTGAGAAACTATTTTCGTCTTATTATTCATTATATACTTCTCGCATGTTGCCTGATTCAATAGAATCTGGTATATCGACTGCAAATTGTGACATAAATTATTTACAAATTAAATTCAATAGTATATTTTTTCTAGTACATCTTCTCCTTCTCCTTCTTTTTCTTATTCCTCTACTTCTCCTCCTTCTTCTTTTTCTCCGTTATCTTATCATTATTTATTTTCCCTTTCAATTCTTCTTCCTTTCTTCTTCTCCTCTTTTATAAATTCCGCCTTCTCCTCTTTCTTCTCCACCTCTCCTTCTTCTCCTCCTCTTCTTCTTTTCCTCCTGTCCCTCTTCTCCTCCTCTCCTTCTTCTCTTCCTTCTCCTCCTACTTCTTCTCCTTATTCTCCGTCATCTTTTCATTATTCATCCTCTCTTTCTTCTTCTCCGTCTTCACTTTCTTCTTCTCTGACTTCTCTTTCTTCTCCTCCTTAATTAGCCTTTTTTTCGCCTTCTCTTTCTTTTTATTCTTGTTCCTCACCTTCCTCCTCCCTCTCTTCTTCTCCTTAATCCTCATTTCTTCCGCCTTCTCCCTCTACTTATTCTTGTTCCTCACCTTCATCATCACTCTCTTCTTCTTCTTCTCCTCCTCCTCCACCCCTTCTCCTCCTCCCTTCCTCCTCCTCCTCCCTTCCTCCTCCTCCTCCCCTCGTCTTCCTCCTCCCCTCCTCATCCACCACCCTTCCTTATCCTCCACCCCTCCTCCTTCTTTTTTTCTCCACCTTCTCATTACTCATCTTCTCTTTATTTTTCTTTGTCTTCGTCTTCATCTCGGTCTTCTTCTCTTCTTGGTCATCTTCTTCTTATTCTTTAATTTCTTCTCTCCATCTTCTCTTTCTTCTTTCTTCCCTTCCTTCCTTTTTATTCTTCTCCTGATTCTCCTTCTTTTTTTCTTCTTCTGACTCTTCTCCACCTTCTTCTCTACCTATTTTCTCTTTTTTGTTCTTGTCCTCTTTCTCCGTCCTTTTCTTCTCTTTTTTATTTCTTCCTCTTCCTTTTCTCCTCTTTCGCTTGCATATCAATAATGCACCGAATTCATTTTCCGCCACATTGAGTTTCGTTTACATAGGACATCATCAAGACGTTTATGTATATCAAATGCAGCATAAACTATATTATACTATGGATATACTATACATATACTATATTATACTATACATATACTATATTATACTATGCATATACTATATTATACTATACATATACTATATTATACTATACATATACTATATTATACTATACATATACTTTCTTATACTACATAATATATACTACTAGCAGACAAGACCTATCTCCAGGCGATCGCTGTCCTCCCATCGTTATAACAATCTCCAAAACGCACTCGCTTTCTATAAGAAGACATTGAATGCAAGTCGATAAAACTGAAAGAGTTCATTTGAAAACCGGTCAATAGCAGCACGTAGACCTGGAATGTGTTTCAAAGCTATCGAGCACCTTAAAATACGACAAACATCCACAATAAAACCCGTGGTCTTCATTCCTTTCTAGTACCTTTTGTCGCATAGCCATCGAGTAACTTAAAATATCCTTTCCAATAAAAACAAACGTCTTCATTTCTCTCCATCCAATAAAATTCAAGCCCAAAATAAATTGTGTATGTGAGTTGTGATTGAATACTCTAGAATAGAGCAATACTCCACTATAAAATTTTAAATTCCTATTAAGACTTCTTTACTTGTCAGTTCAAGAATGTTGAGCTACTTCAGTATGTGTATTGAACACTATTATTGAGTATAAATCCTCCATGAGATCAGGGAGCATTTTGCTGTCCTAGCATGAGAGTATTTTGTTGCCAATGAATTTTGTTTATTAACTTTTCATGTGAAATTTAACGACATGCAGTCAAATATTTGTTAAGAATAAGTATAATAACTCACTTAAACTGGCCGAGTACTTTCGAATCTATGAGATCCATCATCAGAGGCTCCTAGATCATCATGTCAGTTTTTTGGTTAGAAGTGTTGTGGTTTTTGTAAAATATGATCAAAAAGTTTGTGAGATTTAAAATTTAGTTGTTCATTGAGAATGTTTTGTTTATTGTGTGTGGTGTGTTTGTATATTTCAAATTGTTCCAAGGTGTTGAGTTCGTGTCCTTTAGATTTTATGTGTAGAATGTGTAGGTTGGTACTGATGTCGGTAAAAGTGTGTCCAGTTTGAATGATATGGTCGGCAAAATTCGATTCAGCTTTGGATGTCAGGGCTTGAAGGTGTTCCTTGTAACGTTGTTTGAATGTGCGGCCTGTTTGTCCTATGTAGAATTTGTTACAATCAGAGCAGTTTAGTTTGTAGATCCCTAGGAGATCGTATTTGTTTGTGTTCAGTGTGGTTTTGAGTGTAAGTGCATTTTTTATTTTGTTTTTTGTTCTGAATGAGATGGTGTGGCCGGCTTTTTTGAAGCATATCTCACAAACTTTTTGATCATATTTTACAAAAACCACAACACTTCTACCAAAAAACTGACATGATGATCTAGGAGCCTCTGATGATGGATCTCATAGATTCGAAAGTACTCGGCCAGTTTAAGTGAGTTATTATACTTATTCTTAACAAATATTTGACTGCATGTCGTTAAATTTCACATGAAAAGTTAATATTAACAACGCAGTTCGTCATGGAACAAGAAATCCAGGAATTTTGTTTATTTTTGTAACTATATCTTGGTAATAAATGTATGCAATGTGTATTTAATACTATTATTGAGTATAAATACTCAATCTAATATTAAAACTGACACTGTATTTCACTTTTAAATAATGTTTTAGTCACATATATTGGAGATGCTTGAGGAATGCATTTTACTTCTGAAAAGAAGCTTCGTCAGCCTGCTTCTTTTCAGAAGTGAAATACATTCCTCAAGCATCTCCAATATATGTGAGTAAAACATTATTTAAAAGTGAAATACAGTGTCAGTTTTAATATTAGATTGTTCATTAAGTATTTCGTCATGGAAAACATCACAGATATAAATACTCCATGCGATCAGGGAGCGTTTTGCTGCCCTAGCATGAGAGTATTTTGTTGCCAATGTATTTTGTTTATTTTTGTAACTATATCTTGGTGATAAATGTATGCAATGTGTATTTAATACTATTATTGAGTATAAATCCTCCATGCGATCAGGGAGCTTTTTGCTGTCCTAGCATGAGAGTATTGGTTGCCAATGCATTTGTTTGAGACATTTTTGTAACTATATCTTGGCAATAAATGGATTGATTGATTGATATATGTGTATTTATACTATTATTATTTATTTTTTACTGTATTAAATATTGTTTAGTACCTAATACAGAAGTACAGTGCATTATTGTTTAGTGATTAAATATATTCAAGTAGAAATGGACAATAAATTTTTGCGATTTATCAATTGCTCAATTTGTTGTTAGTGAAACAGTCACTTTAAAGTATTTCCCCTATTACAAGATGTTTCAAAAATAGTGCAATCATAAAAAAAATAAATGGTATAATATATGACATATTCAACATGCATATGATTAAAATCCAATCTTTTACTGATGTTTGGAAGTTAGATGTTGAATTTGAAGTCCTGTAACTTCAAAATAGATTTGTGCCAATTTCAACATATTTGTAGCTAATTTACTTCAAATTTTCTTTAATATTCTACTCCAAAATTCCTCCCATGCATGACTTCGCTATTTTATCTCAGGGCTGCGTTATTTTTGAAACACCCGTTACTAAGGCTACCATCAAATAAATAACTTTTAGGATCGATTCATTTTTTCTCATATTTTTATCATTTCACCTTTATAAATCTTTTCTCAATATGCGAATAAATAATGTGCATGGGGAAATTGAGATGGAAAGCAGAGACACTTCAGAGCTCTTTACTTCTCCATTTGTAAAAATATACGAGTTTAAATCTCTAGGGAAGAAGCTACGTCATGGTTACAGGTGAATGGATTGAACTCGAGATTTTCTTGTTTTCCAAGTACTACCGGAATGTTTTCATGGGAAATCGTGGAAACTCTTAGCCGCTATACATCCGATTCCCATTATATACCCGGGTCATTGTACTAGATAGGGGTTGAGAATCTTGAAAAAGCTTCCAATAGATCGATTCTTATTGGAGTTGGAAGACCCTTTTCAATTCATCTTCCGCGTTTTGAATTTTATCCTATTTTCTCATACTTCAACGATTCTCCAACGATATCATAAGTCGTAGAAATAACCGTAGCGGAAAATTTATGAAGAGGTTTCGATATTGGTTACTTTTATTGAATCTGTATTATTTTCAATATTCTTTTATCTTTGAATATCATTCACTATTGAGAGTTATTACATCTACTATATACCAGATTACTTTTAATACCGTTGGAAGCTATTTTGGCATTTCTGTTGCTAAAATTAAATTCGTATAACTTTTATTGGTGGGAAGACTTACAGGACTCCACGTTCAACCTCGCCGCTTGAGCCATGTTGTTGAAAGCATGGTGGACCTATAATTTTAGGTGGGTTCCGAATCACGGGAAAGTGATTTTACGGCAGAGAAAAGAGGTTTTTTTGTTGGCCAATCCAATCAGTCACCCTTACAGATACTGCCCAAGAGAACGCAGCTTATCTCTATCTGATTGAAGGGATACCTGCTACGGCTCATGCCTACCACTTCCCTATCACTTCTGTTGCTGTTAGTAGCCTATTCTGAAAATTCAAAGTTTTAACATTGAATGTGTACCAATTCAATAAATCAAAATTCATGTAGGATTAAACCCAAATTATCAGTCTTCTGTCCACAAAACCAAAACAATATGTGAAAATTCTGAGATTTTCAATAAAAAATATTATTTATTCATTTATTTCATGATAAACATGGGAGCATACGGGAGTGACTCCCATTATTTGCTTCCTTAACACAAATTACAATAAATCAAAATTACAATGTGATACAGAGAAAAAAAACACTAACATAATACATTCTACTCCGATATACTAGATAAAAAAAATTAGATAAACTGCAACTACAATACTACTACAGTTAAAATCAAAAAATAAAATAGAATACTACACTATGACATATATTTATCTATACATGATATTATGGTGGAAATAGTATTATAATTTGTGAAATTCTCAGATTACTTTTAAGATTGAGAAGTTTTTTCAGGAGTTTCCGACTGAAAAACTGCAACTCTATGATTGTTTTGAAACACAATTACGAAAATTCAATAAAATTTTATCATCCAAAAACCTACTAGTGCTAATATATATTTATAATTTTTCAAATTATGCCTACGCATTCTTTCAAATTATTGAAAGCTACTCGAGATATCAAACTAACGTTGGATACATAAGACCCAACCTAGATTAATAAAACCAAAGTATTAGTCCAACAAATAATACATAGTATAGAATTGACAGCACCAACTCATATATTCTGTAAGATTAAACAATAAAAATTGAATAATGGTCATCACTAGCTTAACCTACATAGGCGAGCCTATAACCGGAATAAACCATAAACCAGTATGCTATTATTATAATCATCTACTTTCTCATTTTCCTATCCTTTTTCATATTTTATCCTCTCTCATTCCCTCTCCCCTCACATTTTCCTCTTCTCCTTATACTGTACATCTTTCTTACTGTTTTTGATTTTTTCTGCCTCCTTGTTCCTTCTACTTCTTTCTTGATATTAGTTCTTTTTCTTCCCCCATATGAGTATTATTTATTTTTATTATTCTACTATAGTTGTTTTTCTTTTTCTCTTTTCTTGTTAATTCTTCCATGGTTCTTTTTCCCTCTATCTTTTTCTCCTCATTCTTCTTCTTTTCTTCCTGATTTTTCCTTCTCCTCCTCCTCCTCCTCCTCCTCCTCCTCCTCCTCCTCCTCCTCCTCCTCCTGCTCCTCCTCCTGCTCCTCCTCCTCCTCCTCCTTCTTCTTTCCCATCCTTCTAATCCACACCCTCCTCCGCCTCCTTATCTTCTTCTTTCCCATCCATCCCTCCTCCTCCTCTTTCTCCTCCTCCTACTCCTCCTTTTTCACCTCCCTTTTCTACTTCTCATTTTCCTCTTCCTTTCACATCTCCTCCTCCTAACCTCCTCCTCCTAACCTCCTCCTCCTCCTAATCCTCCTCCTTCTCCTCCTCCTAAACCTCCTCCTCCTCCTCATCCTTCTCCTCCACCTCCTCCTCCACCACCACCTCCTTCTTATCATTCTCCTCCTCCACCACCACCTCCTCCTTCATCACCACCTCCTCCTCCTTCTCCTCCTCCTCCTCCTCCTCCCCATCCTACTCATCCTCCTCCTCCTCTTCAACCTCTTCCTCCTGTAACTCCTTCTCGTCATCCTTAATTCTTTTTTTTTCTTTGTCTTCTTTGTTCCCTCTTATTAGTATTAATTGTTTCTTCTTTTGTTCCTGTCCCTTCCAGATTTGTTTACTTTTTATTCATCTTTTTTTTCTCATTTTTTCTTCTCCTTCTTTTTCTTATTTTTTTCTCCTTTTTCCCTCCTCATTCTCCTCTCCTCTTTATCCTCCTGAAATATAAGGTTCACTAATTTTCACCTTAATCCTAACCTTCTATTCTTCGTCGGCGGTGCCATATCCTTCTTTAAGATTCTACAGATAATCTATATCTATAGGCCTATCTCTCTTAGATCTAAGATTCTATCAAATTCAATGAAAGCAGGAAAGTCAACTCAGAGTGCACAAAGCGGGGATTATTAGTAAGTTATGGATTAAAGGAAAGGGTTTGCTATTGTGTGGTATTATTACGAACACGCCAGTGATAAAAGGAAAGAGAGAGAGAGAGTGAGTGAGAGAGAGCGAAAGAAAGAGAATGACAGTGAATGAGAAATGCAACGGATTCAGTTGTCTTGTCTGTTTCTTCTCCATAGTCTCATCCTCCTCCTCCTCTTCTTCTTCCTTCTCCGTATTTTTCTTCTTCCATCTTCTTCTTCTTCTTCTGTCTTCTTTTTCTTCTTCCATCTTCTTCTTCTCTGTTTTTCTTCTTCTGTCTTCTTTTTCTTCTTCCATCTTCTTCTCCGTTCTTCTTCTTCTGTCTTGTTGTTGTTGTTGTTCTTCTTGTCTGTTTCTTCTTCACTACCTCATCCTCCTCCTCCTCTTCTTCTTCTTTCTCCGTACTTTTCTTCTCCATTCTTCTTCTTCCATCTTCTTCTTCTTCTTCTTCTTCTTCTTCTTCTTCTCCGTATTTCTCCTTCTTTTCTTTTTTCATCTCACCTTCTTTTTCTTCCTTCCTTCTTCCCTTTTTTCCATCCCTCCTTCTTTTCTTTTTCCTTCGTTTCCTTCCTTCCTCCCTTTTTTCTTATTATTCTTCATCATATTCTCTTTCTTTCTTCTTTCCTTTTTCTTTCCTTCTTTCTTCACTTCCTTTTTTTCTTATTTTTATTCTTCTTCCTGCTGTCCTTTTCTTCTTCTGTCTTCTGTCTTCCGGTTCTTCTTCTACTGTCTTGTGGTTCTTCTTCTGTCTTCTTTTTCTTCTTCTTATCCGCATTTCTTCTTCTGTTTTCTTTTTCTTCTTCTTATCCGCATTTCTTCTTCTGTCTTCTGGTTCTTCTTCTTCTGTCTCCTTCTTCTCTTTTTTATCTCTCCGTATTTTCCTTCCTTCTTCTTCTTTCCTTTTTTCATCTCTCCTTCATTTCTTCTTCCTTCCTTTTTTTTATTATTCTTTTTTATTATTCCTTCCTTTTTTTATTATTCTTTTTCTTCTTCTTATCCGCATTTCTTCTTCTGTCTCCTGGTTCTTCTTCTTCTGTCTCCTTCTTCTCTTTTTTTATCTCTCCGTATTTTCCTTCCTTCTTCTTCTTTCCTTTTTTCATCTCTCCTTCATTTCTTCTTCCTTCCTTTCCTCCCTCCTTTTTTTATTATTCTTCATCATATTCTCTTTCTTTTTTCTTTCCTTTTTTTTCCTTCTTCCTTTACTTCCTTCCTTTTTCCTTCATCTTCCCTTTCTCCTTCTCTTCCATCTTCTTCTTCTGCTTCTTCTCTTTCTACTCCTCTTCCACCTTCTTCTTCTTTTCTGTCTTCATCGTCTTCTTCCATCTTCTTTTTCTCCTGTCTTCATCATCTTCTTCTTCTTTTCTGTCTTCATCGTCTTCTTCCATCTTCTTTTTCTCCTGTCTTCATCATCTTCTTCTTCTTCTTCTTCTACTTTTTCTCCACCTCTTCTTCCTGCTGTCATCTTCTTCTTTTTTTCTCTCCTCTTATTTAGTGGTGCGTTGGTCTGCCGCATGAATGGTGTGGAAGGGTAGTGAGGTGTGGTGAGGTGAGGTGAGGTGAATTGATGGTGTGCGCTCTTCTTCTTTTTATCGAATGGAAATGAGGAGAACTGTGACTGGGAACTGGGAATGGAACCCGGGTGAGGGTGTGGCACTTAGCCGACCATCTGGTCGCAACCAAGACGCTCAGAGCTGAGAGCTGAGACGTCCGTTCAACAGGCAGCCCAGCCCTTGAAACCGCGCATTCCTTCCCCGGGCCCCGGGCCCCATGCCACCAGGGCTCATGCACCTAGGGACATCCCAGGAAACGTAATCAGTTCAATCATAAAACGTGCTGGTTCATTATTATCTCCCAATGTCGCTCCAAAAATGCTTCTGACTCCTATTGCGAATAAAAATCCAAAATCTTATTTATTCTTCCAAAAAACTCAAAACTGAACACATTAAATCTGAGTTTTTTTATTGAGGATGATGCCCACATAAGACCGAAGACTTGTGCGTGGGTAATGAGGTGAATGATTAGAAAAATCCCCCAAAACCTTTTTTTGTCCCCCAAACTTCAAAATAATTAGCAATCTCACTTGGAATATGAGAAAGGTAGGTTATATACCAATTTTTAAGAGTCTAGAATTTTTCTTTCAAGCGCTAAGTCACAGACGAACGATTGGACGGACAACGGTACAATTTTAATAAGACACTGTCAGGTCTAAACTCTACATTTTCAGTACTGAATTTATAAAAAACGAATGATTGATTGGGGAAAATAAGAATTAGTAGAAGTACTCTAGAATAATTTTGCCTGGTCTTGAAAGTATCGGGAAACTTGGTCTTAGACCTAAAATTTTGATTCTTCTGTCGAAGAATTGTGAAGAACGCAGTAGCAGTATCTTAGCATTGTTTGTGTTCCAGTCATGAATAAATTAATAAAAAGTCTGAGAACAAATGTGCTATCACATCAAGGGTCTTACTAAACCAACAAAATAATTTAGAGATTTTAGGTGTCAAAACAACAAAATAATTTTTCAAAGAGTAAAAGATTAACTTTTTATTGTAAATTTAACGACTTGCAGTCACTTTTACACTTGCAGTCACAACTCAAAAACGTTCGGCCACGTGTGAGTACATTTTTCATATATTCACAATCTAAAAGTGACTGCAAGTTGTTAAATTTACAACAAAAAGGTTTTGGAAATCTGCATAACCTGTCTCAAAAGTATCGGGAAAAGGCTCAGAACAAAAGTTTTAATTGTAATATTGAATCAACATCTTCATATTAATATTGATGACCCAATTCCATTCAATGAATAGTGATACTCAAGGGTCCTACTGAACCTGTAAGATTGTCAGTAGGTGTCCATGCAAACAAACTAATCGAAACATAAAAAAAAAATTTCAGAGAGTATACATAAAAGAAGAAAGAATAATTAAATGGGGGAAAAGAGAATTTGTTTGTAATAGTAAAAAAAAACTCTAGAATTCATTCACAAATAATCTGTAACTGACATTTTTGAACTAAAACTCACCTCATACAATACTGTCTTACTTCGAGCTCATAAACGATGATATGTAGGCTGTAGTGGTTGTACCATATTATTGTTATATTACAGAGTATTTGATTCACTCATAATGTTGCAATGCCATTAAATGTTGATGGGAGCCTGAATCTACTTCCACTGATATGAAATCTGTAGGTGGCGGATTTGTAATTTGATTGGAGTAAGAGTCAATCAAGTTGATTGGTTGATTTAACTGGGAGTGTCGGGCAATGTATTTAATTGGCAAATTTTGGTTTTGACAACCTATTAGCATTATGGCAAGGTCCATCATCATCTCTTACTATTCATAAAAATTGACCAGTTCTTTTCGAAAAGAATGGAACTACTGTATCTTTAATTTCCTGGAGAATGGTTATGTACTGCCATCTCTTCTTTTGAGATTTGGAAGATTGCGTTTCAAATCATTGGATAGGTCCACTACCGGCGCAAACCGATAGAGAGGATAAAGAGGATGTATCCCCCGAAATCTCCAACCAACTATTAAAGATTCTGTGTTTATTTATTTTATGGGAGTGAGATTGGTATTTAAGGTGGTATATCCCTTCCAAAATATCTTTTGGAGGTGATATCCCTAAGCGAAAAAAGTTATGGGTTCACTCTCGGGTCCACATGCAACCTACGAGGTTATTTGTAAATGAATCAAAGGAACCTTGTCTACTTGTTATGAGTACTAGTCTTTTTAGAAAACCTCCCTTTTTATTGATTTAAATGGAAAAAATGCAATCGTACAGTTAAAAGATGCCTGTTGGAAAGACCAAACAGCCCGTTTACTCTAAAACCTCCTCTGATGCTTTTAAGGCTGTGCGCAGGGTTTTTTTAATTAAAAGACACCTCGAGGAATAAAATGACATATTTTTCACTAAAATCAAGCAATAAGTTTTTTCAAAATACATTTTTAAAAATCTGTAAGACATTTCAATTAAAAAAAAATTATTTCGAAAAAACTATTTGTTAGAAAACTAGTAGATTGAAATAAAAAATATTCCTGAAGGTGTCTTTCAGTTATGAAACATTTATCAAAAGTTTAAAATCACTTGTAGGTGAGATCAATTGCCCCCAAAAATCGAAAAATTTCAACATTGAACCCCCATATTTCACAATATAATTGATGAGGAAAAATTTACCCAAAGCAATAGATAATATTACAAAGCCCTAATAATATTCAATACAAGAAACTTCGAAAAAAATTATTACCAAAAACTCTGCGCACAGCCTTAAGCAGTTTCCCCCATTTTAAAATAACATAATATAGCTTCGTATTTAGTATGAAGTACCGTACTTAAACTTCAATAATTTTCATGAGAAAGGCAATTCGGCCATTTTCTTTCACGAAAAGTAAAGATTGTATTATTCAAATCATTGTATAGGTCCATTAATAACTACTCTAACTGAAGACAGATAATCATGAAAACGTGTTAAATATGCTAGTACTGCTAGCATATTATATGCTATATGCTATATTATATTTTAGTGTTTTCAATTAAATTATTTTTCAATTGCAGTGAAATTTCTACATGAGTTTTAAAATCTAAGGTTTGAGAATTATGACATTAGTAAGGCATGAGTCTAGAAATCATATGTGCTTAAAAATACTCGTGTGTGAGCAATTAGGTGAGAAATGATAGAGGCATTCCAGACCAAGATCGAGAACGAACTGGAGACTTTTGGAGTAGTTATGTACACTAACAAATCAAATTACACTTCAAATAAATTTCACATTATTTTTTATTTATAAATGAGCATTGTTTTCCCACCCATGAATCTAGGCGGGAATTCTATCAATCATAAATGTAAGCGGAAGCTTGAAATTAGACAATATTCATTTTAAATTTAATCTTTATTTGTTAGGGACAGTAACAGTAACAGAACTGATAGGGAAGTGATAGCCGTGGGCCGTAGCAGGTATCTGTTCAATCAGAGATAAGCTGCGTTCTCCTGGGCACTCTTTGTAAGGGTGACCGATTAGATTAGACACTGTTCTTTGCTGTAAAATTACTTCCCGGTGGTTCGGAACCCACCTAAAGCTGTAGGTCCAGCTCATCAATCACCATCATCCAACTCATTACCCACGCACAGGTCTCAGACCTATGTGGGCTTCATCCTTCGAAAAAAAAAATGTAAGCGGAAGCTTGAAATTATATTCATTTAAAATGTAATATTTTTATTTACTTCAAAATCGGAATGGTAAAACAAGTCTACTGGCGAACATATCTGACTCTTATCTCCTATGACAGAATAGATTCCATAGATTCTTAAGATACATTGCTATCTATTCTATGCTAGTATAATGAGCCTTGAGATTTCAAGTTTAATTCCCTATTACTGGTCAAGCATCATATTTCAATGAGGTAATTACGGCATGCCTATTTACCATACTGGACTAGCTGTGAACTTCTGTAATCCGCAACTTCATAAGATCAAACTGATAACAGACAAACATCTGTCATATTATCACAATATTAATAGCCCACTTTAAGTTCTTTACTTAATTTTTGTTTTTTATTTTCCATTCAAAACTGCAAACGCGCCTCGGGGCAGACAAGAGGCTCGTCTTGAAACTGAACTGGAACTCAGTGGATGTAAAAAGGCTTGAGAAAGGCCGAATAACAAGTACAAGTCCGATCGTTGTTTCTGATTTATGGCATCGCAATTAAATAGTAATAATAACGATAATGATGGGGACAGCTGGAGGCTAGGGGTCGTAAGATGAATTAATTACAAGGTAGAACAAGAAATAAAACAGCGCTTAATTAATCGCCCCTGTAATTGACTCAATTTAATACGTATAAAAACCCCTCAAAGGGACAATCTGACCGCTTTGAAATTCAAGAAATCTGGCTTCACATTGATTGATTGTAAGTTTGGGGGCAAAGTGGATATTTTTGACGTCCTCGAAATCCTATTTGACCATCCGAAAGTACTGAGATGATCATTAGAATGATGATAATTGCCTACTAAGCTCCATAAATATGTACGATTGTTTATTCTGTTAATTCATTACGGGCGTCTCGAATATTATTATTACTCACAAGGCTTTTAATCAGTTGATAGCCGCTTTTTCATTAGATCCTCGCATAAAAAGAGTAAGACAGCACGGATAACCGGTCACACATTTGTTTTCGATTTTACAAGTTGTTATGAGTAGAGTAGTTTATTTATATGTGTTTCTCCTATCTGGTAATTAAAATACTGTTAACATGTATTTTCACGCTCAAACAAGTGTTAGTACATTTTAATGGTGTAGCTCGTTGTAGAGGCAGCTACTCTTTGCCAGAGAATCATCCATCCCAAATTGTCAAGAAAATAATAATTATTTATTGATAACAGTGATAAACATCTTGATAATAATTATTTTAAGTTTCATGTAGAAAGCATGGCTAATTCTGAATGAGGTTTGAACTAGTGACTAGTAATTAAAACCCCTATTTTTTATGAACTAAAACTCAGCTATTGTTAAACATATTATCTAAATCATTGAAGGATTTTTCTCATACTTTACACATATAATTGACCGAAAATGTTTTTAAAAAACTGCTCAAAATATTTTTGAAAAACAAAAAATGCTCAAGAATAGTTGTTCTATTTTTCAAGAATTTATTTTCAGCACTAAGTTTACAAAGCACTACTAGTATTTGCGAGATGAAGTCGAAATCATAATATTGTAGTTTTAGTAGTAATAATATTGTAGAATCTTAATATTTTCATATAAACTTTCATCAAAATATTTATGATAAATTGTAGGCTGAATTCTGTTGATGGGATTTTCCAGGATGGATGAGTTAAATTTCAAAGTTTCAGCGGTTGTTTTTTTCAATAGATAGGATTAAATAGTTTTGAAGATTAAACGAGTTTTGCCTTATCTTTCTATTCACGTACTCCGCTAACTGTATTCAATAAAATTCTACTTTAATCGAATCTCAAAGTAGAATCTTTAATTTTTTTAATTTTTGCGCTTTTTTTGCAAGCAAATTTTTCTAATTTAACAAGTAGTACCCTTTGCTTTGGCTCAAATTATTGTACTAATTTATTATGATATTAGCTTTTTCATTCTGTAATGGTGTGCAGTCTATCACATATTGTAAAATAAGACTTGAAGTTGTCACAGCCACATTTATCGAATCAAGAAAGTACCGTTATCAAAGAGTATTTAATTCTGGCTTACTCTCTAACAACGGCACTTTTTTGGTTTTCTCGGTTGACCTTGACTGCATTTCATTCAGCTTAATTTTTATTTTATTTTAATTGTTTGATTCTAGCCTACTTGTGTATTGTTCTTGTTTGTTACTTTTTGGTTCCTGATTTTGACACTGATTATTCCTTGTTGCTCCTCCCATCAGTGGGCGTGACTTGTTAGGGCCTTCAGCCAACCACAGATCTTCAATGAAGGTCAGCCTATGAGAGGCATTTTCACCCTTAGCCAATAGTATCATACTGTGTTGAGCATAAGTATAGTATAGTATGAGTATAGTATCATACTGTATTAAGCTACTCTGTACTTTAGTTTTAGTTTGTTTGAGATTGATAATGGTGTAACAACCGAAACTAGTATCTCACGGTTTTTAATAAATGAAGTTGTGAGAACTTCAAGTCTTATTACTTATCATGGAGATCTTCCACAATATCACTTTCGCCACTATACAAAGAAAGTATATCACATATGATGGAAATTGTATATTCTATGAATTTTTGTTAGAATAAAGAATTATTTGATTTAAAAAACTGTACTTATGAGAACTTTATTAGTTTGGGAAGCCTTCGCAACGCATAATATCTACCTACAAAAAGTAAACTCAGAAGGTCATCTCAAACACCAAACTTGTTCAAGTTTAAAAATCCTGCTCTTACCAGTTTTCTCATTAACGTCACGAAAAATGAGATATTCTATTATGTGCGAAGAATTTCCATACTGTGCTTATCATCGTGATAATATTCTGTAATAGAAGGTGAGACATCTGAAGCATATGACCGCTAGATGTCTGATATCGCGGAGAATCTCTGTATTTTACCGGTCCTATCGTTGAGCTAGTCTTGGTTATCTGTTGAAGGCACGAGTCATTCCTTGGCTTATTTAATAAAACGAACGTTGCTTATAATAATTTTTTGTTTTTTTTTAGCGGCTCCACCCTGCGACTGGTTTGATCATCTCTGATAAGAAGACATCTCCGATTTCACCGCCTTAAATGAAAGATTTTCCTGTTCAACCGTTTACTAAGTGATCCTCACGGGCATTTAGCATGCATTGTGTAGAAATTGGGCACTGTTAAACTGATTACACAACATTCCATCAGAACAGATTGAAAAGAAAGATGTAAGTTGTTGATAGGAATTTGATATACTTTTCAGTAGTCTATTATCTGATGCTGATAATTATACTATTGTATAGTTTGAAATTCGAAGTTGATTCAATAATTTTATTCGTTTCCACTTCAGTAGAACATTCTCATGTCAGTGAATTACCTCGAAGTCACTGAAAACCACATTGGCTGGGTATAACCTGAGTTTATTTAGAATGGATTTAATTATCAATTTTTGTGTGATAAAAAATTCGTTGAGATGGTTATTGAGATAGCCATATTGTAGTACAGTAAAACCTCGATTATCCGTTACTCTTTCAACCGTCTCTTTCTGTTATCCGCGTCATTGCAAAACTGAGAATTTTACGTTTTCTTTGCATAGGCCTATTTTACAACAGTTCTGTACCGTGATTATTGCATTTTTTGATAAAATTTTTTGATTATTGCATTTTTTGATAAAAGTTTTTGATTATTGCATTTTTTGATTATTCATTTTTTGATGAATATAAAAATTGAATTATCCTTTTGTACACTGCATTATTTTCCAAACTATTTTAATTTTAGAGCGCTGATCACGTCCCGGTCCCGAAGGTGACGGTTGATAGAGGTTCTACTGTATTGATTTTACTAGTGCATTGTACAATATTTTTAGGAACTGTTTATTAAGAATTTTGTCAACTTGATAAAACGTTTAAAGAATAAATATTAAACGCTTTTACAGACGGATTTTACATGGATATCCCACTCCAGGTATTCATCTATTATACTTCCCGAGAATCATATACTAGAAACTTTGTTAATAGTGGGACAATAATTGTCCCACTATTAACAAAGTAATTCTGTAATTATTACAAGTATTGGAGTTTGAATCGCACCTTAAATGGAGTTTTAAAGTTGATTTTCCATAGGCTGTCCTTATCTATTGAACGAAAATCTCAAATCCAGAAGAGTGTCATTAAGTTCAGGTAAATTAAAAATTAGTTAATTAAAAACTAAATTAATTAAAATAAAAACTTAATTAATTGAAAACTAGGTAGAAGACATTATTTTAATAACATCTATGCATTAACATCTCAGTAGACATCTCAATAACAATATTTATTGTAAAAATTAAATTTTCGCTTCACTTTAATCAACACCATAACTTAAAAACTGCCGCTCTATTTGATGAAGCTTCTTTCCCTTCACAAGCTGAAAATGCAGTTCCCAATAAATTTGAGTAGGATAGTAGTACAAAAACTACGAAGAAATATTTTATAGTGTCGACATTGATGTAAAAAAACATCAATAAAATTATTGATTGATGTTAACATTGTTTAATATTGATGTCAATATTGGTTATTATTCTTTTACAGATTTCACATTATCTACGAGCTTAAATATCCTTGTAGATAGCAGAATTAATTGCTTTCTTTTCACATTTTGGACAGACGAGAATAAAAATTCTTGGATTTCTTGTTCCATAGCGATCTGCGTTGTTAATATCAACTTATTATTGTAAATTTAACGACTTGCAGTCAATTTTAATTGTGAATAGATAATATTCCTACTCACATTAATTTGGCCGAACGTTTTCGAGTCATGGAAACTCGGCTTTGAAACTCGGTTTCCATGACTCGAAAACGTTCGGCCAAATGTGAGTAGGAATATTATTTATTCACAATTAAAGTTGACTGTCAGTCGTTAAATTTACAATAAATAATAAGAGAAAGAAAGTTTCTTATCAAGAAGCCGCAAATCTTTGAAAAAGTTACTTGCGACTTTATCGCAGTGGTTCTTGAAAATAGAGAAGTAAATGAAGAATGAATGGAAAACAGAAGAGAAATATCAGAGAAGGAGGGTGAAACGTGTTGTAAAGCACTTCTCACGTTTTGGTCGTGAGCAGTCAGAAATAATAATTATTGCGCTTCATCGTAGTCACTTGCATGGAACTTAACACCATTAATGAATTAAACATGAGGAAATTACCAAAGTGTTCCTTAATGGAGGAATGGTCGAAGAAATGCTTCATAGAGTTGGAGACTGAATATGGAGAGTCGTAGTACCTCTTACATTGATTCTGTTGTTTCTTCACACGTATATTTCTTATAAATTATGAATAACATCAAGAAGTGTGTTTGAAATTTCGTTTGTAACTTAGATAATTATTTTGTTGAATTTCACAATCATTTTCTAGAATAGAAATGTCCTCAAATTGCTGGTTAATCAATCCAAAATCAAGTCTAAATATGTTTCACAAATAGCCAGCATGTGTTTCATCTTTCAGAAATAATTTTTCTGGTTTCTTTCACCTGGACACAATAAAAACGTACTATAGTGTTAAATGACCCTTTAAAAAAATTATCAAAAATATACCTGAAAAATTTTCTTGTCACATCTGTGTTGCTGAATTAATTATCTGTGTCATTAGAATTAAAGTAATAGGAGTTTAAAGTGAAATTTAAAAAAATGAATCAGTGAGAAATAAGGTATTCAACCTTGAAATAAAATATCAAGCTTCTGATAAAAAAATTGTATTATATTCCTGGATTTCTTGTTCCATGACGAACTGCGTTGTTAATATTAACTTTTCATGTGAAATTTAACGACTTGCAGTCAAATATTTGTTAAGAATAAGTATAATAACTCACTTAATCTGGCCGAGCGCTTTCGAATCTATGAGATCCATATCATAGATTCGAAAGCGCTCGGCCAGATTAAGTGAGTTATTATACTTATTCTTAACAAATATTTGACTGCAAGTCGTTAAATTTCACATGAAAAGTTAATTGTATTATGTTAGAATATTAGTTTGACATAGACTAGGTTACAATATAAAAATAAAGATCATATATCTTTCTTTGTCTTTTAAAGTGCCCTAAAATGCTCTGCATTCACGATCAAACGTCAAAGTCGATGTTCTTTCACACATTGAAATCAATTTGAATAATTGTATAGTTTATTCAGGATACAAGTCTCATCCTGAAATCTATAAGGCTGAACCGTGTTTGGAAAATAAACAAATCTAAACATACGGTATAATGTTTGTATAGTTCATCGAAGTTTAATTTATCAAGCTCTTCATCCACTCAATAATCATATAGGCCCTATCTATAAAAATCCAAAACTAAACTCTTTTGTAAGCTAGAAACCGGTTGTACAACCGAATCAAAACTGCTGTCCAATAGATATTACTGTCCAGCCAATTTTCTATAAAACTTTTTTTCGGCAATGTTCCTGAACATCCTTCAGATAATCCGTTTTTTATTGTTTGGTAAGCGAGGACATCATTCTCAACGTTCATACTCGACAAATATTTAAGATTTGGAAAAGGTGAAAAAGTTTTTAATTATACAACACAAGCGGGGCTATGAATTTTTCTCAGCGACGAAATAAGCTACCATATAATCGTTTCTGATCAAGAAAGTTAATTTCTAGCGTTGAGTAAAGAACAGTTATGTCATCTATCAAAATTAATGGAGAAAATCTTCCAAACGAAATTCTTTCTACGAGCATGCGCATAAACAAATCGATTCTGGTTGAAAGTTTGAATGGCCAATTAAATGTAATCCAATCTGAGTTATGATTGAGAAGTCCGTCCAGCTAGGGATATATCTGGAAGTTGTGTATGTTAATAATAGACTTCTAGTCACCTTTATAAGTCAATACAACTTCAATGGTTTTAGTGTTTCTACATTGCTATTGGTTTAACCCGTTCTAAGACTCAGTAGTTATGAACTTGCATAGAACGATTTTACCTTATTTGAACAGTGAGGAACACTATAAATAGGACTATATCAAGGACTTGAAATGTCCATAGCTTTTCCACCAACTCTCACTTGAGTCGATGTTAGTTTGGCATTAAAATAAACAGGAATAAAATAAATTGAAAAGATAATACTGTATTGCCAGTCTTTAAAGTTTGGATAATAATAATTTAATTTAAAAAAAAACCTAATAGCAGAATAAATAGAAAGTAGTCAATACCATTCTTCAATAAATAATTCTACCAAACAGAAATCGTAAAGCCAATCGTAAACCCAAATACTGATGAGTTTAATGTCATGTCTATTGAATTTAAGATTACATCTATATATCAAAATTTCGTATTTGGTAGTAATTTACCAAAGTAAAGAAACGCTCATAGTCGTAACGAGAGGGCGGGGCTATTAGGGACGTAAACCACATCGATGTTTTGACATGTTTGAATGTTATTCGGGATTTTGAAAACTCTTGAAGACCAACAGAAAAGGATTTATTCATTGTGCTGGTTGCAAAGAACATTTAGCTGCCAAAAAATTACTGAAGATGGAAATTACAATAACTGTGATATAACCGATTTCAAGATAGTTTGGGAGAAGACGGTTTCTATGGTAGGACCTCCATCTCTTCCTAAAAAACGGGAAACAAGTGAAATTACTGGGAAGTGATAGCCTACAAGAGATCCACCCAAGGAGAAGAGCGTATGAGTAATTTGGCATTACATTACATTGAAAAGGAGTTCTTGGAAAATATAAGTTCTGCAAAAGACTTCTACAACACTGTGACTTAGAGGTTTGCTTTGAAAACTTGCAGAATCGAGTTCATGTACGTATAAGGTATGCAAATTATTTGAATTTTGTTTATTAGTTTCTTCACATCTTATTTGAACCCCCTTTTTCAACTCAGTATGTTCACAATATAGGTCATTAGGTCAGGCATAAATCAGAATTCAGTTGATCATATGAATATTGTAGCATCAATTAATAGCCTATGATATAGCAGAATAGTCATCTCATACAACTTTTGTTAGGGATTACTGGTTTACCTACCCCCCCCCCCCCCCCCCAAAGGAAAATTTATGATGCTTCGCCACCACCCACCATTAATTATAAGAAATTAAAAAAAATTGTAAGAAACAATTTGAAAAAAAAATACAAATTTGAAAGATTTTTAATTTAATTTGAAGCTACATGAATGTGTATTACATCTGTATTCTGAGAATTTTTTTGAAGGTAGTAATATGTAAGAGTGGAAGCGCTTACTGAGAATCAGAATTTAGAAGTCTGGTTTTATCGAAAGATTTGTGGAAAAATGTGAATTTAATCATTTTTCCTATATTTGTTACACCTGGAGTACGACAAAGTAAAACTAGTGCAGCAAAGTCAGCTGGAATGCGGCAAAGTAAAATTTTGCAGGAATCAGCTGTATAGCTTACTATAATGAGTGCATAAATAGCTGCTTTGTTTGTTAACTGTAGGAAATAGTTATTTGTGTAACTACTAGTGAGCAAAGTAACTCTTTGCTGGACGAGAGAAATGCTTTAAGCACGAGCTGAAGGCGAGTGTGGAATAGTTTCTCAAGTGCAGCAATAGCTATTTGTGCAACTAGAGTTGAAAGCGGGGTTTTTCTGCACTGAGAGAAACAGTTTTTATCACGAGCCGAAGGCGAGTGAAAAAAGTTTGTCGAGTGCAGAAACAATACTTTGCGCTCGAATTACACATTAAATTTTTCTAACAGTAACGTATAAAGTAATTTAAACAGTACATACATAACCTGACAATTCCTCACATAACCAATCTTTGAATCAAATCGATTTCAACAACTACAGCTGACTGTATTTCATAGCTGAAGCAGAGTAGCCAACCTATTTTTGAATGCAGAATAGGGAACCTGCGTATTACATGCTCACTATTTTGTGTTGTTTGGTTGCAAATCTGGAGTGCGGAGAAGTACTTTCGCGCACTGGAATTTACTTTTTCGCACTGGTGCAGGAATAGACTATTTTGCGTGCTACAGTTAGTGCAAAAATAGGCACTTTTTCGGGTCACTGTAGGAAAAGATACTTTCAGCACGAGTTACAAGATAGTAGAAGGTGGAAGAAGAGGGATAAGAAAAAAGAAGAAGCCGAAGAAGAGGGATAAGAAAAAAGAAGAAGCCGAAGAAGAGGGATAAGAAAAAATAAACTATGACATTAAATTTTTAGATAGATTATTGCACATTCAGGAGATCCAGATTCAATTGAATCGGGCAACCAGCTAGTCTTAGACACTCGGTACTTGTTGCAAGCGGTGTCCATGGCAGCAAATTGTCAGAGTGTCTCCTCTAAAGTAAACAGCGCATGTAGCCAGCCAGGACTGGTGTCACTCACTCCATCCATTATGTTGCAACACTTCTGTCCACCAGCTGACAGCTGGAAGTAAATTAATATAAATCTGAATCTTTATCGCCTCGTAGTCTAGAAGGATGGGTGAGAAGGCGCTCTCCCGAAGTCGCTACATCAGTGCCGAACGCTGCAAGTCAGTCACTCGTGTAGAAGAAGTGTTATCCAGTGTGGTTGGTCCATCCATCAAAATTACACGCTTCATGGACTGGACCCGACGTCTACTGAACTGCCGATGTGTTTTCTTTTTTTCTTCTTCATCATCTTCTCCATCATCATCATAGGCGACGATCACGATAATAAAGCACTCGGACCTTGTATCGATGTCAAAATATATTGCAGCTTACACAGTGCACAATGGTCCAACTACATCGTTCAATCTGCTCCATCTGTCAACTGTCACACGTCGTTACCGGCTAAGTGATAGCCCCTGCCTCCAAATGCGTACCACTATCCTAATCTAAAAGTAGACATTCTCAACAATCATTCACAGGTGCTCCATGATATCAAAAATCAAATTCCCCACTCACTTATCTTGCCACTTATTTCCTGCACTCTCTTTTAATCCATCTATCAATCAATCAGTTCCTGGATTAGAATAGAATGTTTTATTGTCATAATAACATCATGCACAGCAGGCTTGCAGAATAGCAGTTTGAGTGTTGTCAAATATTTTCATATATATATATATATATATAGCTTGTTTACATATTGTTACGGGTTCTATGTCTAAAATAACGCTGGCATCACTTAAATTTATCACTTGCACTTTATTAACACAAATAATCTACAACTCACACTGTTCAGTAATTTCTTACAGTAAAATAAGTAATCAGAAACAGATAAAACGATATTGTTCAACTGATGAGTTTTCAATATTACCATACAAAAATCAATCACTAAATGTCGAAAGGCCGCTCTAATATTAAATAATAACTGTACAATAAACTGTCCAATAATATTCAAAAAGAAACATCGAGGAAGAACAATTAACTTACATATCACAAGTCTGTAGTACAGTAATAGGTAAAAGAATTATCACTATAGAACTGTCAAAAGAATTATCACTACAACGAAAGTTCATTAGATGGTTTGTAATAGCGCCAACGGGATAGCACTGTCTGTATTAACGGGAACTGTCACTACTGCCACTTATCACGACAAGTTTCAAACAAGACTGAACTAATTTACAAAAGTCCCCCTCTATTTATATAATTTTTCATAATTGAGATATCTCTCGATTTTTCTATCAACTTATACCGATTTCTAAAATAAACAATGAAAGATCTTCCACAATATCCGATAAGACTCCATTAATTTCTAACCAAACAACTAGAACATTCTACAAAGGTCCAAGTAAACACCATAAAAGTGTCAAAAGCAGAGTAATTAATTGCTTAGAAGTAAACATTTACATAGCAGATAACACCGAGAATCACTTCTTTCTCTCAATTCTCACTACAATATATAGATTTCATATAATTATATCTAGCGCTTGAGACCAGAGAGCATAGATATTCGATATTTATTTATTACATCTTACGTTGCCAGGTCTAGTAAGACCTATGGCAAACACTAAAAATATAAACAGAAAGATAAATTACATAAGTAATTATAATTGAAATAAATTATAAAGATTAATTAAAAGAAAAAAAAAGATTTGCTAATGATAAATCATAACTCACATGAAATTTATGTAGCAAAAACGATAAGTAAAAAAGAAAAATGAATAACTGGGAAATAATTGATACAATGGACTTATGAAATAGAAGAGAAAAAAATGAGAATGATGATGAAGTTCAGATAGAGGGAGATAGCTTATAAACACACATTTTTCAAGCGACAAAATGAAAGTAACCAAGCTGTGAACTAAGGGTTTCCAAACAGATGCAATCTCAAGTTTATGAGGTAGGCTACACCTAAAAAAAAAACTCAATTCCCGGAGTAACGAAAACACTCCGAAAAACAGAATCGTGTGCACGAGAGCTCGAGGCACTCAATAGTTCACCATAGAATGTAAAGAAAATTTAATATCTCATCTGACTTGAAAAAAATGTGGTTTGGACTCAATCAAACGATCCAACGGAGCACTAGATGACCCTACCTAACAATTACTATGAATAGATGAATTGGAAAATACTTTAAAACGCTTTACCGAAATAATATATATTGTTACGAGAGCAAACAAGCAGTTAATCACGCACTTGTTCTATTTATGTCATTCTAATGTTTTCATGGTTGGACGTGACTTCGACTGATCTTCATCCAATCTTCTAATTCTCTCTCCTTAGATGTCTTTGTCATTCCTATTTTTGAATTCTGCAACTCTCTCACTCAATCGATCTTCTCGTCAACAGTGTCAAGTGCAGAGACAAGTGTTTACTGTTTATGCAGCTTACTAATAGTTTAAAGACGTTGTGTTAAGTGATATTATTTGGGACTGTCAAATAACGAATTGGACTGTGCTTTTGTAAGTAATTAGTTGCTCTTTTTTATAATTTCTTTCTGCATTATTGTACAGTTTATTGGACTCTTGTTTCTTTAATTATTGATCAGCCTGCAATTAATTATTCATTTGTTCAGTTTATTGGACTCTTGTTTATTTTATTATTGATTAGCCTGTAATTACTTATTTATCAATTCTTGTAAATAATTACTGAAAATAAGTATTAGCTTGTCATTTGATGATCTGTTTTTATTTATTAATTGAACTTACAAATATTTGTGTGTAAATAGACTAATTTGTGTAAATAAAGTGCAAGTGTGAACTTTAGTGTTGCCAGCCTTATTTTAGCTATTAGAACCCGTAACAATATCTTTTGTACAAATCAAAACTAGTCACCTGGACTAACCATCAATGATTGTATTCTGTAATCTTAGAAATTAAAATTCATTTTTTACTGCTTGAGTCTTTCCACTAGCTTTATACTCGTCATTTTTTCAAAGACTTTTTACTTCACTATTTTTTATTATAATAATTATTGACGATCAAGCTTCCTTGGAGGAAGGATCTAAGTTTTTCAATTCTTGTGTTAACTCTTCATTTTCTTGTTAGCCCAGTATTCTTTCATCGTTTGTGAGAAGCAATGTTTCCTTCTTCATTCCATCTGGGTCTATATTCTTTTGGTCGCAACTCTGGAGAAATCACCCACTTATCCACTATTTATTATTATTTTTGAATCACATATATCTCCATTTTACTGGGTAAGAAGGTGGCATTGGCTAATTTAGCAAAATAACACCCTTTCTATTTTGGAATATTTAGGAAGCTCCTTTCTATTGCTGTTGTGCACAATATGAAAGCTTTCTGCATTAAATGTTGCACCCACACAGGCAGTCTCAACTTCCTCATAATCTCAGGCAGCTCTTTTGGTATTACACCTGTAGCTGATATTATCAAAGGCATAATTGTCACTCTCTCTTGCCTCCACAAGTATTTTATCTCCTCTGCCAAAGGAAGATATTTGAGCAGTTTCTCATCACTGTATTGCTTTATTATTGTGTGTGTTTGGTATGTCCATTAAAAATGTGGTTTGGTTTTAGTATTATTATTATTATTATTATTGGCGATAGAACTCCCGAAGAGGATGACGCTAAGTAATGTATGATTCGTGATGTAGGCCTACGATATTTTATTTTTTGGGTTTATTCTTCTTTTCTGCCCAGTACTCTTTCATTCTTTGTGAAAATTTTTGCTTTCTTTCTTCATTCCACCGTGGTTTATACTGTTTTGGGCGCAACTCTGAGAGGATTTCCCACTTATCTACTTTTCTCTGAAAATCTCTCTGTTCAAGATCTCCTGTTCATTTGTATTGAGTTGAGTTAAATCCTTTTTAACATTTTCTACCCATGGGCCTGGGCTGGTTAGCGTCAGTAGATATTGTAACAGTCGGTTAGTTAATCTGTGTTCTGGAAGTCTGAGAAAATGTACATAGAATTTTAAACGCCCTTTCTTCATGTCACATTCTATGTTGGAGAATTCTTCCCTAGTTCATTCGTCTATAACCTACATTCATTTTCTGTTTTTCTTGGACCAAGAATTTTCCTAATAATTTTCCTCTCTTCTTTTTTAATGTCGTCTATTTCCATTTTTCGATTCATAGAAAGAGCATCACAAGATTATAGAGCTGCAGGCTTGCAGTATAATGTCGAGTTTTAGTCATACGTGAAAGCAGTAACGTAGCCAAGGGGGGGGGGTCCTGGGAGTCCGGACCCCTGCTTCCGGTCCTAAATTTTATATAATGATAAATACTTACATGTACTTAAAGATATACTTACAGCATTGATGTGTTAGCAACAATCTGAATTCTACACTACGGTACTTAGATTAATAATTTATAATATTACCATCTTTTTACAGAAATTAGCTTTAAACACATAGCTACTGTCATTGTGAAGTTAGCAGGAAATTTGTTAGAAGGTCACAAAAACAAAAGTTCTATTAGCAGACACAATAGTTCTACAGTTCCTGATAAATTATAACAATAGTTCAAGGAACCAAGAAAGATAATTGAGTTTGAAATAATGCGCTGCTAACTTCTACACTGGAAACATATTTTTGTCAGCAGAACACGTAATGTCACTCTAATCAACAAAAAGAGGAGAGTTCTGGGTGGATTTTGACCTGAAGAATAATAATTTGACACAGAGTTCCAGTCGATCGGGCCACTAGAAAAATTTTTATGAATTTTTGAATTTTTATGACATTAGAAAAGCTATTTTTGGCAGCAGGACATATGATTTAGTGAGTAAAGATTGAAAAATCACATTTTCATTCCAAGCTCACCAAGAAGATTACAGAACTGCATAGTTCCAATTGATATGTATTGTTTAAAAAAATTATGACTAATAAAAGAAAAATTTATTAAACTTAGCAGGCAATGTAATATGAACTATTATTGAAAAAAAATGACAGTTCTGGGTAGTTCTTAACCAATATTTTCATTTGACACTGAGTTCTAGTCGATCGGGCCACTAGAAAAAATTGATGAATTTTTATGACAGAAAAGCTATTTTTGTCAGCAGGACATATGATTTAGTGAGTAAAGATTGGAAAAATCACATTTTCATTCCAAGCTCACCAAGAAGATTACAGATCTGCAGAGTTCCATTTGATATGTATTGTTTAAAAAAATTTATGACTAATAAAATAAAAAAATAGTAAACATAGCAGGCAATGTAATATGAACTATTATTCATTGTAGACGTACGTTGTACAAATAGATTTATTTCTCCAACTCATGATTACAACAACAAACTGTATAAGATTGCAAACAGAAGGCTTCTGTAATCAAATTCACATTGGGCGAATTTTGAAGCAGTGTAATCTTAGACTAATACCCATTGGAATGTGGAATTCAGTAGCATCCCTCACAATAAATAAAATACACAGAATTGAACTTCGAATAGGAAATGATACAGTTGGTTGAATTTTGTATACAACACTATGATATGCGGGCAGAGACAAGAAATACTATATATATAGTGAGGCTTTGATGGAAAGCTAATATGCACGGCTGCACGTCTGTGAAGTTGGCCCGCCCAAAATGCCCCCCCCAAGTGAAATTGTTATGAATCGTTAGTTTAGCGTTAGTTTAGGTTTGTTTTGACAAATTTGACGTTTGTTTAGGTTTCTATATACTAGATCCGGCAGTTACTATTTGGGCGGGCCAGCTTCACACTAGCCCGCATGTTCGGCTGGAATTTGTTAAAAATGGTACAGATCGTTAGTTTAGCGTTAGTTTAGGTTTGTTTTGACAAATTTGACGTTTGTTTAGGTTTCTATATACTAGATCCGGCAGTTACTATTTGGGCGGGCCAGCTTCACACTAGCCCGCATATTCGGCGGGAATTTGTTAAAAATGGTACAGATCGTTAGTTTAGCGTTAGTTTAGGTTTGTTTTGACAAATTTGACGTTTGTTTAGGTTTCTGAGTACTATAGATCCGGCAGTTACTTTTTGGGCGGGCCAGCTTCACACTAGCCCGCATGTTCGGCTGGAATTCGTTGAAAATGGTATAGATCGTTAGTTTAGCGTTAGTTTAGGTTTGTTTTGACAAATTTGACGTTTGTTTAGGTTTCTGAGTACTATAGATCCGGCAGTTACTTTTTGGGCGGGCCAGCTTCACACTAGCCCGCATGTTCCGCTGGAATTTGTTAAAAATGGTACAGATCGTTAGTTTAGCGTTAGTTTAGGTTTGTTTTGACAAATTTGACGTTTGTTTAGGTTTCTGAGTACTATAGATCCGGCAGTTACTTTTTGGGCGGGCCAGCTTCACACTAGCCCGCATGTTCGGCTGGAATTCGTTCAAAATGGTATAGATCGTTAGTTTAGCGTTAGTTTAGGTTTGTTATGACAAATTTGACGTTTGTTTAGGTTTCTGAGTACTATAGATCCGGCAGTTACTTTTTGGGCGGGCCAGCTTCACACTAGCCCGCATGTTCGGCTGGAATTTGTTAAAAATGGTACAGATCGTTAGTTTAGCGTTAGTTTAGGTTTGTTTTGACAAATTTGACGTTTGTTTAGGTTTCTATATACTAGATCCGGCAGTTACTATTTGGGCGGGCCAGCTTCACACTAGCCCGCATGTTCGGCTGGAATTTGTTAAAAATGGTACAGATCGTTAGTTTAGCGTTAGTTTAGGTTTTTTTTTGACAAATTTGACGTTTGTTTAGGTTTCTGAGTACTATAGATCCGGCAGTTACTTTTTGGGCGGGCCAGCTTCACACTAGCCCGCATGTTCGGCTGGAATTCGTTGAAAATGGTATATATCGTTAGTTTAGCGTTAGTTTAGGTTTGTTTTGACAAATTTGACGTTTGTTTAGGTTTCTGAGTACTATAGATCCGGCAGTTACTTTTTGGGCGGGCCAGCTTCACACTAGCCCGCATGTTCGGCTGGAATTTGTTAAAAATGGTACAGATCGTTATTTTAGCGTTAGTTTAGGTTTGTTTTGATAAATTTGACGTTTGTTTAGGTTTCTGAGTACTAGATACGGCAGTTACTATTTGGGCATGCCAATTTCTCACTTGCCCGCCTGTTCAGCTGGAATTCGTTGAAAATAGTATAGATCGTTAGTTTAGCGTTAGTTTATGTTTGTTTTGACAATTTTGACGTTTGTTTAGGTTTCTAAGTACTAGATCTAGCAGTCGTTCAGGCCAGATTCAGTCTATTGAGCATGTTCGGCTGAAAATTACTGGTTGCGGGATTCATTATATTGGAGCAGAACAGTTACAATACCCTAGCTATAATATTAATGAATATATTTTAATTTTAAAAAACTTGAATCTAAATTCACATTTATTCCAACATCATCATCATTATCATCATCTTGTTCATTCATAGTAATTTTTGTAGAACTGTTGTAAAATTCACAATAGTATTTATTGAATGTTTTCATGTTCTGCAGTTTGCAAAAAAATTTTTTTTTTTTTGTCTTACAAACACATAACAATTTCAACTTTAATTGTAAATTCAACGACATGTATCCAATTTTAATAGTGAATAAATAATATTTCTACTCCCTTTTGGCCAAACGTTTGACGTCGAATCAAACACGAGCTCACTTTAACTAGTCTATTTATAAGAATATTATTTTTTGCACTATAATTATTTGTCATTATTTGTACTAGTGATAATAATGGCAATTAATATAATAAGAATTTATTGTCTATCTACATTCTATTTATGACAATATTACTTTGTGTATAACTGTAATTATTAGTCATTACTTGTACTGGTAATAATAATGGCAATTGAAGTCCCATTGATGATTGCGCATGTGGAGGCATCTCTGGGTTCGGTATTGAACTTGCAATTTAACCATTCTTCTAACACATTCCAAGGACTATTAGCAATTATAATGATAATATTATTATATGAGAATTCTTATTCCTAACTGTTTTATTATTTTTAAATGTTCATTATTAAATAGTTATTATTAACTGTTTTATTATTAACTATTAACTGTTTTATTTGTTATTATTAACTATCATTATTAACTGTTTTTATTATTTTAACTGTTTTATTATTTATTATTATTATTAGCCTAAGTGTTTTGTCTTATTCCCACTTTTGAAAATACTGGCAAAAAGCAATTTATTCATTCAATTTTCGCAAAACACATAGAAACAACATTTTAGCTTTATTTTTCATTTGAATCATTTTCCACAATAAATTGATTTATTTCAAGTGAATTACGAATTAAAAAATAAAATAATTTTTGTACAATCTACCTATAAAATTCATCTCACGCTCATCTCTCTTAGGACGTTTACCTCCAATTCTTTCAAGTACTAACAATAACTACTCCAAAGAAAAAACTGATGCATATTTTATGTTTTTTTTCTTCAACTGTACTATTCCAATGAATTTTCCATTTAAAGTAACATTCATTTCACCTTGATCAGTCAAATCAAATTTCCAGATATATGAAGGGATAAGGGAGCAATTAACTTGATATGAAATCATAACATAATACAATTATGATGTAAACATAAGCAGCTTACTTATTTTTTAATGTAAAACAATAGATGAGGTGCAATTTCATCATCTTCCTGGCATGATTGGACCTTATTGCAGAGATCATCAAAACCTTCCCAGGTGTAGTCAGAAGGTCTCTCAGCAGTATGTAGGCGATATAGGCTAAATGTCCTAGGAAATGAGCCACGATTCCCGAAAGGCTGTAGTTGAAGCATAAAAATCGAATCGTCTTTGGAAGTGAGCCAAGATAATATAATTTGTTGGAATTGACATTGTCTCTGTGTAGTATTGTGGGTAATAAGTTGAGTTTGTGAAAGGAACTCAACATCAAAAATGAGAATAACTTGCAAACGACATGTTATCTTTGCTGACATTTGACAGTGCTTGGAACATACTTTTTTGTATGGAACATACTTGAAGCATAGTACCTTTTTGTTAAATATTTTATTTTGTTAAAGTGTACACATACTCATTGCTATTAAGTAAACGGTGACAGACCTGCTCCTTGATTTTTCAACTGTTATTTTTTAGACTGTAATTTATTAGATCTTTTCATATATCTTTCTGTCAAATTGTTTGCATTATCATTACAAAATTGTTTTATGTTGAACTCCCGCTCATATGTAAGGTAGACTTGCTTTCTCACCTTCTTTGAGTGTGTATATTCCTATCATTTTTTTCTTGGTTGGCTTCACTTGCATTTCTTTTTTCATCAATGGCAATACTTTGTAAATCTATATTTCTAATTTTATGTTATTATTTTTCAAGCTATATATTATTCATGATTTATAAGTTATTCTTCTCTTGGTCATTTTTCATGTGACAAACTCTTGAAAATTGCACAATGAATTTAAATGTGATGTGGTTTTTATTAGGTCATTTTCGAGGAATAAAACATTTATTTATTTAGACTTTTCTTTTTGAACCATGGAACAGTTTAGTGAACAGTTTTTTTTTAAATATTTGATCAGACAATTAACAGTTAGTTAGTAATCAGTTTTTGTACAGTAAAATAGCAAATTCATTATTAGCTGAACGTTATTGATTTGTAATGATAAGCTTCCACAATTTTTAATGATAGCAACATAGCATCACTATTTTTTGTAGTGATCCTCCACTATTTGTAATGATTGAATATAGTTAAAGGAAGGCGCCTTTACCATATTTGTAGCCTCCACCAGGTAAGGATTCTGCAATGAATGGTTATGGTGTGATATTATTATTGCACCTATTCACCCTCAATTACCACATCCAACCTTACCCTATGAATGTGGGAATCGTGAAAGACAGGGCGCGACAATAATATTTCACTTATTCATATTTCAAGGGCTCCGGATAACTTTTGATTGTAGAACTTATATTATTAAATAATTGATTTATATAAACTTATAAATTTTTTTTGTAGAACAAATGAAATACAGTAATTATATTAATTTTTCTTTTATTTGATCAATATAAAATACAGAATTCAATTTTGTTCTATTTGTGCGCAGAATTAATTTTCATTTAATCTCCCTCTTTTTTGAATCAACATAATTCATTAATTTTTTTTAATTATAGTATTGTTGTAGAAGAATGATTTTCGGTGTTATCTGCTTGTGTCAAGAAGTCTTCCGGTCTAAGCAATGAATCACTCTTCTTCTGTACTCTCTTCACGTTGTAGTTTATTTTTGACACTTCTATGATATTTACTTAGAAATTTGTAGAATATTTAATGAGAACCTCATGGGAATTTGTCGAAGTTTAGAACGTCTTATATCTTTGTTTAGAATTCCATCGAACATTTTAGAAAAATCTCCGTCTTTCTAGATCAAATGAAACCTATTAAAAGCGAGCGCGTAGGTAAAAGTTAGTTTTATTCTTGTTTGGAATTTGTCGAAACAAAACAAGTGACAGTTCTGTTAGTTCTGTAGTGATAATCGCTCGAATTAGTGAGAATTATTTTACCGTTTTTAATTTATACCAGTGGACTCTACACTTATCTATTCTTGTATTATGGACTTGTGCTACGTAAGTTTAATTATTCCTTTAGATGATTCTTCTTGAATTATTGGACAGTTTATTGAACAGTTATTATTTGATATTAGATCGGCCTTTCAACATTATTAAGTGATTGCTTTTTGTACAGTAATATTGAAAACTCTTTATCA
The DNA here is from genome assembly GCA_948455865.1 of Conomelus anceps. Classification (NCBI taxonomy): domain Eukaryota; kingdom Metazoa; phylum Arthropoda; class Insecta; order Hemiptera; family Delphacidae; genus Conomelus; species Conomelus anceps. Next base: position 12,193,570 of record OX418219.1, read on the forward strand.
GTTGAACAAAATCGATTTATCTGCTTCCTATTACATTATTCTGTGTTATTTTGGTTTTTTTTTTGGGATTTTGTTCTATTATCTGCTTTGTTCTATTTATCTGCTTCCTATTACATTATTTTGTGTTATTTTGGGTTTTGTTCTATTATTTTGTGTTATTTTAGGTTCTATCTCTTGATCCAGCCATTAGGAAATTGAAAATCAAATTTTTTTAAATGCTGACTATTCGATCTGATTGTTAGATTCACGGCTCTTTCTCCTTTATACAAGTTGAGGGAGAAATAGTGTGACTTCTCGATTCAAACGTCTTTTTATGTTTTGTAGACGTGACTATTAAAATTTCGTAATATCATTTTTGTCATTTATGACAGATTGATTTCGTTTGTGCGAGATAACTTATTAGTGCGTGTTGTAAGTAATTTGTAAGTGCAAGTGTTAATTTTAAGTGTGGCCAGCATTATCATCAAGATAGAACCTGTAAGAATATCTTCTTTGAAATTTCACTCCCTTACGTCAATGATTGAAATGGTCCTTCTCTGACAATGCCGGCTTTAGTTTGATGTCCGACCTTTTTCGTTCCAGCTAATTATATTATTCGAAAGAGCCTGAAAGAATTATGTTCGCAAGTTTATTTGCCTGAATTTTGGGGTTTTACAAACATAATAGGTGTTTTGAAATAGATTGCATGGATCCAGAGTTAGTGAGTTACCTTCGTCTATTATTTTCATTATGTTGTTCTTGAAAGTCCTTCAATATGTGTTATAATATGTAAACTTTTTTCAACATACGCTGAGGATGGGTTTATGATAGGGCTTTTGTGTAAGAAGCTTTCAGCTACTCATAAAAATACTTCTTCAAAGTTCATGTTGACGCTACCCTCATCAATGATAAAATGTAGCATTATAAATGCAACACGGAACTCAAGAAATATCTAATGAAAAGAAGTTTGCTTTTATACTCAATATTTTTCAACCTCTAGCTCTTTTATTTTTTTTTTAAAGATGAGTAATATTCAATCTATTCTAAAGTTGATTGTAAGGGTTATTTAATTCTCCATGTGTAGCAAGTGTGAAACTGGCCTGCTACGATATAGTGATGCCCGAAACTACTACTGATTGACCAGCGAAAGAATGCCCCCGGCGAAGTTGAGCAGTAAGCAGCCCGACTGGCTTTATCGTACAATCCCACAAACATCAGTCATAAAATAAAAAATGTTTCCAATTATTTCTGAAATACTGAATTATGGATAATAAAAAGGTTAGGAGTATCTTTAGTCCAGTAACAACTATTCATAAATTAACGCATTTTAAAGATAAATAAGATTTTTGTTGAAATAATGCGCGCAAATTGTCTTTGAAATTTCATATTATTATGAAATTTAATAACCTCAATCTTTATAGTTTTTCTATATTTGATGAATGTGTATTGTTGAATAATTATGAAATTTACTTTGTATATATAAGTATTTGAATTGTATTAACTTTGGTGGAAATCATTTCAATAAAGTTACAGTCAATAATATGATTTTCACAAAAAACTCGTAATTTTTTGTTTACAGCTCATTTGTTCAATAACTTTTCAACAGAATTCGATGATTTCCGCAATGAATGTTCTTTGATGCTTCTTCAAACAGATGTTATAGATATTTCCACGAAAAACTTGTTTTTTTTTTTAATAATGGGTCATTTCTTGCATCAAGTCTGTGAATTTTAATGGCATAACATGAAAAAGTCCGTAATCGACAAACTTTTTCATGGTAGGAGTAAACCACGCACGTGAATCGTATGAAAGAATAATAACATCCTGAATTTATTTCTGTGAAAGAATCACTGAATTGGATAATGGGTTTTCGATTTATAAAATAAAATGTAAGTTCAATTTTACTGGAGCGCTTTATGCACAGATCACATTGCATGCTAGCCAGTGTGAAATAAATATTAGCGAGCTTTCGTTGAGTTTCTTGTATTGTAAGACAAAAGATGACACATGTGCTTGATGACTGATGTTTGTGGGAATCCACAATGAAGTCAGTCGAGCCTGATATTGCTCCAGTGCGCCAAAGGCATTCTTACGCTGGTCAAATAGTACTTTAAAACCTGGCAAGTGTGAAGCTGGCCTGCTCCGATATAGTGATGCACGAAACTACGACTTGACAACCTAAACAAACGCCGAATTTGCCAATACAAACCGAAACAAAAGCTAAACTAACGATCTATTCTAGAATTGTATAATGGGCTAATCAATTCTCAAAATGTAGAAGGTGTGAAGCTGGCCTGCTCTGATATGGTGATGCCCGAAACTACTACTAAAAAACCTAAACGAACGCGAAATTTGTAAAACAAACCTAAAGTAACAATCTATACCATTTTCAAAAAGATTCCAGCAGATCTTGCAAGCAAATGTGAAATTGACCTGCCCAAATAGTAACTGCCGGATCTATAGTACTCAGAAACCTAAACAAACGTCAAATTTGTCAAAACAAACCTAAACTAACGCTAAACTAACGATCTGTACCATTTTTAACAAATTCTAGCCGAACATGCGGGCTAGTGTGAAGCTGGCCCGCCCAAATAGTAACTGCCGGATCTAGTATATAGAAACCTAAACAAACGTCAAATTTGACAAAACAAACCTAAACTAACGCTAAACTAACGATCTGTGCCATTTTTACAAATTCCAGCCAAACATGCGGGCTAGTGTGAAGCTGGCCCGCCCAAATAGTAACTGCCGGATCTAGTATATAGAAACCTAAACAAACGTCAAATTTGTCAAAACAAACCTAAACTAACGCTAAACTAACGATCTGTACCATTTTTAACAAATTCCAGCCGAACATGCGGGCTAGTGTGAAGCTGGCCCGCCCAAATAGTAACTGCCGGATCTAGTACTCAGAAACCTAAACAAACGTCAAATTTGTCATAACAAACCTAAACTAACGCTAAACTAACGATCTGTACCATTTTCAACGAATTCCAGCCGAACATGCGGGCTAGTGTGAAGCTGGCCCGCCCAAATAGTAACTGCCGGATCTAGTATATAGAAACCTAAACAAATGTCAAATTTGTCAAAACAAACCTAAACTAACGCTAAACTAACGATCTGTACCATTTTTAACAAATTCCAGCCGAACATGCGGGCTAGTGTGATGCTGGCCCGCCCAAATAGTAACTGCCGGATCTAGTACTCAGAAACCTAAACAAACGTCAAATTTATCAAAACAAACCTAAACTAACGCTAAACTAACGATCTATACCATTTTCAACGAATTCCAGCCGAACATGCGGGCTAGTGTGAAGCTGGCCCGCCCAAAAAGTAACTGCCGGATCTATAGTACTCAGAAACCTAAACAAACGTCAAATTTGTCAAAACAAACCTAAACTAACGCTAAACTAACGATCTGTACCACTTTTAACAAATTCCAGCCGAACATGCGGGCTAGTGTGAAGCTGGCCCGCCCAAAAAGTAACTGCCGGATCTATAGTACTCATAAACCTAAACAAACGTCAAATTTGTCAAAACAAACCTAAACTAACGCTATACTAACGATCTGTACCATTTTTAACAAATTCCAGCCGAACATGCGGGCTAGTGTGAAGCTGGCCCGCCCAAATAGTAACTGCCGGATCTAGTATATAGAAACCTAAACAAACGTCAAATTTGTCAAAACAAACCTAAACTAACGCTAAACTAACGATCTATAACAATTTCTTTTGGGGGGGCCATTTTAGGCGGGCCAACTTCACAGACGTCACGGCTGCATAAACAATGCCTGCAGCTGTGTGCATTTAGAGCCGGAGCTCTAGGCGATGTGTTCAGTCAAAACAACAAAGCTCAGGTAAGATCACACTGAGCGCTTAGTAATTGTGGTTTACAACGGTTATTGAACACAGAATTGTGGTTATCTAAGATTAAAAATTAGAATTTGAATAAATAAAAATGTACATTCAAATCTATTCCAATTTCCAAAACAATTTAAATTATGCACAATTTTGTCACAAGTACAATACAACTACAGAAAGTGCAAGATGAATATTGAATTATGGTTATTGCTGTATGCTTTTTTTTGTAGATCACGTCTTGGAGACTCCAGTTAAGGAGTATAAGACAAGTCAGATCAACAATATTATACACTAGATACCATAATTATTACTATATCAATTAGTTGAGGTGAGGCAATTTTGATGTGAAAGGAACTCTTGTACACTATAAAAAGCTTTAACACTATAAAATGCTGTTAATGCCATTCTAATGGTTCACACGAGCTTAGCGACGTGTTGTTTTAATTAAACATGTGTCCATGTGTCCTATGGATTTCAACCACCAATGCCAATACAATTCCAAAAAGGGAATTTGAAGCTGCACGATTGATACAGAAAAATAATGTGTTGCTTTGGCTTGTGAATTGAAGTTTTTTTGCATCATAGTGACGTAGGTAGTTAGACAGTGCGGGGGGGGGGAGATGAGAGGCTTGAGCCGAACTAAAGCAAATTTTACTTAAAATGGAAAATAAGTTAATATAAACTCAACTTAAATATATCTTTATTGAATCCACACATAAAAAAAAGAAAGAAGCCACACTTTACCAGTCTTGAACAAGAATCGCTTTAGAACTAAGAACCACAAAAAATCCATTGCACTTTTCTAAAAAATAAATTCAATTTTTGTGATAGTAAACTGATATTCAATAACATGAAAAATAATAAATCAAAAAACATTCTACTCTGCTATATTTACTAATTTCTTCTTCTATTAGTCATATTTTTTTTTAACAATACATATCAACCTGGAACTGGTTCACTCATGAGATAATCAATGATATAAAATTGAAGAATAAATATAGTAGAAAGAGGAAATATTCAAAACATCATGATGAGCTGTTCAAGGCTCTAAGAGCTGGAGTTAAGAGAAAAATTCAGGCTGCTTTTGAGGCCTATATGGAGCGTGTTGAGGTTATGATTGATGGTGATATAAAGCAGTTCTGGAAGTTTATCATCAACAAACGCTCTACTCAGGAAAGTGAGGATTTCATAAGGCATGAGGATAGGCTTTTCAGAGGGGAGGAGATCTTTAATGCATTTGCTGATGTTTTTTCTTCAATAGCCAATCAAGTCACTAGGAATTTGTACAATGACTGTAATAATTTACAGGGAGGTGATGATGGTCCCTTTCATGAGCCCTTTGTTTTTGGTGAAATATCGATCAATGATATTAAACTTGCAGTACAGAGGTTGAAGCCTGGTCTGTCTGGGGGTCCAGATGGAGTACCTGCCTTCAATGTTAAGGGGTGCTGGGAGTTGCTTTTTTCTCCCACTACAATATCTATTCAACCTATTCATTGAAACGTCTACACTTCCTGAGCTGTGGAAGGTCTCAAGGGTGACACCGGTTTACAAATCAGGTAACAGGAGAATTGCCAGCAATTACAGACCAATCTTGATCCTAAATTCTTTTGCCAAGGTGTTTGAGTACATATTGTATAGGCAAATTCTGCATCATGTACAGCCTAAGATTACATTGTAATCTTGCATGGATTCTTGCCTGGATGGTCTATGGTGTCAAATCTCTTGGTTTTTGTGGATAGGGTGTCAGAGGTTTTGGATAATGGGAGAAGGACTCCAAAAGCTCCGACTTCTCCAAAGCTTTTGACACTTTAAATCATGACATTCTTTCGGTGAGGTTGAGAAGCTTTGGATTTGGTGGTGGATCTGTGGCCTTTTTGATGAGCTATCTGGTTCAGAGGAAGCAATATGTAGTATACAATAATTTCCATTCAGGATCGTTTTGCTGTTCCTCTGGGGTACCCCAAGGATCAAACTTTGGACCCTTGCTTTTTCTCCTTTATGTCAATGAGCTTCCTGATCTACTATGCGGTTCAGAGTGTCTTATGTTTGCTGATGACACAAAGATATTCAAGGTGATCTATTCTATTGTGGACTGTGTTGCTCTGCAACAGGATATTCATAAATTTACTAATTGGTGTAGGGAGTCTGGGCTGTCACTCAATGTTAAAAAATGTAAAACTATGACATTCACTCACCAAAGATCTCCAATCCAATATGAGTATGTAATTGAAGAAGCTAAATTGGATCAAGTGGCAATGTTCAAGGATCTTGGAGTAGTCATGCATACTCATCTAAGTTTTGAAAATCATATTGATTATCTTATAAGTAAAAGTAATCAAATGATGGGATTCATATGCAGAACATGCTCATGTTTCCAGAATTGGAGGTCCATTCTGTACCTAAATAAGACCCTGGTTAGAAGTGTGTTGGAATATACAGCACCAGTGTGGAATCCACACTACATTGCATCAACCATTCGACTGGAGAGAATCCAAAATAAATTCTTGAGGTACACCTACTTCAAGAGATTTGGACAGTCATGTGCTATTGACTTCCCATCAACAGAACTAAGAAGGACTTTCCTGCTACCATCATTGAAAAGCAGGCGGGAGTTGCTGTCTGTTCTTGGCTTTTACAACATCCTGCACAATAGAATAAAATCACCGTATCTCACTTCAAGGGTATACTTTTCCTTTCAAGTCTTGAGGCGCAGATACCACCCTTTATTTTTCATCCCCAGGTCCAAGTCAGTTAATAGATATTTCTCCCCTCTCAATCAAATCCCTAGATTGATGAATAGCCTTGGAAGTGAAATTGATGTCTTTGCAGATGGCTTCAACACCTTTAAGAGTAAAGCACTTAATGTTATCGTTAGCACATAATGCTCCTAATTGATGATTCTCCAATCTTATTCTTGCTTTTCTCTTTTTTCCTCTTCAAAACTAATTTTATTTTTTGTAGATTTTTAATTCAATACAGTGGTATTTTCTTTATGTATTTCTTGGATTGCATATTTTCGTTGTAAGTTATAAGTAAGTTTCATTATAAGTATGTAATTATGATATATTTTCTCTTTATATTTTTTCGCAATTATTAATTTAAAATGTTGTAACTTGTGTTAAAGAGGCAACATTTGGGTTTTACCTGTTTGCCTCCACATATTTGTATTTGAATAAATAAATAAATAAATAAACTCCACAGTTCTGAAATCTTCTTGGTGAGCTTGAAACGAAAATGTGATTTTTTCAATCTTTCCTACTCTCTAAATCATATGTCCTGCTGATGGAAATAGTGGTTCTAATGTCATAAAAAGTCAAAAATTCATAATTTTTTTTCTAGTGGCCTGATCGACTAGAACTCAGTGTCAAATGAAAATATGGGTTAAGAACTACCCAGAACTGTCATCTTTTTTTCAATAATAGTTCATATTACATTGCCTGCTAGGTTTAATAATTTTTTCTTTTATTAGTCATAATTTTTTTTAAACAATTCATATCAATTGGAACTCTGCAGTTCTGTAATCTTCTTGGTGAGCTTGGAATGAAAATGTGATTTTTTCAATCTTTACTCACTAAATCATATGTCCTGCTGCCAAAAATAGCTTTTCTAATGTCATAAAAATTCAAAAATTCATAAAAATTTTTCTAGTGGCCCGATCGACTGGAACTCTGTGTCAAATTATTATTCTTCAGGTCTAAATCCACCCAGAACTCTCCTCTTTTTGTTGATTAGAGTGACATTACGTGTTCTGCTGACAAAAATATGTTTCCAGTGTAGAAGTTAGCAGCGCATTATTTCAAACTCAATTATTATCTTTCTTATTTTCTTGGAACTATTGTTATATACATTCTATGTATCTATCAGGAACTGTAGAACTATTGTGTCTGCTAATAGAACTTTTGTTTCTGAGCGACCTTCTAACAAATGTCCTGCTAACTTCACACTGACATAGCTACTTAGTAATAAGAGACAAAATATCCACCAAAAGCTTTAAATTTTTCATTCAATTATACTAAGGACATACTAAGGACAAAGCACTGACGTTGGTGTTAATTTTCATTCCAGGAGAGCTAAAAAAGACCGTTCTAGGGCCTCTATTTTCAAAAAGTTTCCCGGGGAAGTACCCCCGGACCACCGGTCAATCGACCTCCCCCATTTAAAAATCTTGGCTATGTCACTGGTGAAAGGGATTTATTATTATTTTATAATATAATTTGTCCATAATTACTGGATAAGCAGTGGTAAATTGGACTTGACCCAGTTAAAATAATAAATACCTAATGATAGCTTACAAGGTTTTTTCTATGAAGGTATGTGAGGGGAGAAGGGAGAGGGGAAACTTAATTGTATTTTCTTTTATTTCTAAATCTATCCCCGAGATCAACCAATATTTATGTATCGGAGCATCATCTGTGATCTAAGTTACAACTTTCACACACCCTCCTCTCTGCTTCCGTGGAAGACATTCCTATCTGTTGGCTTAGTGGTCCTTTAAATTTACTTCCGTGAGAATATACTACTTCTAAATTTATTGATAACTTTCGATTTCAATCGGTATTGTTCGAGCGCCGGCAATACGATAAATTTCGCCGCCGGCCGGACGGGACGCGCCTCCCGCGTCTAATCCGTGTAATCCGGCCGCCTATCTGGTATTCAATTTCGTTGCTAGCTGGCGCCCGCCCGTCCGGCCGCCCTTATCGCGTCGCTCGTATCGCGCGCGTTCAGCCCGCGGCACGATAATTAGGGTCCGGCACCGGATATTTATTTATTTATTAATCCTATCTCTGATCGTATTGTTTATTTTATCACCCATTCCTAACTCTCACACACACTCACTCTCTCTCTCTCACTATCTCTCTCTCTCCCGCCATCTTCTTGCCGCTCAAACAGAATACTGTACAACGAATTGGAAGAGATCTAATGACGCACTTAGCCCTCTTTTGGTCCTTATCAGCTATATCAGTCTCTTCTTTTTTCCTTTCTTTTCCTTTTCATCTTCCTTCTTCCTCTGCTCTTCTTAATTCTCCTGCTGCTGTTTCCCGTTCTTCCCCCCCACCCAAATCTTCTTTTCTGTTTCTCTTCTTTCTCTGTTCATCCTCGTTCTTTCCCAACTACACACTCCACCACCAGCTCCTTCTATTTACTTTTCGTTTTCCTCCCCATCCTATTCATTCTTCTTCTATTTCCTCTCAATTTTCTTCATCGCTATGAGATAAATAAGAATATTGTAGTTTTTCTATTTTTATTGTATCAATAATTGATAATTATAGTACATAGCTGATTTTGTTTTTTTCTGAGTTTTAGTGCAATAGTTTATTTTGTAGAGTTTGTTTGTAATAATTTTTGGCAAATAAATAAATTGATTCATTCATTTCTTATTATTTTTCTTCTTCTCCTTTTTTTGTTGTTCTTCTTTTTTCCTTCTTCATCATATTCCTTCTTCTTCTTATTTTCCTTCTTCATCATCATCTTTTTCTTCTTATAATCTTCTTATTTTTCTTTCCCTTCTTCATTTCTCATTTCTCATTTTCCTTCTTCATTTCTCGTTTTCCTTCTTCATTTCTCCTTTTCATCCTTTATTTCTTCTTATCATCTTCTTTCGCTTCTTTTTCTGTTCCTTCTTCATCATATCTTCTTCCTCTTATCATCATCTTCTTTCATTTTTTATCTTTATTTCCTTCTTCATTTCTCCTTTTCCCTCTTCATTTCTTCTTTTCCTTCATCATCTTCTTTCTCTTCTTATCATCTTCTTCCACTTCTTTTTCTTTTCCTTGTTCATCATCTTCCTCCTCCTCTTCTTTTTCTTTTCCTTCATCATCTTGCCCTTCTTTTCTTATTCTCCTTATTTTTCTTCTCCCTATTTTTCCAAATTTTTTCTCCTTATTTTTCTTCTTCCTATTTTTCCAAATTTCTTCTCCTTATTTCTCGTCTTCTTCTCCATCTACTTCATTTTTTTCTTTTTTATCATTTTTTTGTCTTATTCCTATTTCTTTCCCTCTTCTCCTTCAACTCAGTCTTTTTTCTGTTTACCTTCTTCTCCTTTTACTTATTCTTCTTCCTCTTCTTATTCTTTATCTTTATCTCGTCCTTCTCCTCCTCCTCCTCCATCTCCTCCTCATCCTTTTTCTTCCCTTCTCATTCTCCCGCTGTTCATTTACCTATCCAATTCACTCTTTTTTCTCCACCTCATCATCTCACTCCACCTTTCCCCCCTGAACATCTCTTCTTCCTTTCTCTCTCTTTCATCTGCTTTATCTTCTCCTATTCCTTTTCCTCTTCGTTAGTAACATCTCCATCCTTCAGCTCCATCTTTACCATCTTGCTATTGGACAAAATACGATATTAGCGTTCTATTATAGTTAGTGTCCTCTACTATCGTATTGTTATTTCCCCCATTTATTCTCTCAATCGGTACGTAACACACAACCAATTAGTACTGAATTTAAGAGGATATACTGGAGGTTATGGCTGTTTTAGTTTGTTTGCTTATTTCCAGTTGGCACAAAAAGGAAGTGATTAATTCTTATAGCCTAATCATGGTCGACGCTGTAGAAGCTATGTTCGAAAGTGAGTAAAACAGAGTGTTATCTAGTCTTATAGGAGAATAATAATTTTAGATAACAAATTCATGAATTCAAAGGTGTTGGAGTGTGTTTTAATAATGTTCTGTTCACAGATTGATCAAACCGTATCCTTTCCTGAATGTCTTATAGGAATGTTGATGAACATGTTTTCTCTGTTCCTGTTTTATAATTCCTACATTTGTGTAGAAATGTGTTTTGCGATTGTTTGTTATTTTATAAAATGTATAGGATCCTGTTTTCCTTTTTAATATAAACTTAAAAAACACATTTAAGTGGAAATTAACTCACGTTATGGCGTGACGGCCGTTTCACTTTGTTGTCTAGAGCATCGTCAGACGACCCACAATACACAGAGTGAAACGGCCGTCACGCCATAACGTCAGTTAATTTCCACTTAAAAGTGTTTTTTAAGTTTATATTACATAATAGTGGAAACAAGATGGATCTTCAACATCATAATTTTTCTTTTTATTGATAATAATGAATCACACCCGATGTTGTCAAAACAATATTCATTATAAAGACGAGATACGTATTATAAGTGACTAAATTCTCAATAATTATTTGTGTTTTGCGATATACCCTACAAAGAATACGATTGGTCCAGCAAAATGTGATCCTCTGTATGGTTGTACTTTTGGACACACCTTCTTTGTCATTGATGACTGAAGAAATGTGTGACCGATTATTGATAAAATTATGAAGACCCTTAATTTTTTTAACTCTCAATTATTTCAAATAAATACAGTTCTACAAATAACAATAACAATAATAATAGAGATATAATAATATAATTTAAGAAATATTTTAACCTGACCTTATAGTAACAATGGGAGGAGCTCACCGATGATGGTCGAAAGTGACCATCATTAGCAAACAAGAAAAATATGAAAAAATGTTTCAATCTATATTTTTGTAGTATTGAAAGTTGAGCGATTTGTCTACTGGGCATTAATGAAACCAATGGGTAAGGTAGTAAGGTAAAAGTAAAGGCTCTCTCAGAATTATTACAATTTTGTGAATAGCTTTAAAAAATGCATTTTTTTAGATTTTCAAGCTAAATGTTATACCAACAAGTTTCTGAAGTAAAATCTTCTTTTTCTTTCTCAAATTCAAATATATTTATATTAATGAAGGAACAAATCTTCTTGTTATTGGTGTTAACTGACGATTGGCTTTTTTTTTTGAGGATGAAGCCCACGTAGGTCTGAGACCTGTGCGTGAGTAATGAGTTGGATGAAGGTGATTGATGAATTGGACCTATAGTTGGACCTATAGGTGGGTTCCGAACCACCGGGAAGTAGGCTTACACCAGAGAGCAGAGGCATTTTCGTTGACCAATCCTATCGGTCACCCATACAAAGAGGGCGCAAGAGCTCGCAGCTTATCTTATCTGACTAAAAAGATACCTACTGCGGCTCGAGGCTAGTTATGGTACCATAGATATGTACATAATGAATAAGACATAAGACTGATGTTTTCCAAACCCCTTTACTTATTATCACATAGTTTTGCCCACATAGTCTCAACTGAACCATTTATTGGGATTGAAGATAACGTGACAGGCAAAACTATAGTCTCTTGTGTATTAGTAATGAATCCAAGTGGTTTGGACAACATCAGTCTCATTCATAATTTTGCATATGATGATTTGGGATTTGAACATACAATCTTCGTAAATGAAGTAATATTATAAATTCCCTCCAATTAAACCAGCAGAGAATTCATAACAGGTCAGTATAGTCACTAATAGGTGAAAAGATACTAAGATGGGTTGAAATATAGGAGGGTACAGTATAGGTCAGTAAATGTACGGTAATTTTTAGATTTAGTTCAATCAAGTTCTTAGTTTAGAGTTGACCTTTGCCATCGATTATCCCTAGTGCATTGGTTTCTTTGTCCATATGCCAATTATTATTGTTGCAACATGAAAGACCATTGTTCTTATCAGGATAGAGGCAAGGCACGCCTTGTTTAATAAAGACAGAGGTGTCCCGATAAGAATCGAAAATTACCGTCACATGCGGATGTCCTTTCCCGCGAATGCTACACAAAGATCAATTAGTTGTTCACGTTCAGTTGATTGGGTTGGAAAAGTTGGCTGAGGTTTGTCTCTTTCAAGAATGCCGCCACAATTAATCATGTGCATCGCGCTTAAAACATCAATCATTTGTCACGTTTAATTATACTTTCTGACACAAATTATCTGGAACATTTGACTGTATTCATATTAATATTCAATAATAAGTTGTTCTTCATAACGAAATAAACCTTGGAATTCGTTGTTTATAAGGTAGCTTCATCTACTTTAATATCTACTAGTTGAAGACAATACTGTAACTGAGAGCTTTCTTTGTGTCCTTATAACTATTGTCTTTTGTCAAACTGATGAACACATTTGGTTGCGGTTTCTACACGATCATGCATATTATTGCTTTATGTGCTTTGAAAAATTGTAGGAACTTGATTTTCTCAAGATATTGCCTAAATTCTTTTCAATTTACAGTTGACCTTGTTATATCTTTTAAAATAGCGTTAAAATGTATATTCTATTAAAATGCCTGGATCTATTAAAATAGAAAGTTTGAATCTCGAACTGGACTTCGAAGAACATACCCCGGGTGCCGTATTTATAATCGTTACTTCAGTATCTCTTGACTCGAGGGACTCTTAAAATGCATTTAGAATAGGGGCATTTCAATAATCCCTCGAGTCAAAAGGCTCTAAATTTATTGTATGATATCGTGATACAATAACGTACAGTATTCTATGGAAAAATACGAAATATATTTTGTATTAACCCTGGTCTACTGCAGCAATCGGATTCATAGAATGATATTTCCAAAAAAAATCTAGAATTTGAATTCTACAGCATCTTTAGAGCAAACGGAAGCAAATTTATAGTGATTCAATATTCGTTGAATTTCATTGGAATTGTTATCGTCATCGTTAGCGTATTTCCCTTCTCAAACTGGTTGCAGTTTAGCCCACCAGAGCTATCGAATGAAAAATCGATTATTTATTGCAAAATTTTAATGCAAAAATATAATTATTTTTATAGTAATTTATTTATTACGCTGTTTTCTTTTTTAGATTAATATCTTTTTAATAATTGCTTATAGATTATTTTTATTCTAGTGTTTCGGCGGACGGGTATGGAACTGCAGCCCTCAAACTCCCCTATAATGGCTTTGATTTGAGGTAATTTTGGCAATGTTGAATGGATAATAACAGAAAAATTACAAACATGTAGCATTCAATTCTATTTATTTCTCACAATGTAATACAACATTAATACATTTTATTAATTATACTACTTATATAAATAAGTAATGTATACTTATATAATAGTCTTACTTATGTGAGACTACTTACACAATTGAAAACTATTCATGCAAATTTTATTGTACACATTTTAATTTTTTTTGTGTTTAATTATTTTTATAGTAATTTATTTATTACGCTGTTTTCTTTTCTAGATTAATATCTTTTTTTACATACACTAGACTAATCTTCAATTTCCACCATAAGATTCATTTTCCCTATTCTTCTTTTCCATAATTTCTTCTTTTTTTGTAATTTGCATTATATTATAATTGATTTCCATTTTGTAATCTTGTAATATCTATATTATGTTGGAATCTGCTGAAAAACCCACAAGGTTTAGCGGGACCTTTATTTGGAACTTGTAAATAAATAAATGATTGATTGATTGAGAAACATTGGGAGACACTCACAGCTGGGTTTAATCTGTTTTGGCAAATATGTAAAGAAGTTGTATAATTTTGCGATAGTCATAAAATTCTAAAAGAAATATTAATATATTTCTAGAAAAATAGTTAGGAAAATCCTTGGACCAAGGCGTACCGAAAACGGATGTAGGTTACAGAGAACGTCTAAAGTTGAAGAATATTCTAATACAGTAATACAGAGACAGATATAAGAAAAAGACGCCTTAAATTTTATGTTAACATCATAAGACTTTCAGACAATAGACTAACAAAAAGAATTGTAAATTATGTAGTATCACTTATCAATGGAGGAGAATGGATACGAAATGTTAAAAAAGACTTAGTACTGGCCAAAATAACCAACAAAGAAATTTGAAATAGAAAAAACTTCAGAATAAAACTCTATAAATGGGAAGTTATACCAGAGACAAAACCTCCAAGAGTTAGAACAAAATGGAGTGAAGAGAGAAAAGCTGAATTCGCACAAAAAATGAAAAGCTGGTGGGCGAACAAGAAGAACAAGTCCAAAAAATGAACCATCTTTACTCAGCGACTTCCACTTTGAGAGTTTTACGCATAACAATAATAAATTTCTAAACCACTTTGGGATTTTTACGACTAATATTAATAATAATAGTAATAAATTTCTAAAATTTCTGATAGAATTCAACAGAAGAACTAGGAGTAGAGTATTGCTTAGTCCTCAGAGAATCTTAACATTAATATCTGATATACATCCATCATACAATCTCATATTAGAGCGTCACTACTGGCATAATATCAGTAACAAAAGCCATTCACAAAAGCACACTCTCTCGACAGAGATCACAACGAATGCAAGAGATCAAGACTAGCATCTAGCAATCGTAGACGATCATTATAATAGGGATGATTGCCACTTGTCGTCAGCCTCTTGCCTCGTCTTGCCTCGCGCCACTCATCTCAGCAGCAGCAATGAGGAAGCACTCCGATTGAGGAAGCAGGTGCTGTGGCGCCACTCCACTTGAGCGAGAGGCGCGTGCCCGGCTCGTGACGCGACACTCAAGAGCCACCACTGAGCCACTGATGCGTGAAGTGGAGCAGCTTTCTCGAATCGCCCGCATCCTTCTTTTCACTACAGTTTAAAAGAACCGTAGTTCGGCTGCTTTTCGGCAGCCTTTGCTCTGCTCTCATGTCATTACTCACTTATCGAAACTCCAACCAACAGAGGAAACAATCGTCTCAAAAGAAATTAAGACGGTATCCTGTCCTTTCAGCTCGGTCTCGTTAGAAGGAGGAATTGGATGTAACAATGTGAATATGAGGGAAAGGTTTTTTGCCTGCATTCGATATACCACTTCATAAACTCAATTTTTACAGAAGACTGGAGTTTTTGAATTTGAATTTTATTATCCTTGCATTCTCATTGTAACATGTTTTGCAACCGCCATTACAAATAAATTTTCACATTCAAAACACATGAAATTATAAATTGTTTAATATATACCAATATAACAATTATATCGGCGGGCCGCTTAGCGCAGTTGGTTGGGGCGTCACAGCTCCAGCTTGCTGTCGTTTCAGCGGTCGTGGGTTCGAATCCCGCTCCTCCGTCTGGAATCTATATCAGACTAAATCAGACTATAAGTAAGGAGAGGCTGGAAGTCCCCATAATATGGAGCAATTTTAAGGTTCATACTTTTACTTAATAATGTCTATAGTTGATGTCATAGTCCCAGTTGCCTACGATAGAGAGTTATTGTTTATTGCTCTTAATATTGATTATGTTCTTAATAATAATTAATATTTTGTTGTAACATAGTGGACGGTATTACTATAACATTTGCAACTTCTATTATAGTTTATGGTAGTCTAGTAGAAATATAAGAACGGAACACAGTCAATTTCACATTAATATCAATCACTAAATCTTTTTCTTCATTTTCTGCTCGAGTTTCTATACTTCTACTCTCTATTTAATTTCATTTAATAGTATTCATTAAATTATTGAAATATTATAAAATAATATTATTTATTGAATTGAAGCTTCCTTCCTTGTGGGCTACTATTTTTGCAAAAAAATTTGTTTTATAAATGAACTTGTGATTAAAATCATTCTACTTCTATATTTTCGGATCAAAACTTTAAAAAAGAAACTAAAATTATACCCACTGACTTTGGAATATTGGACTGCTTCGTTTCTGAAGTAAACTTCTAAATAGATATTCTTGTATTGGCAAGAGTTGGTAATTGTACTTTAAAGTGAAATTTTTAGTTAAACTTGGGCATAAATTGAATTTTGAATTTTTCAATCAACAATGAAGATGGGAAAAGGAAGAAAGCAGTTGTGGGCATTGTATCTTTGCCCGTTGTATCTTTGCTTGTTATGTTTGTGTAATGAATAAATAAATGAATAAAGTTAGACTATAGCACTAGACTGAAAACATTCAATACTGCACTACTAAGGGTGGTCCCGATTGAAATATTAAAATTAAAATTAGCAAGTGTGGCTCCAAAATAAGAGCATTACTGAGAAGGAGGGAAAGAGTAAATCTTGACAAAATCAGAAAATTCCCTGACCCCCCTTCCCAAGCCCCTTCCCACCCTTGTGCACTTCTGATACTTATATTAAATTTACTACTAGTAGTAGACTGAGGTCCATCTACAGTCTGTCTGCATTCATCACAGTTGATAAAGCCGAAAGAACCTGTAAGATTCCAGCCTGAAATTAGTTCTGGACTGATTCAATAACACCCGAGAGACATTTATCTCCTTTGGTCGCTCACCGCTGAACTAGTTGCCTGATTACACATTAGAGCATTAGGCTGCTATTAAAAGCAATCATCAATCATCGAGGATGAACGCTGAGGATATGGAAGCTCAAACTTGTGCTGTTAATATAACCGACATCACTTCCAGTGTGATCATGATCGGTCCTCAACGCCTTTTCATTCATAAAAGAGACCTCTCTAGCAATGTGAACGATAGAAAAGTTGTTGGCCTTCGTGTGGTGAGAAGTTGTATGCATGTACCGCCCAGGAAATATCTGAATACTTGAGACTCGTAATTTGATTACCAAATGTGTTTAGACGCCAACTTGAATATAATTAATTTATTTTCGGTTATTTATTCACAAGAAACTCATGTTAGTTTCATGATAAATCATGACTCAGCGGTGAACAATTGGACTTGAACTTGTTCACAGGGACTTGGATGTTTCTGTGAGTTTAGGGGCGGTAGGGGTGAGTTTAGGGTAGTTGCCTTAGGTGTTGACTAAACTTGATACGTCCCTAGCTGTTCGATTGTAAGTGATTTGAATGATTAGTCTAATAATAATAGTCTTAATGATAATAATTAGTCTTAGTAAAACATTCTGGCCCTGACTACTTGAAAAATAGCTTTACTCTCTTCACAGATGTTCACTCCAGAGCCACTCAATCCCACCAATTCACGCTGCAGATGCCTCTCCAAAAAACTGAAATTCAATAAATCTTTCCTAGTTGTTTCATCACGTTTGTGGAATTCATTGCCATTTCATATTGTCTCAGCTCCATCTATTCATTCATTTAAATCCCGCCTATATCTTCATTTATTAAGGGAACAACCTTTGTGACAAATTTACTATGTACGTCATGCTGTATCATCATTGTTAAGTTTTTCATCACCTCTTCTCACTCTTTTTTCTCTACTTCTCACTTTTATTATATTTTTAGTTTTCATCTTACTAACATTATTATTATCACTATTTTTCCTTTTTTTTTCTTTAGCAATAAGATATTTTGCAACTTCTATTCCTTTTGTTAAAATACATTTTTGTTTCAATAGGCTTAAGCCTTGAAACTATTGTCAATGTCAATTAAAAAAATAAAATAACACTGTATAGTGTTAAGTAGATAGCTACTAAATCTTAATATATAATTCCGTAAGTCAAATTTTTGTAAAGAAATTGTGAGTGACTGGATGGCCGTAGAAGGATGGGAGGGGTCTTATTTTAAAGGTCTTGACGTGAATTTTGAGGGAAAACTATTCATTTTTCTTATTTTTTCACCATAAATTCGCAACAGAATAAAACTTTTCCCATTAAAACAACATGGGGTTTAATTTGTTTACATCTTTTGAAATTAAAACAGCTGTGCCACAGAGTTGTCTTAGTTGTATATCTGTGTACTCATAGCCTTTGATATTGATACCAGCTGTACTTTTTATGAATTCAGTTTGTTTACTTTTAAACTACAGCAATGTATAATTTTTAGTTATGGTGATCTATAGTTATCTTATCGTATTTCTTCTTTATTTATTTAGTAATGAACAACGGAGGAAGGCCGCGTCGCAACAGATCCTAACATGCCTTTCCACATGTCAAGACTGCAATTTCCCTTACGACTTGCCTTTGCTATAACTATCAATAAGGCACAAGGCCAAACCTTCCAGAAAGCTGGAGTTTACTTAGATAAACCAGTTTTTATACACGGACAGTTATATGTTGCATTTAGCAGAGTAAGGTCATCAGATGGAATCAGAGTATATATGGCAAATACAGGAGAACAGAACAATACAGAAAACAATTCATATACAAAAAACATAGTTTATCCAGAGGTTCTGACTAATTATCAAATGCAATAAGTAAGTAGTGATTTCTATTCATGTAAATAAAACTTGAATTAAACCAAATTTTAATTGTTTTTTATACTTATTATTTTCAAAATAAAAAAGTTTACTGTTTTAGAGGCTATTGTCCCTAAAAACCACCATTTAAATGTAAATGTATCTACTGTATATAATATATTGTATACAGTTTGTGTTGTAAACTATATTATAATGCTAGAAAATCATTGCTTATTTATAAATGACCAATGAAGGATGATAAAAAATTTATGTATTTTGGTTTTTTAGGGGCTTTTGCCCCTACAAGCCCCTAGTGTATTAAATTAGAATATAGTAACTATGGTCTACTCGGCTTTTTGGACCGAAACATAATGCAGTTGAAACAAACGCGGCCAGAATCAGCTGGAAAGACTGTACAAGCAGACAATGTACATGACATATCCGACTACATGCTTCTACGAATTCCTGTACAATCAAGTTACTTCGTAATTTTAGTTTCATTAGAATAATTCAAACAAAAATTTATTGTTATACAAATAGCCCTATTATTAATTTTCCAACTACTAACATTTCTAATGGTTTTCAGAATGTTTTTTTCAATTTTGTGCAATAACAATGGAATATGATTTTGACTTACTTGATTTATTCATTCTACACATACATCCTCACATAAAGTATGAGAATATGATTTTTCCAAAAAAAGTTTTTTTGGCAATTTTAGTTACGGTAAAGCCGCGTCTCCACCAACCAAACATGCTCGGCGAACAGTGTTTGCTGGAATTATCTGATGTCGCCGAACATTGTTTGGTGCGGACGCCTTCTCGAACATTATGATCGGTGTGTTGAGAACCTGTTGTTGGTCATCACTGTTCGCTTACAGACCGAACATTTCAATTGAACTCACGAACATGTTCGGTGACCCATATGTTTAATGTTTGTCCGTTTTTTGTATTCGCCAACAATGTTCGGCAGACATGTTCGGTTGGTGGAGACGCAGCTTTATAATAACTACGAATTGTATCTTGCAAATCTGATATCTCATAACGTCATGACATATGTAACTGAAATACCACGAATCGGAATTTTTAAAGATCATTGATGACTTCGTTTCTTATTCAATTACACTATAATTTAATATATAAACTATTTTATTGTTACATTTGAGACTTTCCAAGTAAGTGCGTGCAAAACTCAAGTAAGGCGTAGGTATGTGAAGACCCCATCGCCCAGATGCGGGAACTATAAAAAAAAGTTATAGTTAGTTTTATCATCTGCAATCATTCTCGAGGATGTATGGATATACCATATTTTCTTGCAAAATTCTTCTCAATACAATAGACAGGAGGTCAAGAACGTTTCAGGAATTTAAAAAAAGAACCAGGAATAGAAAAGGAACAGGGGGGACAAAATGGATATATCTCCCAAGAAATTTTCAATCAACATGAAAAATCTGAAAATGTGTCTCATAGACTCAACTATTTGTGTCTCAAACAAAGACTTTTAAGGCAGTATTCCCATTCCGATATGTTTCAGAGACACTCACCCCCCCCCCCCCCCCACCCACCACTGATAAATGCTGGATTTGCTCTTGAGAAAGATAGTAGTCAACGGTCAAGAACACCTAAAAAATTTACGAAGAAATAAAAAATTTTCTCTGAAGTAAAGTAATCCGAAAAAGTAGGCTACCTGGGTGGAGAGGAAAGAAAGAAAAATTTCACTGTCCGCGAAGATTGATCCTTACAATTTTCTCACTTTATGGTTGTCAATGCATTTCTCTGTTTATTCTCCTTGTTGCACTGTATAAATAACTTTCTATTGAAGGAGAGGAAATCATCACTATCATCATCATCACCATTATCATAAACAACCATGATCATCAATTCTAGCAACTGATAAACCTTCTAGTAACTTACATTGGTACCACGTCCACATGCCAAGACACACCATTGATACTGTAACCCCTAATGTATTTAAACACTAGTTGTTAACTATTTGGAAGGTGTGAACCCTCAGAGGAAGGTAGATCAATGAAACATCGGTACTATAGGAACACTCAGAAAATTCGAAAATTAGAGCCAAAAAATAATATAATCTGAGATTAACAAATTTATAAAATATGAAATGGAAAACAGAAAAAAGTCAGAAAATAGTACAAATTCATGGATTGATGAAGGCAGTCGAACAGTAGAGTTGAACGAAATGTAAGTTATTGAATTCGAAGATATTAAGACGTAGGCTCGTAGTATGTACGGAGAAGATTTTGATGAATTATTAAATTTCTTTACTCACGTAGTAATCGAAGAGTCCATTCATAGATATATATCGAATTGTTACCATTATGTAGTGATGACAGATTCATTCTTATTTGTCCTTTGATTAATATACTGCTGGGCTATTTCATTGCTATTTGTCCATAAATAATTATTTAAGCTGCTTCCATTTCATTTAACCAAAATATAAAACCTGTTGAGAACCGATATGATTAGTACAAAATATAATATTTAATTTATTGAGCAGAGGGCTCTTATGACAAGTTTCATTATGCAATAGCAGGTTGAGTTCTGAAGACAGAAAGATATAATATTATTAATAATAAGTTAAATTACAATTTTATAAATAACAGACTTCATTGATACAAGAGACAAAATCAAAGAAAGGAATAAGAGTGAGATTTTTTATAGAAGATCATTAACAATTCAAACTATATCAACCCTTTAAAAAAGTAATGTCTTAATAAGTCATTCACAGATTAAAGAAAGAGAAAGGTTAGAAATACATTTGAAAAACTTACCCAACTGGGTTATAAAGGATATGGCTCTAAATATATGACATTAAAAAGTGAGTCTCCTCTCACATATTTGAAGAATTATTAAATTTGGTGCTTAGACCATATTTGATATAAAAATCATTGCATCGTAAATTTTGTCTAGCAACTTCTACAAAAGGCTGGATGCAATAGAAAGATCGAGTGGTTCCTCTTTTTTTTGTTAGCTATAAGACAGGAGCGCCAACGCAACAAAAAGGAAACACTCAATTGAAATCATCCGTTGCCAACGTAAGAATTAATTTATTTATTGGAACCGCGAGTTATGAAAACACTAGAACTGATAAATACAGGACGTTTAGTAAATAAAGAAGTAATAGTCAATTATGGATATTAATTCTGGTACAGAACTCCTTGCCTGGGGAGGCTTAATTTGGAACATACAATAAAATATGTACCAGAATTAAGACTAATTAAAATTTAAGGTGTACATTCAGCTGGCCAGGCGAAATGACACAGGGATAAAAATTTAGAATAAGAAGAAACTATTTCAGGGATAGATGTCAAGTGTACAGCTTGACACCACTTCCTTTTTTTTTTATATCAGTGCTTTCACAAATCGCAAGTCCAATAAAATACAATATGCATAAATAATTTCAAGGAATGCACCAAGTAAATAAAATAAGAAGACTAAAAAGAAAGTTACTCAAGATAAGAAAACAGACCAAGTTTCGGAAAATAGACAACGAACTTGTTGCAATAAATTCACAGGAAACAGAGTAAGTGAAGAGTACAAGCAATCTAAGCATAACAATAATAAAATGTATAGCAAGATTGATTAATGACTTACGTACAAATATATTCATACAAAATCAATTATATTTAAGATAACTTAAGAATAAGCTTAGATATAAAAATAAGAAAAATATCAAGCTAAACTCTAAGTAATTCTAATGACTTAAGATTAATTTAATATCAATACTTAGTTAATTCAAGTATGATTTAAAATTAAGACTAATCCAGGTAATAAGTTTATTATTCTAAGTTGCAACTCATTAAGTACCTATTTACAAGTAGCATATAAATGCATACAAGTAGCATATGGATGCGTCCACCACATATGTTACTAAGGACAAATCAAGAGTAAAAGTCAAAATGATGAAGTAACTATTTAGAAATAGTACCACTCTTTAATTGACTAACATGAGCTCTGCGCACAAAATCTTTACCGTCAATGGTGAAAAGTTTAACGCTAACAGGTGTAATCCATTCCTTGATTAAATATGGACCTGAATATCTCGGCAACAATTTTGCAGTAATTTTATCTACAGCTTTACTTATCGGGTTTGTTTTAAGATAAACTGTGTCTCCAGTTTTGAATGGAATTGGGTTACGGTACATATCATACCTTTTCTTACTTGAATTATGAGACTTCATCAAATTCTCATAGGCTGATTTCCAAATTTTATTAGTGTCAACTACAAACTTAGTAGGAAGGATCTGGTCGATTTTCCAAATATTATTTAGGGGATTATTCAATTTATGCCTAAACATTAGTTCATGAGGGGTATATTTACTACTTTCGTGGAACGCACTATTGAAAGATAAAGGAAGCCACTGCAACGTAAAATCCCACCTGTTCTGCTTATCAGAATTGAATGCGATAAGACAAGACTTCAAGTTGCGGTGAATCCTTTCAACTTGGTTAGGTTTAGGATAATATTCGGTAGTCGTAACATGAGCTATACCTTTCTGGAAACAGAAGTTCTTCAACAAGTGTGACTTAAATTGAGGACCGTTATCTGAGACTATGGTTTTTGGAAACCCAAAATTCACAAATATTTTCTCAAGCTCCTTGCATAAAATTATAGAAGTTGCTTTCCTGATCGGTATCAACCAACAATATTTACTGAATGCATCTACACAAGAAAATATCATGGTGTTACCACTTACAGTGCGAGGGAGAACACCAACAAAATCAATAAATAATTTCTCCATAGGTTGGGTTGCTACAGAAGAGGCAAGGTATCCAAAATTGGTTTTTTGTGCAGGCTTGCTCATAGAACAAATTTTGCAATTCTTAATGAATAAACTAATATCTTTAGATATTCCTTTCCAGAAAAATTTTTCCTTTATTTTATTTAATGTTTTCAAATATCCTGCGTGTGCTCCAAAGATAGTTTCATGATAGTATTTGAATATCATAGGTTTTAGAATGTGAGGGATAACAACCTTAGTTTGATTGTCATGGCGACAATTATAGAGTAACATTCCCTTAGAAATTGAATAAGGAAAGATATCCTCACCACGGGATTTCTTATTAACAATATCAGAAATAAATTCATCCTGTTTCTGATATTGTAATATGTCTTCAAAACATAAGGGAAAATCACAGAGTGTGATATTACATGAAGGAACATCATTTTTATCCTCTTCATAATTGTTATCTTCAAACATTCTGCTTAGGGCATCAGCAATAATATTTTGAGTACCAGGAATATGTTCTACATCAAAGGAAAATGAATTTATTCTAAGGATCCAGCGTCCAATACGACCAAGAGGTTTAGGATTTTTTAGTACCCACTGTAAAGCAGCGTTATCAGTATGCAGAGTGAATCTCGTATGTTCAATGAAAAATTTGAACTTTTCGATTCCAAAAAGTACCGCTAATGCTTCTTTCTCATATGCCGAATATTTTCGTTCTAAAGGTGTTAAGGTGCGTGAGGCAAAGGCAATAGGAGCGAGTGTATCTCCATAATATTGACCTAATACACAACCTAAAGCTACAGAGGAGGCGTCAGTCTGAAGGACGAATCGGCGGGAAAAATCGGCAATTTTTAACACAGGAGGTTGCGTTATAATAGTCTTCAACTTATCGAATGCTTTCTGACATTCTGGGGTCCAGATAAATTTTACATCCTTCTTCCTAAGAGCATTAAGTGGGGCAGCCAACTCACTCAGATTAGGAATAAATCTATGATAGAAATTCAAAACTCCAATAAAACGTTGTATATCTTTAACTTTCTTAGGTACTGGAAAATCAGTGATGGCCTTAGTCCTATCAGGGTCAATGCTAATAGAATTGTGCGAAACAATATGACCGAGAAAAGAAATACTTGGGACGCAAAAGGTAACCTTGTCAGGGTTGACAGTGAGATTAGCCTCTCTTAAACGTTGGAAAACCTCATGAAGCACTTCAAGATGAGTTTCAAATGACTCAGTGTAAATAATGAGATCGTCCAAGTAGAAGAAAACTGTTTTAAATCTCATATCACCAAATATTTTTTCCATTAAAGTTGATAATACTTGGGCACCAGAAGAAATACCGTTAGGAATACGTTTGTATTGATATAGATTAAATGGAGTTGAGAAGGCAGTAAGTCTCTTTGATGATTCAGTTAGCGGGATTTGACCGTAGGCATTATTAAGATCCAAGGTGGTAAAATATCTAGCCTTTGAAAAATGATGGAAGGAGCTTTGTATGTCACCTATAGGTCCAGCTTGGAGTTCTACAATAGAATTAAGACGACGATAATCGACTACCAATCTCCATTTATCTTCTCCTTTGGGAACTAAGAAACAAGGACTACTGTAGGGTGAACTGGAAGTTTCAATAATATCATCCTTCAATAGTTTCTGTAAAATTTCTTTCATTGCCTTAGTTTTTATAGGATTCAAAGGATATGGCTGTGATCTAATAATCTTATTAGATGTTAATTTAATATCATATTGTACAAGATCGGTACCACCTACTCTAGGAGTCAATACATCCGGGAATTCATCAATAATACAGTTCACTTTAGCTAATTCGGATTTAGTGAGATGCGATTTATCACCAGGAACAATCTTTTTTAATACATTATTAACAGAAAGTTTCTTACCTACATTGTTCATTCCAATATCAGAATTCAAAGAGAATTTTAGACCATAATCAAAACAAAAATAATATTTCTGAGTAAATAAGTTTACTATCATTTGAGTATGAGAGAGAAAGTCAGAACCTAGTATGACCTTAACAGGTAGTTTATCGGCTACAAGGAATTCGAATTTCCAAGACAAATGTTCTATCTTTATCTTCAAAATGCAAGATTTCTTTATTTTTAATTTCGAAGAATTAGCTGTAGAACAGGAGACATTTATCTCATTAACTTTGATATTAAATTTAGGATCACGAGATAATTCCTCAAATACCTCATTTGATAGAAAGCTATAGGTGGAGCCAGTATCAATAAGTGCCGGATAATTTACCTCCTTCTTATTGAATTCTACATAAACAAAGGGAAGATTGTTATTAGAATTAATCACTCCACAAAGATTCCTTTTTATTCTACCAATACGATTATTTTTATTATTATATTTTTTTATTTTATTCTGACTTCTATGACCTGAGACTAATCTTTGTTTCAAATTTTTCCTTTTTATTATTTTATTCAATGTCAAGACTTGTCCTTTTGAATTGGGCGCTTCTCGTTTTTTGAGTAACACTGATTTGCATAATGACCTCGCTTTCCGCATGCATGACAAGTAACATTAGACTTACCATGATTACGAGTCCTATTAATTCCACTATTATTATTATCGCTGAGAGCAGAATTACTAACTTTATCGGTATGCCTATCATGCACTGAATTAAATATACGATTCCTTTCAAAGTCTGTGAAAGCAATATTCTGTGAGTGGATGCAAAGATTATTTAAATCCTGAAATGTTGTTGGTCTTTGCATAAGGGAAAGTCTAGATCTCTCATCTGGGTTAATTCCACTGAGTATTGTGTTTACAATTTCGCCCTCACTTTCCTTTAATAGGAGTAATTCAGAAGCATTCTTAATACTGGTCACAAAAGATGATAAAGGCTCATGCGGTGATTGCAAGCGATAGTATTTGTCAGCTTTGATACTTACAAGTAAGCGTTCAGGAATAAAATTTCGCAAAATATTCTTGTGAAATTCCTCAAAGTTTGAATTCATACTCAATGACAATGAAATATTATCGGCCAATGGTCCGGAAGTATATGGTGAAAGTATCTGTAATAAGTTGTGATCAGAGATAGGTGTCAATTTCCTAATTCTAATAGCTGCATGCAAAAATTCCAGTAACTTTGCGATATCAAGTCCATCACATATCTGAATATCACTTAGTATGGATTCGAGAGGATTTCTTAGTTTATTGTAAAAACTCTCAGTTGCTACAGGCGGGTTGGGAATCACATGGGCTCCAGCATTCATATTGTTATAGTTAGGTTGGCTACTATTAACAACAGAAGCTTGAGTATAAGCAGAATTTCTGTCATGAACTCTAGTGTCCAACACCTTTTTATTAGAATTAAAATCAAATGATTTAGAAATAGCACCTAAGGCAACATTACTACATGCTCCAGTTTGATTATTGACTGATTGTTGGAGAGAAAAATTAGGTAATTGCAAGAGATTAGTACTAGGTTGTACTTCAGGGTTTGGAGAACAAGGTCTGCTAGAAATTACAGTATGAAGCAACAAAATATTATGGTAATGCTCCAACATTTTATTGGCCATGATCGATAAATCATCCAAATAATTATCTACTTGGGTTCTTGTAACCAAAAAAGGAATCATCATACGAATTCGGTTATGTAAGTGAATAAATCTAGATTCAATTTTATTTAAAGTTTTCCTGATCTTATCCCTTTCTTCACATGGAATTTCTTTGAATTCAACAATAGATTTGGATAGGGAGGGTAGTCCTTCATTAATTGCATCAGCCGATTTTGAATAAGTTGAAATATCAACAATCATTTGAACTTCATTATTACTGTGATTATTTATCACAGAACGGTACTTTGTACGTAAGGCATTTACATCAAGGTCATCAATAACTTCACCGAGAGATAATAACTCAAAAACAAGATTATCTTTAGATAAGTGGTCTGGATTAATCCTGTGAGCGACAAACTTTTTCAAGTCAATATCCTGATATACGATTTGCGTAATCAAGTCCATATTGACAAAATAAAATTAAATTACAACAATAACTCTAAAATCAAGAAATAAATTTCATGAAAGTAAATTGAGTTAAGCAGGCTACAATACAAAGCTAGCCTTTGCAATACCTCAGCAAAGTACAGTTAGGTTAGGCTAATGGGTACAATTAGCCCAAAATTGAATACTTACATATTTCAAAGAATTCCTACAGCACCGATTATTAATTTTAAAGATCTAATTCCAAATAAAACCACGCTATTCTGCTACCAATTGTAACCCCTAATGTATTTAAACACTAGTTGTTAACTATTTGGAAGGTGTGAACCCTCAGAGGAAGGTAGATCAATGAAACATCGGTACTATAGGAACACTCAGAAAATTCGAAAATTAGAGCCAAAAAATAATATAATCTGAGATTAACAAATTTATAAAATATGAAATGGAAAACAGAAAAAAGTCAGAAAATAGTACAAATTCATGGATTGATGAAGGCAGTCGAACAGTAGAGTTGAACGAAATGTAAGTTATTGAATTCGAAGATATTAAGACGTAGGCTCGTAGTATGTACGGAGAAGATTTTGATGAATTATTAAATTTCTTTACTCACGTAGTAATCGAAGAGTCCATTCATAGATATATATCGAATTGTTACCATTATGTAGTGATGACAGATTCATTCTTATTTGTCCTTTGATTAATATACTGCTGGGCTATTTCATTGCTATTTGTCCATAAATAATTATTTAAGCTGCTTCCATTTCATTTAACCAAAATATAAAACCTGTTGAGAACCGATATGATTAGTACAAAATATAATATTTAATTTATTGAGCAGAGGGCTCTTATGACAAGTTTCATTATGCAATAGCAGGTTGAGTTCTGAAGACAGAAAGATATAATATTATTAATAATAAGTTAAATTACAATTTTATAAATAACAGACTTCATTGATACAAGAGACAAAATCAAAGAAAGGAATAAGAGTGAGATTTTTTATAGAAGATCATTAACAATTCAAACTATATCAACCCTTTAAAAAAGTAATGTCTTAATAAGTCATTCACAGATTAAAGAAAGAGAAAGGTTAGAAATACATTTGAAAAACTTACCCAACTGGGTTATAAAGGATATGGCTCTAAATATATGACATTAAAAAGTGAGTCTCCTCTCACATATTTGAAGAATTATTAAATTTGGTGCTTAGACCATATTTGATATAAAAATCATTGCATCGTAAATTTTGTCTAGCAACTTCTACAAAAGGCTGGATGCAATAGAAAGATCGAGTGGTTCCTCTTTTTTTTGTTAGCTATAAGACAGGAGCGCCAACGCAACAAAAAGGAAACACTCAATTGAAATCATCCGTTGCCAACGTAAGAATTAATTTATTTATTGGAACCGCGAGTTATGAAAACACTAGAACTGATAAATACAGGACATTTAGTAAATAAAGAAGTAATAGTCAATTATGGATATTAATTCTGGTACAATACTTGTCGGAATTTGCATTGTGTAATGTTGTAGTAGTATAATGTAAGCGCGCGCGTATATTCGCATGAATTACAACAGAAGTCCGAGTCGGCTTTATCTCATATGGTTGAAGGCTTTGTAGTCGTGCAAGTGTTAAATCAAGAGCTGGAAATCGCTGCTAGTTGTTGTTTCTGGCGTTCTCGCGCGACGCGTGTTTAATTTCCAGCTCCAGCTGCGTGGGAGGGACACGAATCGGAAGCTGGAGACTTCTGTTGAGATTGTTGCTGCGGGGGAACGGGGGAAGAGAGGGATATTATGGCACGAAACGAATGGGCCATCACTCCTCCTTGGCAACCGACTACTGATCGAATACGTATGAATAATAATTTCCATCAGAAAAACACCGTTTAGTCACCGCGCCTATAATACCCAGCTACTCTTGTCTATATATATTACAGTCAATCTATCAGTCGCTACTCGTTACTCTCTAAATTACAACAGGTTCCCAAGTGTGTCTGTCTGTCTGTCGTGTCCAGCGCCGAGCTGTGAAAAACAATAACACAACCTACCGTTCGTTTCATTCCTCCTGTCCAGTTATCGATTTATTAAAACAGAAACAGAAACGAGCTTCCACTTTTTCAAGCAGCATTATTTTTCAAGAAGTACTACTAATAAATTACTAACAAACCGGAAAAAATGAACAGTCGATTGTGTCAACGTGATTCATCTCCCTTCTTGAATTTCTAGTAAATTGAATGATAATTCCTTGTAAATTCATATCCTGGAAATTAATCCCTCGTAAATATTGATTAAATTCTTTGTAGTTTCTTTTATTAACATGTCACACATGGGTGTTTGTTGTGTTTTTGAAGAATTTATTGGAACTGACAACTTTTTCTATGTAGTGATGGATTTAATTGACAAGGACCACCCTCAGGACTACTAAACAGGTTATTTGACTCACAATGTAGCTTTGATAACTGTTTGCTACTGATCAGATAATGCTTCATCTGAAAAATGAGGATTTATAAAGAGGATGTCCATTTTATCACCACTGTGAATTAATAAAATACAGAGACATTGGTTAGCTAGATTCAGAAATAAAAATTTGAATGACATGCAAGCTTTTAATGATTCTTCAATGTATACTTGTAAGTTCAATAAAGTTATTGGGTGTAAGGCCAATAATTTATTAATCAGAACACTGAATTTTTGAATTGCTAAATTTTGTCGCAAATTAAGTGATTTTTGCTATTAATAACAAGATTCTGGATTTTAACACAAGCAAGAAGATAACAAGACGCTCAATTTACAATACAGCCAATCATAAAGCTATTAGCCTACTCCCGCCCAATCATAACACCTGATTGTGGCACCTCCCCTTAGCCAATAATAACGCAGAAAGCTGGGTCTACCATCCAACCAACCACAAGGCTATTTTTTCTATCAATTAGGTTTTTTTTGGAGGATGACGCCCACATAGGTATGAGACCTGTGAGTGGGTAATGAGCTGGACCTACAGTTTTAGATGGGTTCCGAACCACTGGAAAGTGATTTTACAGCAGAGATTAGTGTCTTTTTTGCTCGCCAATCTAATCGGTCACCATTACAAAGAGCGCCCAGGAGAACGCAGCTTATCTCTGTGCGATTGATACCTGCTACGGCTCACGGCTATTACTTCCCCCACTGCTTAATACTGGAAATCCCTTGGGCCAATCCAAACCCTGAACGTATTTAGCTACCAACCAATGAGAACCATGAATTATATATCCTGTTCTCAGCCAATTATATCTTGCGTTATGCTATATTTCTAAGCCAACTATATAATATTTAAACTTTTTAATATTATAATATTTAACTATTGATATTTATTATAATTTACAGACTATTTAATATTTATAATATACTATCTAATATTTCTAGCCAACTATATAACTGAATCTTTCTTTGTAGTGGCGAAGTTGATATTGTGGAAGGTATCCATATTGAATAATTAGGCGAAATTGTCACAACCACATTTATTAAAATATATTAAGCAACTAGTTTCGGTTGTTATATTATTATATTATCAATCTCAATCAAACTAAAACTAAAGTACAGAGAAGCTTAATATATACTGAACATGGAATGATACTATTGGCTAAGCGAAAAAGAGGCTGACCTTCATCGAAGGTTCTGATTGGCTGATAAGTCACGCCCCCTGGTTGTAGGAGTAACAAGCAAAAATACGAATCAAATCAATAACAAAAAACTGTGAACATCTAGAAAGCAACAAAGAAGAAAAATACGTAATAAAGCTAGAATTGAATCAAATTAAAACTAAAAAATAGAAGCTCACTGAAATGCAGTCAAGGTCAACCGAGAAGAAATACATGAAAGAACTATTTTTTAAATGTGGGCTGGAATAATGATGAAACCAAGTTAGTAGTATTGAATTGGTTAAAATAAATTTCGTCATTTGAACTAGTACCATTGGAATCTTTTTTTCACCAACCTAGTTATCTCCAAAGCTTCTAAAATGTTCAATTGTATCCCTTTGTCAATCAAATGCAGAAATTCAACATTTACTTCAGCCTTGAACTTGTTCCCATTATAAATTAGATGCTCAGCAAAATTTGAGTCTCCTTTTTGGATTTTCCAATCCCTGATATGGTTATTTATTCTACATTTGAAACTTCTACCGGTATTACCCACATAACAAGCAAATGTAGAATAAATGAACATACCAGGGATTGGAAAAACCAAAAAGGAGATTCAAATTTTGTAGAGCATCTCATTAATAATGGTAACAAGTTCAAGGCTGAAGAAAATGTTGAATTTCTGCATTTGATTGGCAAAGGCAGACAATTGAACATTTTAGAAGCTTTGGAGATAACTAGGTTGTTAAAAAAAGATTCCAATGATACTAGGTTAAATGACCAAATTTATTTTAACCAATTCAATACTACTAACTTGGTTTCATCATTATTCCAGCCTACATTTAAAAAACAGTTTTTTCATGTATTTCTCGGTTGACCTTGACTGAATTCCAGTGTGCTTCTATTTTTTAGTTTTAATTTGATTCAATTCTAACTTTATTACGTATTTTTCTTCTTTGTTGCTTTCTAGATGTTCACAGTTTTTAGTTATTTTTTTTTTTTTTTTTTTTTTTTTTTTGTAGATTACGTCTTGGAGACTCCAGTTAAGGAGTATAAGACAAGTCAGATCAACAATATTATACACTAGATACCATAATTACTTCAATTAGTTGAGGTGAGGCTTAATTTTCATGTGAAAGGAACTCTTGTACACTATAAAAAGCTTTATCAACTAAATATTTCTTCAATTGATTTTTAAATATTTCTATATTTTCAAGACTCTTCAAAAACTGCGGTAGCTTGTTGTAGAATTTCCTACCAATATAACTAGGTTTTTGTTTGAATAGGCTACTATTGTGACTCACCAAGTGATAATCTCCTCGGCTTCTTGTATTATAATCATGTACATCAAGATTTTGGTTAATATCATTCGTTTTTACATATAGAGTAGCTTCATACACATATAAGCAGGGTACAGTTAGGAGACCAAGTCTCTTGAACAACGGCCTACATGAATCTAATCTATTTACTCTTTCTATACACCTAACCGCTTTCTTTTGGATCTTAAACACCCTATCAAGATTTTGTTTTGATGAATTACCCCATACTAAGATAGCATACCTAATATGTGACAGTAAGAGCCCATGGTAAGCTGTAAAAGTAACTTTTTGTCATTCAATCTAGCGAGCTGTCGCAGGACAAATACCCCAGATGAAATTTTACTACATATTTTCTCAATGTATGGAGTCCAGGTCAATCGTCTATCCAACGTAACTCCTAGAAATGCAATTTCTTCTTCCTGGTCTAATTGATTATCGTTT
This sequence comes from Conomelus anceps, assembly GCA_948455865.1. NCBI lineage: Eukaryota > Metazoa > Arthropoda > Insecta > Hemiptera > Delphacidae > Conomelus > Conomelus anceps. The sequence continues at coordinate 12,226,400 of OX418219.1, forward strand.
ACAAACACGTTTATAGCCCTATCTTCATTTAAATTATGTTTGTTTTTGAATTGAAGGTATTGGCATTTTTTACTATTTATAGTTAATTTCAACTGATTTAAAAATTGGACAATGGACTGCACACCTATATGGGCACTTATTTCTAAATTATCTAGAATGGAATTGCTGAAAATGAGTGATGTATCATCAGCAAATAAGAGGGCTCTACCACTAATTAATTCTTTAGGTAAACGGTTGACATATAACAAAAAAAGCAATGGACCTAGTATTGACCCCTGAGGCACTCCAGCTTGCACCTCTAATTTATTAGATTTATTCTTTACTATACTATTACCAACTACTGTAGTTAGTTCTACACATTGTTTTCTCCCAATAAGATATGATTCAAACCATTTCAGTTCAACCCCATTTACACCTACATTTTGCAGTATTTCCAATAAAGTTCTATGATTAACACAATCAAATGCCTTTGACAGATCTAAGAAGATTGCAGTAGCTTTATCACCTGAATCTATTATATCTATTAGTTTTTCAACTAGAGAAACTATGGCTGTTTTTGTTGATCTCCCTTTCTGGAAGCCATGCTGTTCATCACAGATAAAGTTAGCTTCTTGAAGGTGCAGAAGTAACCTATTTAGAACTACTCTTTCAAAAATTTTACTTATTACATTTAAAATACTAATGGGCCTATAGTTTTCTACCTTTTCTCTATCACCACTTTTGAAGATTGGCAAGATCTTCCCCTCTTTTAAGTTATCTGGAAAAACACCTTGTTCTAATGAATGATTGATCAGATGAATCAAAGGGTCTAACAATTGATCTTTACATTCTTTCAGAATTTTACTGGATACCCCATCCATTCCTACAGTTTTTTTATTATTTAAACTATCAATGATATTTGACAACTCGTCTTGGCATACTGGGTGGAATTTTAATTCGTTCTGAATCCCCTCAGTATTCCTCATGTTTGCATCACTAATACCTGTATTAAGAGATTTTTGAAGATCCTTAGCAACCAGTTGATAATATCTGTTAAAGAAATTACAAATGTCTACACTATCATCAATATATTTGTTATTTTGGTTAATTATTCTGGGGACACTAGTATAAGCATCTACATGAGCTACTTGCCTATTTTTGTTTATTACATCCCACACTGCTGTGTTAAAGTACACACTATTATTCAAAATTTCAGCTGTTTTCTTACATTTCGCTCTTTTCACTTTTTTCATATAGTTTTTCTTTAGAGCTTTGTAATTATCTTCACTTAACATATTTCTAGATAGTTTGAATTCATCATATGCATCTTTAACCCTATTTCTTTCTGCAAGGATATCATCAGTTATCCACTCTTCAATCTTGTCTAATTTGTTCTTTACAGGGACTTTTTTAACTGGACAACTCATAGTAATATGAAACCTTAAAATATTAATGAAACTATCATATTTGTCATTTAAACTATTGCTATTGTAAACCCTACTCCAGTTTTCTTGTAGCAGATTCTGCTTCAAACAATCGATATTCCCCTGTTCACATTGTTGAATTTCTTTCATTACTCTACTCTTTTTAATTGATTTATGACCTTGCAACCCCACCTCTAAGATTTGATAGTCATGATCAGATAGTTCCGAGCCGCCTAATCTTGTTTTAGAGTAATCTATATTAGTAAGGATGTTATCAATTATTGTTTGTGATGTTCTTGTGACTCTGGTATATTCATGAACTTTTATTTCCAAGTTATTCATGCAAATAATATCCTTTAAATCTTCTGTCATTTTATTCTGTGTTGCAAAGTCTGTATTGAAATCTCCCGCTACAATAACGTTTGTAAAACGAGTAGTAGTAATCTCTAAAAGCCTATTGAATAGTTCACAAAAATTGTTCCATTCCCCATTTGGTGACCTGTAAATACCTAACACCGCTACTTCGAAATTATTGTCGATTTTTACTCTCAAACCAGTAACTTCTAAATCCATTTCCACAGCAAATTTCTCTGCATATTCTAAATTAAATATTTGCATATTCTTAGCATTTTTAGTGAAGATAGCTACTCCCCCACTTCGATGAGATGTCCTGCAATACGACGTTTTCAATGAATAGTTTGGAATATTAAGTTGTGACAATTCATCTTCTTTTAAACCATGCTCTGTGAAAATAGCTATATCAGGAGCCTCTTCTTTAAAAAATACTTCGATTCTATCTATTTTGTTACGAATGTATTGAATATTCTGATGGAACACAGTGAGTACCGGTACTTCCTTATCATCCCTTATTACTTTATCGTTGCTTTTGCATATTGAAGTAGATTTACTTAATCTCTTAGAATCTTGAGAGCCTATCAGATTGCTACAAGAGTTCCTTCCACTAATGCTATCCTGATTTTTTGATCGATTAACGTCTTTTAATACAATTGAAGATATGAATTTATCATCTGAAACTAGTTTCCCTTCCCGGTTTTGAGCCACTTTACTAAAAAAGGTTCGTTAGATGATTGTTTAGGAGAATTATTGACAGTAGATTGCAAACGACTTTCAATCAGCTCTGCCAGCCTATTACAAAATATTACTTTGCCAGATTGATTTAGATGTAGACCATGATTAGTGAAGTTTTGTTTTTTCAGCCTTTCATTTAGAAAACAAATCCCCAACTGCTTAGAATTCTTATTTTTTAGGCTGTTGATTGTATTATGAATTGATTTATTTGTTGACTTAATGGCTTCATTTAGCTCTGGCCTATCAAACCTATACGGAATTGTACTTATTATTACATTGATTTGACTCGTATTTTTGCTTGATACTCCTCTAACAAGGGGGCGTGACTTGTCAGTCAATCACAACCTTCGATGAAGGACAGCCTGTTTCTTGCTTAGCCAATAGTATCATTCCTTGTTCAGTATATATTAAGCTTCTCTGTACTTTAGTTTTAGTTTGATTGAGATTGATAATGGTATAACAACCGAAACTAGTTAATCAATATTCTGTAATGAATGTGGTTGTGACAATTTTAGTCTAATTATTAAATATAACTGAATATTGCTATATTGTATTCCATACTCGCTCTCAGTTCAGATACTTTGAAAGAATATAAATAAACACGGTAATTTCAGAGCTTTGTTGTCCAATATAAAAAGTTAGAAATGTCTCCATGTCTGGAGATCTTTATTTAATAGCAAGGTCATGAAACTTCTAAGTTTTTGAGGGTTTGTTTGTCTGGAGAACAAAAGTTCATCTGTCGACCAGTTTTATGAGAGCTCAGGGCCAGGTTTATTGTCGAAGTTCATCCACCGGAAAATATTGATATTGGCATTTTATCGAGTGATGCAGGATTAGAGAGGTTAGCAGGAGAGCTGATACTTTCAACGGTGTATTTCGGTATGAGAATATTTAGAACTATATTGGTACTTTATTAGAACTTTTAAATGGGATCTCTTGATAACAGCAGAAAAATTAATAATTTCAAGGAATTTATATTTCAAATGGGACTCAATCTTATAACAGAAATAAATAAATTACAAAATAAATTAAAATGAATAGAATAAACCAGAAAAAAATTCTAAAGTTGAGAATAACTTTTCTAAGTTAATCATTGATTGAAATTTATTGAGATTATGAAATTTTCAATGTATTCGAATCAGTACTTGACCGTTGAGCAACTGATCTTAGATAGCCGAAAATGAAATTTAGACGTTTAACAATTTTGGAGAATTTAAATTACAATATTTTCATTGAAGAATAATATTTCATAAAAAAATTTGAATCTTATACAGCAATCCGTTATTTTGATGGTTCTGCTTCTTTTCAATTAATTATTTTATATTTATCTGTTCTTTGAAGAAATATCATACTTCAGAGAATATTTGTATGACATCAACACAGATTATCAATATAACAGATTATGAAATTAACACAATTTATCACAGAAAATTGTTTGTAAAATTCTAAATTATCCTCATGAGACTAAAAAATGAATGTACTCTTAGATTCAAGTGGAATTCGAACTTCGGCGGTATGCATTTGGAAAGCCGAAACTTACTTTTAATTTTATCAAGCTATAACCATTATCATTATTTCCTATTTCCCAATTTTATCTACTTTATGAATCAAGTTATATAATCTAGGGTCTGTTTCATGACAATTTACATACTAGTTATATTAGTGCTCGAATTATTCTGTAGCTGTACCAAAATCTTACAAAAGTTATTATTGGTAGATTGTAATTTGTAAATTGTTGAGCAACAGACCCCTGGTAACTCAATGAAAAAAAAACAAATGCAACTCAAACAAGTGTTTAACAATTGTGGTTTGTGTGCTCATAAGTCATGATGAGAAGCAACGCATGAAAAGATTCTCATATCGAAAACTGGTTGATAAATATCCCGGTAATCCGTAATCACGAGGTGACTCGAAATTGGTCTTCATTAGAATTCAACTATCCCTCCCTCTACAAATCAAGGCATACACCCCGGCTCTAACATATGAGCTTTTACACACACTTAAACATGTACGCACTCTTTTTCCACTCTATTATTTGAATACGTATAGTTTTTTTCCATTTTTTTATTTGGATATCTCTCTCATCAGTCTTTTAGAGGTCGTCGATCGCATCTCCTGGCCCTCAGGCGCCTTTTCCTAGAAGAACCATACTGCTTGAATTTATAATGAATAAAACTTCAAATAGTGTTTATTGTCCATGACAGAAGAATTCTCACCTCACCAGTTGTGTAAGACATTCTCATACAGTGTGAATCATAAATACATTGTACTAGTGTTCTATAATTATCCGTGAAAATTGCCATCCCATGCTATCCTTTTAGAAAAGAAAAAATGCTAATTATTTCCATGAGTTAATGCTTGGAGAACATTAGTTCCAGCTTATGGGTTTTGGATAGAGTATGGGAACACTGTATCTTTTTGAAAAAAGGCTTCATTTTTACTCTAATCAAGCTAAACTTTCAATAGCTGTGAGCTTGACCATTTTGTTTCTCATTCTTGTGTTTCCATTCATGAATCTTCATTTGAAAAAAGGACTCCAAAAGCAATAAGTTATATTCTGTACTCTCCAAGTACATAGCATAATAATCTAAAACTAGATTATCAATTATCTGAAGCCCGGTCATCTGAAACGTCGGTTAACCGAAAGGAAGAATCGCGCACCAAGTTGAAATTAGACGAGGTTTAGCAGAAAAAAGGGTCTCTGGACTAAAGCAAAAATCTATTTTGGTTTTTTGAAAAGATTTTTCTGTACATGTATTTTGGTAGTCCAGTTTTTTGTTTGATAGTGTATTGTAAAAATAAATTTGAATGTTAACTACATAATAAAATTTATATTATTGTACAGTATCTCATTTTCCCCGTCAATGACCGATTATCCGAAAAATTAGTTATCCGAACACCCCCAATCACCAATTGTTAAGGATAATTGACTCTACTGTAATATTAAAGTGAATACTACAATGCACATCTTGAAAAACTGCAGGGGTTGATATAGAATATTTTAGTATCGGTCATCGTCTTCTATATTCTGGCTCTAAAATCTAATCAAAATTCAAAATTATGTCGACTTTCTTTGGATGATTGGACTGAGTTAGTGCTTCTTTTAAAAAGTTTTATTCTAAATTAATACTCTAGTATTGTAAAGAATTTGTCTCGTTCTTCAAAGTGAAATTCCTTGTAAAAAATTGGCATGACTCAAAATTTGGATATTTCAGTGTTGAAAATTTGCGAAGAAAACAGTTAGCTGTGGGCGGAAGTCTGTTGCATCTTCGCTCTATTGTATTTTTGTCATGAATAAATAAATATTGACTATTGCAGAATAGCTCAAGTACTCTACATACAGAGTGAAAATTACTCTCAATAAACTTCATAAAAGAGACGATTTTTCAACATCTATCGTAACACAAATATTTATAGTAAGAATTCCTGTCAACAAAAATGTTTTACGTTCAAATATTTTGTCAATGAGATTGCGTGGGAAATGTTAGTTTTCACTAGTTCTCACGGGCGGTAGCTGAGGTCTAATATCATGGAAAGTGTTTGTGATAATTTGTGCAATGTTCTTCGTAGGTTGTTGCAACATCAAAATAAGCTTGAATTGGTTACAGTTTAAAGGGAAGTTCAAGGTGTAAGTAAATTTGATGCAATTAGATAATTGGTTACGGTCTTAGATCTTAAAAATGGTTCTGAGTATGATATTTCCCCTCCACCCCCACTCACACTGGGATTCACTCTCCCATTTGACATGAGAAGAAGGAGATGAAGGAGAAGAAGGAGAAGAAGGAGAAGGAGAAGAAGAAGAAGGAGAAGAATGATAAGAAGAGAAGACAAGAAAAAAGAAGAACAACAAGGAAAATAATGGGTTGAGACATCTGTGTTGGTGATTGTAATGTTTTTTGCATGTTCGCATAGTTTACCACTTCCATCTACAAGCTTTAAAGTACAAGATTTGTTTTCACTATCCCAACTTCTTATGTTACTATCCCCACACGTCATCATTAGTGTAGTGTTCACGTTTTTCACTAGTCGATCACTTCCTATCCAATCAGGCACTCGATAGTATAAACATCCTCATCAGCCTTATCGAAATCAAGAATATATTTAGTCAACAATTAATTTCATGCTTCTCACCTCGAGATAGAACGCAATAATGAGACGACAATTTGAAACGGTCTCCAAAATACAACGTCATCGTCCAAAAAAATGTAATAGGCTGTGTTCAAAACTATTACTACTCTGGACCAGATTCTTATCAGTTCTTCCTGCGGCATCACGTCTTCTGATACGTGAGAAGACAAAACATTGTTACCAATGATCTCATGTCTGTTCGAGGAAGATCTTCAGCTGTTGCACCTTCCTTTTCTCTCTCACTCACTCTCTCTCTCATTCTTTCTCTTCATTTTCTTCTCTCATCATTTACCTTTTCGTTTTTATAACTCAGTTGTTCCTAACAAGCTGCTCTCCTGTACTCCAGTGTTGTCAACAGAATACTACTCACAATACCAGTTTGGTATCAACAACACATCTTATTGGGCTAACCTCCTCCTAAACAAATTGAACAGCTGCGGCTCACCAAAAAATATCACGTACCGTCATTGAGTCATTCTGACAGTCCTTGTTTGTACAACTAAACTAAACAGCACTGGAACGTGGAATCGAATCTAGTTTATATATTATATTCTAATTTTATCATACTCAGTTTACCAACATTTGAAAACTCTTGCTTGTAGATAATAATAATAATAATAATAATAATAATAATAATAATATCGTGCGACCTGGCTGGCTCAGGTCTGGTGTCAGAGTTATCAGGTCGCACCTGAATAAGTTCAGGGCCTCTGACGTGACTTAACGACTGTTTTTAGGCAGTCAGGACCGACAGCTTAACGTGTCCTCCGAAACACGGGAGTGGCCCGAGGTAAAATCTTTCGGTCAGAACTGGGATCGAACCCGGGACCTTTGGGCTAGCAAACCAGCACTTAACCCACTCGGCTACGGCCACTCCTGCTTGTAGATGTAACGCAAATATAACATTTGTCTTGTTGACGATACTCACAAAATGATTTTTCTTGTTGATAATACGCACATGAGGCTAAGACTTGTGCGTGGATAATAAGGTGAATGAAGTTTTGGGTGAGTTTCGATTCATCGGGTGAGTGATAATAAAGCCGATAGCGTCATATCATAGCAGCTGCTATGCCATCATAAATAGAGGCTACTTATGCCACCACAGAAAGTGATACAGTGGACCCGGACACAGAAATTCAGTGTGACCTCTATTAACCGTCACCTTCATAGCCGGGGCCCTGACGGATAACTGAAAAGACGGATAATAGAAATGTCATTATATATTGTAATGACTAGTCAGGTTAGGTTATGTTTATCAGAGCCTTATTAGTAAGTAAGTGTTAAATGTTAACAGTTACTGTACACAGTGCAGTCTCCAAATTTAAAATGGTCTGGGGAAATTTGAAAAATTAAGACAATGTAGTAAAGGAGTACAAAAGGATAATTCCTTGTACAAAAGGATAATTCCTGTAGTATTCATATAACTTGGCAGCGTGTAGCAGATGGGACATGCTACATCTGAACCCAGCATACTGCTGCCAAGTTATATGAAAACTACAGTACAAAAGGATAATTCAATTTATATTTATGTCATCAGAAATATGTTACAGAGTAAAGCAGTGTACGGTTGCATAATATGCTAATAAATCGGAACTTTCTCAATTTTGCAACGACGGATAACAGAAAGTGACGGTTTAAAACGTGATGAATAATCGAGGTTCTACTGTAGTATCATATTATTGCAATTAGAAATATAAATAAAAGAAAATTAAACACTAGCAGCACATTATTAAGGTGGCTTCACATTACTCATGTATTACAAAGAGGCCACTTTTAACAAGGTCAATCTAACATTACTAGATCGTGAATTCCTAGACATTGAATTCAATAATGTAATGCTCTAACTCTAACACTAGCAATCTTCAGAGCATTCCCATTAATGAGACTCAGTTCTCTGCTGTAAAATCACTTCCCAATGGTTCGGAACCTAACTGTAGATCTGACTCATCAATCACCATCATCCAACTCACACATAAGTCTCAGATTTATATGGGGGCTTCATCCTTAAAAAAAAAAATAATAATAATAAATAAATAAAAAAAAAGAAGATTAATGGGATGTCATGATCTTGAGGTTAGGCTAAGCTTGTTAAATAGTGGCTTCCGTGTAATACGTAAGTACCGATTTCACATCTGCAGACACTGAAAGCGTCATATATTCAAAACAACACCGAGAACACTCTTGATGCACCCTCCAATCGGCTTGTTCACCGCAGAATAATTAAAATATATTTTGAAACTAGTTAAAAATAAAAGTTCCACTCTGTCACTTTCGAGTCTTGTTTTTCAGAATCATTGTGTTTCCTCTCTGTATACATTAGTGGTGAATGAATGACGCTATAAAAATAAGCTAGTAAAAATAGAAGTTATGTTTATTGGCGTTTAATGTTTAATGCTCTTCCAGGTGGTTAACGGTCAATGTGGAAGGCCTAAACGTTTGACGACAATGACAGTGAACGACGGCAACGTAGAACCGGGAGCAGAGCGAAGAATTTTCTAACGGGGTCTTCCAACTAACAAGACACAAGAAATTGCTCTTTGACACGGCAGTTGAGGCTAATTGGCAAGACAGAGAGAATGGACACCGATTATCTCATCAGGCCAAGTGTACAATGAGTCTCAATAAAGAGCTCAGCACTGAACAATGAATGATGCAGGATTGCCGGCCAGAATAGACAGAGATGGATGGAGTGAGATGAAGAATAAGAATGTAAAAAGAGAGTGTAAGAGAGGGGAAGAGTGATGGAATGAGAGAGGGTGAGAGTGAGGGAGCGAGTGGCTGAGTGAGAGAGAAAAATGATGAAAAGTATGAATGAGTGAAGAGGTAAGTGGCTCACTCCACTCAGCACAGTGACAACACTGACAACCGCACCAATCCTCTGCTCCTCTTGGCGACAACAGAATGACAACATCAAATATACTACCTTTCATTTGAGACGAATATTAACATTGGGGACTGGAGAAGAAACTGTTTACTGTCCAAACAAACTGAACGAGCCTCATCACGATTTTGATGGCCACATGTACTGGCCACACGGCTGGGCTCATTCACCTTCAATGAGCAGAGTTCACGTTGATGCACTCTAGTAAATTAAATTTACCATTATAACCATTATAAAATTACCATTATTTACCATTTTTGTGCAGTAGCATTCATCGAACTCCATAATTAGTTCAATGTAACATTTGTGTATTCATGAGTTCTATATTTATTATATTGTTCAGGATGGACAACTCCAATCCCAGTTTCACTCAATATAATTTTTCTTTCAATATCTGGTGCCTGTTGCTTCACAGTTTACAAATTACGAAATTAGTATTACAGTCTACAGATGAAAACTTCCATAAGATTTTGGAGTATAGACAAGTACCAATAAATCCATCAGATTCGTCTATTTCCCTGTTCCATTCAAGGAGTTTCGAGGATCTTGATTTGAAAAAAAATCCTCTACCCTACTTGAATTTTCTCAAGCTGTAACTGAAAGTATGAAAGAGGCGACACTAAGTGATTTCCGATCTTTTTAAAATTCAATTGATGTGTATTTTAAATTCTGTAGTTACAACATGTTTTTGTGCTTCCCCTCCAACATTTATGACTTGCCCTAGCAAGAAACAACTTAGTCAGAAATATAGTATTGGCGTCTTATTCACAGCTTGGCACTAATATTTTTTTAATTCCTAGTTACACCAGGCTGCTAGTTGATTTAACCAACTTCCAAACAAGGGAAAATTCTTCAAACTTTTTTTATGTTTGTACATCAATTATTATTTTTTCATATTGGATTCTTGAGCCTCCAGATACCAGTTACTATAAATAAAGGTTTAAATACCTGCGTTTTGGTATCCAATAAATCTTGTATTCACTATCGGTTTCAACCCTTCTATCAGGTGGTTGTAGACGTTAATGTATCATCGCTGATTCGGTGATGACCCCATAGAAGGGTTGAAACCGGTAGTGAATACACTAATTATTGGATACTAAAACGGAGGTATTTAAACCTTTATTTAAATTATTTTTTATCCACTCGAAACCTAGTTACAGCTTGAAATTCATCCAGTGTAAGCATTACCTACTTTTTATTCACTTCACCATGAATCATTATATAGAAGAAACCACATACCACACTTAAAATATATATATGTTTGATCTACATTATATTTATAGAACTAGATAGAATTTAGTGAGGGGGAGCCAGTAAACAAGGAGCCAAGAGGAGGCGGCATGACTTCCCACAGGGCCGAGATGCAAGCAAACCCACATCACTCCTCCGCTACCCAACTACCGGCCTCTGCTCAACCCTCTCAACCTGTGCGTCTCTGCCTCCGCGGACGACCACAACGACGACGACGACAGTTCTGCTCGCGACAAGAGGACGCACGCACACACGTGCGGTACGGTCAGTGACGGCAACCAGCGCCGGTGCCGTAGAGTGCCAACGGCTAGTGCGGAGCGCGCAAAGTGAGAGACATAGCCTAACTGAAAATGCGGAGGAGTCACCACTTGATCGTCCCGTACTACCAGAGTTGATGACGTCATAGTGTAGTGAGAAACACGTGCTCTGTGTGTACCTGTTCGTTTTGTTTGTGTCCTTCAAATATCTGACACAATTTCTAATTTTTTTTTTTTATTATTTTAATCGAGTGAATGTTCAACTTCGTGGACGAGTCGCCGTGGAAAATAAGAAGAAGTTTGCCAAATAATAAAAGATAACGTTCGTCGAATAAAATAATATGAGTGAAAGTTGGTCGAATAAAATGAGTGAAAGGTCGCCAAATAAATTAGAAATTTATTGAAGATGGAATTCGTTAGTGAGAAGTTTGTATTTTAGTTCAGTTACATTATATAGTTAGTTCAGTATTTCGTTCTATCTAAGTTGGTGAGGAAGTGTAGGTAGTGCCGAGATATACCGACTCTACACAGACCTTATCCTGGTACAGATTACGAGAAATTTACAGATGGCCGGAGTTTCATTTGAAATGGCTCTGGGGGGCTCTCGTTGCCCAGATAAATAGATATATGCATTATAGATGAATTAACTCTGTTGAACATAATTATATAAAAAGTCCAATATTATTTAGTATCTATTGATTCATGACGAACTGCTAGTAGAATTATTTATTGTAGATGTTTTGCCTCAAGTAAGAACGAAAAATTTCAATTTCTTATTAATTTTAAACAGTTCTTTATGTTGTCTAAGTTAAAATAATTCTAATTAATTATAAATTAAAAGGATAGTTTATTGCTATTTCCAAAACAGTACAGAATAGTTCTTTCTTCAATAATATAATATAAAAAATATTTTTAATCTGTTACTAATTACAACATTGAAAGTAAAAATATGGCACTACTGGCAGAAAATAAACTTGAGTGCCAACAATAAGTTCAAGAAACATAGCACAGTAATCAAACAGCAATAAAAAGGAGAAAAATATATAAAAATAATCATAACAGATAAGCTCGACCAAACAATATTAGAAACGAAAAAGATCACAATAAATAATGACAATATTAGATCAGAATATTGCAAAACCAATTTCAAAACTCAACGAATTTAAAGCTCCAACGCAAATTATCTTAAGAAGGTATTTAGGCAACGATATTTTAAAATAAATGTTTGTTTTTACTCATTCATCAATTTCTCTACTAAGTTTCCGTGGAAAATATTGGTTATAGCATGATTGGGGATTTTATTAGCAAAGAACTCTATGTAATATAAGAACAAACTGATGCGAAAAATTGATAGTCAGGTAAATGATCTAGTATATCAGTTCGAGATATATGGGCGTATGTTATGCAAATTTGTTTGGAGTTCCTTATTTCTATCAATGTGTGTGATAATTTTCTTGGCAAACACCTGCCTCAACGTTGGAACTCCAAACTCGATGAATAAACACTTAGTGGGGTACAATCTGGTTTTTCTCAGAGCTGTTCTGATAATGTGTTTTTGTAATACAAATTTAATAATCTATTGAAATAGGTATCGAAAGTCCCTCCACACACCTCTATTCCATATTGGACAAAGAATGTGCGTATGGATGATATATTGTCCTTGCTATCATTTATCAAGTTGATCTTATAAAAATATATATGAGATATTTTAATTTTGATATTAAATGATGCATGTGGAAGTTCCATTTCAAGTGATTATATCAAGTGCTATTCCTAAGTACCTCATAAAAGGTACTCTTTCTATTCCTTGACAGACACAGGTTTCATGGGCATCTACTTCATGGCCATGCATTTTAATGTGTAAACCTGGCGATATAACTGGACATTCATATAATAAAGGTTATATTTATCTATGTCTGGACAACAATGACGGATATTTTCAATAAATTTAATATATCTATAGAAAATATTGTAATATAACCTGGTTCAGCTCTGGTTTCAGAAATTTCAGGTCGCACCTTAATAAGTTCAGGGAATCTCTCACGGCTGCCATTTTTAATAAAATCGATATGAGAAATGGCCGTCGTCGTTGCCTAGCGATATAGATATATTCACCATAGATAAATATAATGGTTATATTTATCGAGAATAGGGAAGTGATATCACTGATAGCCGAGTGCCGTAGCAGGTATCCGTTCAATAAGCTACGAAACTCCTGGGCGCTCTTTGTAAGGGTAACCGATTCGATTGGCCAGCAAAAAGACTCTACTCTGTTGTGAACTCCTGTAAACTT